>OZ024895.1:12578343-13165833 GCA_964017195.1 Siderastrea radians | reverse complement strand
TTATTTGACACAGTTTTTCTCAAAAAAGTGAACCTAGACTAAGGATCGCTTGAAGAAATTACCCAGTATTTATATTTGAGTGACTGAACAAAAGAGCCGCAACGCGGTGAAGCAAATTATCACCGCTTGTTGACGCTTACATTCATCTAAGCGGTGCTGGGAAACTTTCAGAAAGCCTATGTGAATGAGGTACAACTTTCTTCAAAGACTGTACATGTCTATCCTTTCGGCCGTAAGCTTACATATGCCAGCGAAACCTTAAAGTTGTCAGTGAGATCAAAGACATGAGTGTGACGGGCGGCTGATACGGTGAGGAACTGTGGATAGTAATATGTGACCTAAGATCGGAACTAGTTCAGTCAGGTAATTCTCATGGCCTGGATATTCCTCAATAAGAACAGACACTTTTTGATTGGCAATTTTCTTTGCTGGAACTATAATTGGTGACATATCTAGTGCCAACAACTTACAACAACAACAACAACACTTGCGCTTTATTTGCATGACCATAAAACATTACAGTATTGCAAAAGCATAAGATAATATATAATAACAATAATTACAATAAAAAGTCATTAAACAAAACTAATCAAATAATCACTGATCAAGAATTTGACAATAATTTGTCTCTCATTTCAAAACAGGACGATATAAACTGCACTAATTGCATATTAATATAATAGTCAGTGGAGTTCATTAATTGCACAATCAAGGTTGAAATTGATAGCTGCTTGGGGTTCGAAATTACATGATCTATTTTACTGAAAAAGTTGTCTCTAAGTGATGAATATCTTGGACAATGAAATAGAAAATGGGTTTCATCTTCAACATTATGCCCACAAATAGTGCATAGTCTGTCACTTCTGGGGACATTGTTATATCTTCCTGTTTCAAGCAGGAGTTTGTGATTACTTATTCTTAGTTTCACAAGCGTTTTTCGATTGGGATTTTTTCTAGTCAAATGTAAATAAGGCGAAGGTGTATAACTGGTCTTTAATAGTATTATAAAATTCTAGTTTTTGAGAATTACAAAGAGAATGTTTCCAATAAGCGATATATTCTTTTTCATTTGATCTACAAGGTACGTTATCTTAGTGTCATCTAAAGTGTCATGATTAAAGTTAAAGGGAATGTCATAATAATTGAGTATATTTATAACACTGAATAGAAACTATTTTTACCATTACAGTGCAAATCTATTGACATTATCAGTGATTGCACGACGAAGGAGTTTTGATCTTTATTTTGAAGATAACTTATGTACTTAAGAATTCGTTTATTTATATCAAAGGTTAAAGGGAAGCGACCCATTTCAGCCCGGCATGCAATATTAGATGCCTTGTTATTAACTTGTAAGTAGCGTTTGCAAAATTGTAAGTGACATGTGACATGCTAGTCTCTCTTTTGCTCTAAAATCGGTGCTGAAGGAAGCGAAAATAGCGAGCGCGGTTTTCGTTCAGCACGGATTTTAGAGCAAGAGAGAGACTGCTCGCAGTCTTATGCATGCGGTTTATCGAACTTGCAAAACGTAAAGCGAAATTTTGGGCTTAAAAATTTTTTGAAAATAGAATAAAACCTCATAAAATTCCTGACATGTTGTTTTCCTTTGTTTTGTGTTTACTTGGCGATTTGAGGGCCGCAAAATCAGTGTTTTTATTAAAGCAACGACCGTTTTGTTATATTAGGCCACAAGCTGAAGCAATAGCTCAAAGCTTATAAGCTTATTTTTCCACCATGCGAAAAGAAGAAACTGAAAGTTGGAGAGAAAGTCTGCGTCCGTGAACCGTTCAATTAGTTTTTACCAAATGGCACGATAAGAGAGATAATAATGATTTGATAATAATCACTTTATTTAGGTGTCAAGAGTATTAAGCACAGAATCGGCTAATTCAGTAACTGGGGAGTTGTTGACTTCTCAAAAAAAATCTTTCGCCGACCTATCCTTTCCGTCTTGTATGTAGAAAGTCGCAAGATTTGGCTATCTCCCGTTTCAACTACAAGATCAGTTTCCCTCGTTGTAATTTTCCGCCTGCATGCCCTTCTAGAAAACAGAATCGTTATAGTTTTTGGCCATTATTTTTTTCTAATTTTTAGTTAGCCTCCCACGCAGACGCTCTTAGGAAACACTAAATGCGTCTGCGTGGGAGGCTAATTTTTAGACTGCAATGCCTTTGTTTTCTAGCCTGAAAAACGAGTGAAGAACGGAGGGGGAGGTGCGAATTAATTTATTGCCCCAAAAAGAACCTCCCCCTCCAAGAAAAACCCTTTAAAAGTTTTTTTCCTGTTTTACGTAAACACAAATAAGAGTCAAAGACAGCACGTACTTTTCCTGACCTTTCTTTATTCTTCATCTATCTGCCACAAAATTCAGAACACTGACCCAAAGCTCGCCCTAATTATTTTGAACCAAAATTGTTTCCCCTAAATTTGCTGCATACATTTACAATAATTTTATCCTAGATAACTTGAACCCTTGATGCCTTGAACCTCCCGTTTAAACTCCAAGTGAATTTTTTTCCCTTCAGGTTATATTCATTGATATGACCCTCGGTTACTCGTACCTCATTTGTCGTAGTGTAATAAGACAACGCATACTCTTGAAATCTTTTGAAAAAATTTTTTTAAAAAATGAACAGCATGTATTTCCCTGGAGCGGGGGTACTCCCCGAAACTCTGGGTGGGGTGTGTGGCGCACTTCTTGAAATCGTTGATCCCAATTTCAGACAAAAATTATGATATTTCCTACCCTATTTCAGACTTGACCCAAATTTTGTACAGCTGTACCTTATTTCAGCCCTGCCTTGATACATGACCGCCGCTACCTAGGAAATGCTTCGGTTTGTGTAAACCTTTTAGTAGGGTTTTAAATTCCAGATATTAATTAAAATTCACTTCTCAATAGATATTTTTTTCTAAAAGTGGGTTCTTCTAAACATGATACTTAATTCCGGACCAAAATGCAAAACCTTATACTCAATATATTTCAGACCAAAATAAAATATTGCGTAATTACCCCCTACCTTCCGGTTCCCACTATATGAGGGTCATTCATTCATTCTGATTAGCTCAGTCCACACTGGTGGTTCAGAATAGATCACACCAGAAAGCCTATGTTGTTAAAAAAAATTGGTGACGTCACAATTTTAAAATATTAATGTATCAGTCATTTCCAGCAGTGCCCCCTCCCCACCCCCCCCCCCCCACCTCCCAGGCTAACCTTGGGCATTTAAATTTTTTGAAGACAACCCCGCAAATGACCTCCTCCCAGGGGGAACAAACGAGCAGTTTATGCCCCATGATACAGGAGAACAAAAGTCAGTTGATGTTTTAGTTTTCGGGTTACCTTTGTTCTAGTCAAAGCCAAACCAGGACAAACTATTTAGTCTTGAAATATGTCTTATTTCCCTGTATTGCTCCAATGACCATTTTGTTCTGTAGGTCTATCATCTTGAAATTTTTTTCTTGTTTTAAGGCAAGTTAATGAACACGTTGAAGGGAAGTGACAGTGCTGTGACGAGAAAATCATGAGACCGTCAAATGCCCCGTAGACCAATGCCCCATTAATGCTTGTGGGGATTAGGAGGGTTTTGGGGTATGGGCACTGCTGGAATTGACTGATGCATTTATGCTGACAATAACTGATTCCGTTAAATCTCAATTCCATTTAAGTACAGTAATGTAACGAGTTAAAGGATTATAATTCGATTAACATTGATAATAATTCCACTTTCTTTTGTACAGAACAATGAAAAAATTAATGAAGCTGGAGAGGTTCACAATGAAATACAGAAGAGGAAAGAGTCTGGTAAATAAGTTAATTTGTCTTAAAAATATTATAATTGTGGTAATGTGAGGATGATTTTAACTGGCCTTTAATTAATAGTTTATCTCTTTGATGGATCCAAAGATAGAAGAACAAAATAACCTTAAAGTTTGGTTGTACCTTTGATAAAACGTCCAATTCAACCTAAAATTTGAGCTCTAAAATTGCGATTAATGACTGTCCTAGGGCCCCTCTGTAACTATTATTGGTCTTTCTTGCAAGGGATAATGTCACTTTATCATATGTCCCGTACGGACCCGCGCGCAATTTCCTTGGAAAACCATATGAAAAAAGTCCCGTATGAGGGCCGTACGCCTCGCTCTAGCAGGGCCGGAAAAAGCCGTACGGCCCTACTAGAAAAGCGTACGGCCCCGCTACTGCCGCAAGATGACGGGATTGGAACCAGTTGATTTCACAGCTTTGAATTCAGATGAACGACAGTTAGGATTTTTCTAAAAAGCAAAGAATGTCCAACATGTTTACGAAAACTTTACTATCTAGAAAGCGATGTAGTTTGCAGGCGCAAAAATTAAAACAAAACGTGTTTAACTTGGCAAATGATGAAGAAATACTCCTGACAACAACAATAAAATCGAACTAAAAGCCGTCAAAAACTGAAACAACATAATCGGACAAAGACGTATCCTGGTTTGAAGTCATGATAGACATTGAAGAAAAAATGCAAATGCGAAGTAAACTCAAATTTCTTTTTCTGCTGCGTAATTTTTAAATCACAACAAACAAAATGCGAGTACATGTTTACGACTAACCTGGCAATGACACAGTTTCCCACTTGTTTTCACGAAGCATTTTAAGCACAATTTGGACATCAACTGTAATGCAGAGCTCAACATCGTCGAACAGCAGACGTTCATGAATCCTACGATCCGTGGTAAACTAAACAACTTGAAGCTGAAGGGAAACGAAGCGTAGCAAAATCCTGAACTGCCTGTATAATCCCTTTCCAAGTCTTTATGCAGTTTCATAAATTAAGATCTAATGTTGTTTTTAACATCCAAAATCCTTGGTGGAAAATTAATTAGTCCTCTCGTTCAAACGAATTGTGAATTTCGGCCCAGAAGAAACGTCGCTAAGTTGTTCAATCAGGATAAATTCAGTCTTCGCTGAGAGACGAGCACGACTGAGCCGAAACGTCGTGCAAATTCTTTGTTGTAGTCCTTCATAAACGTTTCCTTTGAAATTTCTACTAACTGCAATCATGTACGAGGAATTTAGTCGGATTTAAATCTTCTTGGAATTGAGCTTTGGTTAACAATTTTAACAGAAGTTCAAAAATTTTGTACGCACATCGCAGTTCAAATGCACTTTACTGGCTTCCCAAACAAATTACAAGCTACCATTGGCTTTTCAAAATGCGCGCGAAATGGGCCGCCGCGTCTGTATCCACGAAAGAAAGACAAAAAAATGCAGTGGTCATATGATAAAATGCTTATTGACTGAGTTAGGTCGGGCCGGACGGGAAAATATTTGGCTCTCGGTCAGGACGCACGGACCTCGCTGCGCTCGGTCTGTACGTCCTGACCTCGAGCCAAATATTTTCCCGTCCGGCCCTCCCACTCAGTCAATAAGTACATAAATTGGTAAATCAAATTACATAAAAGTTAAAGAATATGGCATAATAGTTAGATCATAAAATATGGATAATTACTAGAGGCTCTGTGATTATTAAAGTCTTTCTTTATCAATTTCTGCTCTAATTTAAGAACCCAAGAGGACACATCCCAAAACAAAGTCAACAAAGGAAGGTTAATGATGAAATCAATAATGGTTATTATGGTCTATGTTAATGTAGCCTGAGAAAACAGCCGACGTTTCCCGAGGTCGCCACTTGAGTCCGTCTGAGCAACTAGCTCAGAAATTCAATACTGATGACACGTCACTACCCAGATCTTGGTAGTGCTTCAAATTGGTTGGGATTTTCTTTCAACCAATCAGAAGCACTACCAAGATCTGGGTAGTGACGCGTCATCAGTATGGAATTTCTGCGCTTGTTACTCAGACGGCATTTTGCAAGGACTCAAGTGGCAACTCAGAAGAAGGTCGGCTGTTTTCTCGGGATAATATTAATGGTATTTTTTTAGTGTTGTAGCTCCAATTGTTTTCTCCCTAGATAATTTGCTTTTAACCGTGACAACTAGAAATGCAACCAAACTAGTGAAGCAAAACTAGAGTGAAAACAAAATGCTAGTAACGAAACTACATTGTAGTATGAAAACTAGTGTAGAAAGGTATGTGATGTTTTACTACCACTATTAGGATGACCTATAATAATACAATGCAATCTCCTGATCAAGCAGCAGAGTAGTAAACAGGAAATATATACCTAGAGATATTGTTTTCACTTGAATAAACCAGAGAATACCCCACTGATATGGAACTTATTAATGGCCTTAAAAAGGTGTTCCAACAAGCAAACTTGACAAGCAAGTTTTGTTTTTAGCACAACGCAAAACTGAAAAGAAAATGAAAAGGAGCAAACCATCAGAAAAAAAGAAAGAAAAAAACTGTTCATAGAGTGCCATGTGCTGGTAAGTGTTAAGAACTAACATGAAATATTAGATAGCCAAGAAGTATGCCACAAACAAAAAAAGAAACCATACAAACAAACAAGGAAACCACGCAAACAAAAAAGGAAACCATGCAAACAAAAAAGAGACCACAGAAACAAAAAGGGAAACTACACAAACAAAAAAGAAACCATGCAAACAAAAAAGAAACCATGCAAATAAAAAAAAATAAAACGGGAAAAACGGAAGTGAAAAACAAAACGGAAGTAAATAGGAAAAAACATGTTACAGCCTGAGCTCCAGGCCTCAATCGTTAGCCACCATGTTTTGTATCAGTTGTGGAGCAAAGTCTCCGGTGGAAAGTGCAAAATAATAATGTTACCTGGTGTAGCAGTTTGTCCTTCCGTGAAAGTTTAGTGCCTTTGAAGAAGACCAAAGGTGCTAAACCTTCATAGAAGGTAACATTTTACCCACTTTCACAAGCAGTTTTACTTTTTAACTTTGCTCCACAACTGATACAAAACACGAAACATGGCAGCTGCTCAGGCCGCATGCGTTTTTCCAATTTACTTCCGTTTTGTTTTTCGCTTCCGGTTTTCTTGGTTTCTTTTTTAGTTGCATGGTTTCCTTTTTTTTTGTTTGTTTGTTTGCGTGGTTTCACTTTTGTTTGCGTCGTTTCTTTTCCATTTGTTTATTGTTTTCTTTTTTGTTTGGGTGGTTTTTGGTTTCTTTTTTGCTTGCACCGTACCAAATCACAATATTTTGAAAAACTGTCAACATTCAACATAAGCGTTATCTTATCTGCACCTTTTTTATTACCTTATCAACAAAATAACTTAATTCATTTCACACTTCAGAAGAACCAGGAAGCGAAGATGAGCAAAGACAAACTGGTAAATATTACATGATTCATTTTATTTATATTCTCAAGTTACAACATTACAATGTTAGAAACATACAAAACCAAAATGCAACACATAAAAAAACAGGTAGAAAAAACATAAAGTTTCATTAAAGGGGGTTATGTCACGAGGATTTTGCTATTTTGGATCAATATCTGTGCTAAAATCACAACCTAGTGCCTTTACTCATACACAAAATGCTCCTGTGAAACTATGAGGAAGATTTCAAATGAATTTTATCAGGTAGAGCCAACCATAATAAGTTTTTTGGAGATTTTTGAGAACACAGCATCAAAACTTGAAAACATTGGCCCAATTCTTTCAAGTTTTAATCCATTTCCATCCTTGCCATCGGTAGCAGCAGACAAGAAGAAACAGTTTCAGTGATGTCAGATAGTCTTTAATAACAAAACTAGACCATTATTTTTTGAATTCAATTGATGCCAAGACACTTTTTAGCTTTTTAAAAAGATACTAAAATAGCGTGACATGGCCCCTTTAAGTCAAATTTCTGTTGAACTAAATAAGCCATACATTGTTCAGCGGGTATTCCATTTGGAGCCTTCATGAAGAGTAGATGATAGTCCACTAAGGGCACAGTCTCAGTATTTACTCGTGTATTAAAGTACACCACTTCATCAAACGACCACAGTGAAAAGTCTTATTGCTGTCATTATTTTCCTGTGATTTGTGCACTTGAAGAATTCAATGTCCAACAGTGCAGGAAGGCTGCCAATGAAGCAGCGTTGCAAGACCTTCAAAAAAAGCAATCAGGTAAACTTCAAGAACTTAACAATACATGCTAATAGTCCTATTTGGGACACAATTCAACAAGTTAATGATTGTCTCAGATTGTTCTACCGTCTTAGACACCTCCATCTCTCCCTTCTTTGCACAATCTTGACTTAACAGTGGAAACCATTGACCAAAGTACATGATTACATATACACAAATAGACAACAGGAAAAACCACAATTACCAAAACACAGGACTCTTTTTGAGTTCCTTGAAAAAAAAAACACATTCAAGTGCCAATGTCCCATTAGAGCATGCACACAGGTGCACCCTACACCAAAAAAATAAAAATAAACAGTAAAAACAAAGTTCAGCTTATTTGAAAGGTCTTTCAAAATTAAGAAGAATTCGTGGTACAATTGTAGTTGTATTATAACCTTTTTGACAAAATCATGTTGTTCTGGAGATACTCAAATTGACAGAATAAAAGTGATGGCAAATGTCATAATTGGTAACTGTATGAACACAAGTCACGAAATCAGGTATATATTTGGAAAAACTGTGGCATTGTCGTTGAAAATTGGCAGCAGCTATGTTAATTTGGTGATGTCCCCATGACAGTAGTTTAGCTTCCAAGTCTCTTTCTTGCAAGAATGGTTTAAGAAAACACCACCTTCTTCAATTTGAAAGGCCATTTAAACACAAATAAGCTTAACCTAGTTTTTCCTTCACGAGCACTTAAAACAAGAGTAAATAGTAGATTACAGCCTTTATATGTTCACTTGGTAAAGATTACTATGGACAGAGGTTATTGATTGTGTGTAGTTCTGGGAAATTTATTTATACCATCTCCACATTTCCAGAGTGGCATGGGTCACTGAATATTCTAGAAGGAAATTTAAGCTCTTTCAAGACAAAATGAAATTTTCACCTGGGACAGTGGGTGATCAGGGTATAAAATAAAGCAACAACAACAAAACCATCCAGGAAAAATGCTCCACCTTTTCCTTTGAAGATGGTTGTCGATTAAACACGTCTTTTAACTCCAGTGATATTTCTCCACAGAAGAAATCGTTGAGACACCCAAATCCACCTTAAAAAGTAAGTATTTAATTTAAAACTACAACTGGAAGAAGGTATGATGTGATGTTAGCCTACATGCAGACATTTATTAAGCCACAAAAATAGTTGGGAGTGTCTCCAAGGTGACAATTAAGGAGTTGGAGCAAGGGTGCATGGAGTGGAGAGAAACCTAGCAAGGAACTTAGGAAATTTCCTGTTTCCACCCAAGAAACAGTAAATTACTATGGTAAATTACTATGTAGAATGTATAATTTTATTACCCTGTCGTCAGGACGGGGTCTAGGGAATCTAACCATTTTTTTCCTGTTCTTCTTTGTTTTTTACCCCACCGTCAGGATGGGGTCTAGTAATATCCATTTTCTAGTAATCTAGTAATATCTACTAGTAATATCCATCCTCTTCTTTCCTGTTCTTTGTTACCCCACCATGAGGATGGGGTCTAGTAATACCCATGTTTTTTTTTGGTGGTCACTTGCCCCAGACTTCCCTTGGCCAAACAAATATTGCGTTGCAAATTTTCGGTCAACATAAGCAATGTCTCCAGTCGTTTAGGATCGATTCGCTAAAATCTTCATAAAAGACAGTGTAGAAAACTACTAGGGATACAATGGCCTAAAAATCTCTTCAACGAGAGCAAGGACAAAGATGCTAACAAGCTTTGAAAGGCGCTGATTCGATCGGGGCACTCGACCTTAGCCCACAAACAAACATTATTCAACATTGAAATGCAAGCATTTTTTAGCTGTTTTGCTTTGCTTCGCTAAAAGCTTTAGGGAAATTTGTGTAGAAAACTACAAGGAATTCAATGGAGTTAACTAACATTTCTTCGACGAGAGCAAGAATGAATGTCCTAGCGACCTTTAATTTGAAAGCTGGCATGAACTCGCGATCGCTATAAACTTAGTAATTATGATATCAAGTGTGTGTATGAGTGCGAAGAGGTGAGCAATACTGCCCTCCATAATTTCCCTCCCGGCCACAGGCCTTAAAAGAAGAAATTAGAAATGAGAACCATGAAGGTAAAAGAAAACTCTTTGACCCAGGCGGGATTTGAACCTACGACCTCCAGATTAGAACTGGCCATCACTCTACCAACTGAGCTACAAGGCCAGACTAAGTCCCATGATCAAAATATTTCATCACGCTCTTCGTCACGCACGCTTAACAGGGTGGTCAGGCAGGTCATATCTTGATTTATATTATCATTGCAAACACGTAAAAGGTACGATAAATCACCAACTTCAAGAATTTACACCACTTCGGCTTGTATCTTACGTAGCCGTAATATATTTTGGACCCCGAGGGCATAGAGAACAACGGCGAGGTTAATGCCCCTGGGGCTTTTCTTGTTTTTTCTAGGCTACTTGCCCCAGACCTTCGGTTTTTAGCTCAATCAAACAAATACTCGTCGCGTCTTTCGCTGCTCAAGCCAAGGTTCTTATGTTGAGTAACCGTAATACATTTTGCACTCCAGGGGAGCGAGAACAATGGCAGGGTCTAATTCCCACTGGTCACAGGGGGCTTTTCTTGTTTTACTAACTTTCCTAGTTTAGAAGCACTTAGTATAATATTGACACCTGAAATATTCTTCACCACACAGGATCTACTCAAATAAGCAAATTTTTTGAGCCCAAAAAAATTGGAAAAGCTGGCAAGTACAATTTTGCTGCAGTGTTTTAATTGTTGTAAATTAAGCATTAAATGCCATTACAGATATTCATCAATGACTCGGGTTCAGGTGATAATAATACAGACACACATATAATACAGAAGAGAAGAGAAATGCATAATACAGAACAGCTTTATAGTGATGTTCACCATATTGGTCTACATTTGATCGACTGTCAGTATTAAAGAATTGCGTGCATGCAGACATGGGATGAGCATGAGTGAACTTGTGTGGTTTATTTAAATGACGATCTGTCAATATTACAGGGTTGGTACAAAACGTGGACCCCCCCCCCTTTTAGATCCCCATCTGGACCCCTTGAGGACCGCCACCTAGACTGTACCCATCTGGACCCCCTCCTGGACCCCACTTTTGTTCTGAAGCTTTTTGAAACAATCTGTTTCCTGATTACCTGTGAGAAATATTAAGAAACACACAAGTACCTACTTTCATCTTGCAACATCACTTCATACAATCAAACAATCAGGTCATGATAATACTTATAATTAAATGTTAATACACACTGTCTACATTATGGGTAACTAAGCAATTTGAGAGGATTGAACTGAGTGTGTCAAGATACATTTTTATTTAGAAATCTACAAAGCTCATCTCCTTAAATTAAAAAATTGACCTCTACACCAACTCAATCATAATTTCCAGCTGCAGGTGGAGTGTCAAGGGCAAGAAAGACCCCTCTCTCACCAGGTTGGTCATAAATCTCTCAGTTTATAACCACATTCTTGCAAGGCATTATTTCATAAACAATAGTAACCATCTGTAACATTCTCTACAGTTACTTTCGTGACAATTGATGATCAAGATCCAGCAGATGAAACAGAAAACAATTCTGGTAAGCCAGTAATTTTAAAAATAATGTTGTAATTTTTTTTAAATTAATGTATCATCAATGTCAATTATTTACCCTTACAGTCGCACATCCCTTTGATCCTCTATAAACCCAAAAATAAACCCCTGCGAGAAGATTCTGATTTAAGGGAATTCTACAAGCAAACTTGATTTACAATGAAATCTCTTTCTTAATATTTGTTCCCGCAACACATTTCAGCTTGTGTTCCTTACAATTAAAACTACTAGTTACGTTACAACCAATTGCCTTATATCTCTGCAAAGTCTAAAATCTGGTAAGTATTGTGACCCATATCAGTTTTGAAGAACATATTTTTAAAATGAATTCTCCAGTAAAACAAATAACATTCTTCATCCCACTAGCCAATGGCCAAGTTGCAATAAAATAATAATAAGCTAATGGGCTAATAAAGTTATAAAACAAATCAGTAATGGGCTTCAATTGTAATGTCAGTCATCACTACAACTGTATTTGACTATTATTTTCCAAAAACAAAAGAAAAAACAAAGAATTAAGGATCATACATCTCCTCATGATCAGTTGGAAGGTTCTGTAATGAGGCCTGATTTATATACCTTGATATCTTTCTAATTCATTCCCAGCCAAACATTGCATATGGATCAATTTTCTTTACAAGCTTCCTTATTTTTTTCACAGCACTGATAGCCCACTGTCTAATATACAAAGTCCAAACTCTGGTAAGTGCAATATATAATGTAACCCTGAGAAATTTAACAAACTTTAAAAAAGCTCATTTCTTCTTAACTTATTAGTCTGTGATTCTACAAGCAGGCCAGACTTACTTCAAATTTCTAGCTTTGAATTCACAGTTACTAGTGTCACACATGAACAGCTGTATACATTCATAAGAATACTGAAGATAATGGTTTACTGGTGCAATAATCAATACCTATCGATTATTGCACCAGTAAACCAGACGAAAAATGTAGTTCTTATATAAAAGCAATGTAGCACACATTTCTATGTTTATTGGCTCAATAAACCACTTGGGATGTTGGAATAAAAATACACTGTAAAAATAATTTCATGTCCAGTGTTTTCTTGTATTCTGTTATATTCTGCTGTTGTTGTACATATGAAATCTATAGCTAGGTAGGATGCCAAGATCTTGTGTAGCATTGGTAGTATCCCAGAAAATTCCATACTAGGATAATGAAAGTTTCCCTATCTTTCTTCCCTGACAGAGCATGTGAAACACTGTGTGAAAAGGTAATTTTTTCACGTCTTTCACATTCTTTTCACATGGTAAAATTTCACATGCATATGAAATTATCATGTGAAAAACGTATGAATACTGCGTGAAAACAACCACCATTTCACACGGTATTTCACATGCTTGGTGTGTGAACTTGTCTAATAGAGCATGTGAAACACTGTGTGAAAAGGATAACATTTTTTCTACCCTTTTTCACATTGTTTTCACATGCCTTTCACATGGCAAAATTTCACATGCATGTGGAATTTCATGTGAAATAAGTGTGAAAAACATGTGAATACCATGTGAAAATTACCACTTTTTCACACACTATTTCACATGGTTTTTCACATGTTTGCTTCTAGTAGTGTAAACAGTATCTCAGCTTCAAAATTAACCTGCGATCAGGCGTTATTTTTCTCGCGGCGGTGTAGTCAACGGAAAAATGAACGCCTGATACAATTACTTGTCGAGTCGTCTGTAAAAAGTCCAGAATCTGGACTTTTTTCTGATTGGTCGGGAAACAAAAGGCAGTTTGCACAAATGTTTGCACACTTCGTGCCTTGACTTCGTGCCCGCTTCGCGCCTCTGGTGATTCCCGCCAACGAAGCGACTTCCGGTAAATTGTGATTGGCTCACTCTTATCTGATGGCATCGCTGACACTCTCGTTGACAGACACTTTAATTGGGGGGCGGCAGACGATTCAACAAGTAATTGTATCAGGCTTTCCTTTTTTTTTCGCCCTCCCTCCGCCGCGAAAAAAAAGAAAGCCTGATCGCAGGTTACTTCAAAATGGTTCAATCCAGCTCAGGAAAGTCATAAACAGTGACAGAAAGAACATGGAAATAAGGTTAGTCATTTTTTTTTCTAAATTATTTCACTTTGCTGGCACATGAAGCGGATTTGTTACATTTCCATACAAACTCTTTCATCTTTACTAAGGTGCAATTATAACATTATCCACACACTTTCCAAAAATTTAAGACAACTTTTTGAAAGCGACGAAAAGTTCCTCAGGGACAGAAAATAGTGAGGAAATTGAAGTAAACACTTGAAGAACATGGAATATTAGCTCAGTACGAAAATTTACAGCCAGACACGGCAAGAATCCAGCCTGATTCTGGCCAGAAAGCCTTTTTCGCAGCGAGAATGGAACGGGACAAAGCGAGGCACGAAATTTGTCTCGCTTTACAACGAGAACGAGACATTTGTCTTGCTACTGTCCGAGCGGGAATTTGGCTAGATTTGAACGTGACAGGGCGAGACTGAACTTTTCATAATTGAAAAGCTGCGTAAAACTCAACGAGACATTTGTCGGGCTATATTATGAACGAGAATGCGGCCAGAGTCAACGAGACAAAGATAAAAAGAAATTTGTTGATTATATATCTGGTCTGAGTGCTTCCCGTACGAAAATATCTGGCTTGACAAAAGCCTTATTCAAGCGAAACTCTAGCCTGAATTAGTGAACTGAGACCTTAAACAAAAGAAAAAAACAAACAAACGTAACAAAAGCCGAACATCTAATGTGTTTTATTTACGAAGTCAAAGCTTAAATTAATTAGGATTCATTATTTCATTATATCTTTCTCAATACAACATATAACAGACTGAACACGAGCCAAAACTCACCACGATTTGAGCTTAGATTTTGCAGTTATCCGACTGATCCGGAACGATTCAGTCTCACTGGTTTCATATTATGGTCCGTTTTTGTGCCAACGGCTATCCGTTATATGTGTGAGTTTTATTTTATGACAATGCACTGAAAAAATATTTTTCCAAGTATAAGATTCTGAACAGTTTCGGCGAATAAAGCACCATTACTCCACATTTCGTGACAGGCATGCGTCGGACTTTATCGCAAAGTTCCCTTGGGACAGCTGAGGCGTTAATGTAATTGGCCAACTTTTGTGAAACAATTGTTTTCTTATTATCCTGCCCGATCGCATTACAAAATTGACCTGAAAACATTCTCGACCGTTGGTAATTTGACTTACAACATAGAAAAGCGCGGACAGTTTTAGCGTGAAGTACTTATGCAGTTTGGGAAACGATTTTAATGTTTTGCTTTCCTGGAGCGAAGATCTGAAACCGTTTCGTAAATGACTGCTCTGTCGGATTGGCTCCGAAGGATAATGTTCGCCACGATAACTTTAGGTTCTTTGTTCTGCTGCAAATTGAAGTGACTCTCGAATTGTATTTAAGTCCATTTTTCCACAAGGGAAAGAATATGGAAGAACTGGCCACAAATACTAAGGTGAGCAAAGGTGACCTTGAAAATTATAATTATCAGTGGCACATAATTATCTACATTTTATACCGCCGAATTCGACATTGATCATGAGAAATAATTGTAGTTTCCTTCGAGCTCCGCAACGTAAAAATATCAAGTCCAGGTTAACCTTTGCCTAGCTATAAAAAATGTTGTAGGTCTTACCTTTATTACAATGTGTGCTAGTTTAGCGTGTTACGCCACTGTTGCAATTTTATCGTGTACAAGGGTTACAAAATAAACCAAACACGTATTTTGAAATTGTTGTTCGTTGTACTAGTTATATATAAAGATATAGAGCTACTCGAACTGGGCCTGGGGACAATGGCGCGCGGACGTGTGTTCTGAAGCTCCGCACAAAATGGTTTTTTTCTCGCCCACATGAGTGAGTCCAGCAGCACTTTCAGACCAAGAAACTGGCTAACAAAACTTAAGGAGCATTCCTTGCGACAGAAGCAGTTTTTTCTATACCCTCATGGCCAAAAATCCCAAAAAACGTCCGAAACAAGGATCGAGCTCATCCGTAGATGAAGAAGAGATGGCCACCTCGAATTGCGAATCTCTACGGAGCTCTATAGATAGTCTAAACAAAGTGGTGAAAGACGGCTTCGCAAACATCCATAGTGATATCGACAATCTTCGCCTCGAATTAAAGACCGAAATCGATGGAATTAAACGTACTGTTAAGGATATCGAAAAAAGCCTAGAGAGCACGCAAGAAGAAGTCGAAGTTGTAAAGGAGGACGTGAAGAAGGTGACCGAGGATCTTTCAAAGAGCACCAACACTTTGAATGAAAAAATCGTGAAGCTCGAGCAGTTTTCAAAGAGCCCTGAAGTCACTGAAGCCTTGAACGCAAAAATTGCGGAGCTCGAAACCCAACTCAAGCAGCAGATAGAGGATCAGACTCGAACAATATACTCGAAGAGAAAACCTTCGCTTCAACAACATTTTGGAAACAGAGGATGAGGACTGCAAATCAGTTATTCAGAACATTATTCAGCAAATGGAGATTGATTCCTCTACAATACGGTACCATGCTGTGCATCGAGTAGGGAAAAAATTGGAAGGAAGACACAGGCCGATTATTGTGCGTTTTGTAAGTCGTGAAGACAGAGAGCTTGTGTGGTCCAAACGAGGTAAGATTAAACAAATATATCAACTTGAAGAGGCCTACATAACGGAGGATTACGCCCGGGCGATCCAAAAAGAGAGACAAATCTTAATTAAAGCTATGATGAAAGCTCGAAATGATGGAATAGACAACGTTAAAGTAGTAGGCAGATTTCTGGTGGTGAACGGTGAGAAATTCGACTGTAGATCGATCCCGGACAGTTTGATGTGACTTTAGCTTTAAAAATTAAAAAAAATGCCTTGAAGGTCTCTGTACTTTGAAAACATATTTGATAAGAAGGGCAACACAGAAGAAATACTGCTTGAGAGGATTTATTTGAATTGTCACCCTTTAGAATTGCATCCGCAGACTGAAATTTAGAACCATCTTATGCCGTACAAACTATTCAACATATTTACCTGGTCGGTTTGTGCATACTAATTTTGCTGTTGCACGAGAAAATTCCATTTTTAGGTGAGATGATGGACAAAACCAACAATAGAGAGTTTTTATTTCAGTATGCTGTGCTGCTCTTCTGTGCGTATATATTTAAATCTTTGTTTGTTACGTGTGCGTTAATTCGTTCCCTAGGCATTTGTTCTCACACCGTGGCTACCCAATTTGCAATAGGCAATACAAACCCAAACATAAATGAATCTCAGTATCTGTTCTCTTAATGTGAGGGGACTGGGGACAATTTGAAAAGACGAGAACTTTTCAACTGGCTTAGAAAGAAAAAACACTCAATTTATATGCTGCAAGAAGTTCACTGTTCTGAAAACACAAATTCCATGTGGTCTGCAGAATAAGGGTATAAGTCTATTTTTAATGGACAAGCTAGCAGTAAGTGTGGGTCGCCATTTTGTTTGACAACACCTTCAGCTTTAAAATCCGAAAATCCTTCTCTGACCCAAACGGTAGATTCATTATCTGCGATATCGAAACAGAACAGAAATGTATTACTTTAGCTACATTATACGCGCCTAATGTTGATGATCCAAGTTTTTTTGAGATTGTCTTTGAACATCTGCTCGACTTTGAGTGTGACGAAATCATCATAGGCGGAGACTTTAATCTTGTTTTGAACATAGATATGGACAAAAAAGGTGGACTTGCTAGGACAAACAGTAAGTCTCAAGAAATAGTTAACGACCTCGCTGCCCAATTGGATTTAATAGACGCGTGGAGAATAATAAACCCGGATAGTCGTAAATACACTTGGCGCCGGAGAAGGCCTGAAATCTCATGCCGCCTTGATTTTTTCCTCGTAAGCCAGAGTCTTATGTGCAGCGTTGCGAGTGCGAATATCTCAGCTGGTTACAAAACAGATCACTCGCTAATCGACATCAGAATAGCTCTTCACTCAAACCCTAGAGGTCCAGGTTTCTGGAAACTTAACACTTGCTTTCTAACTGAAATCGACTGTTAATCGAATTCGAGATGCTATTAACAAAACACATGAAGAATATCAATACGATGATACCGTAAACAGAGCCTTACTATGGGAGATGATGAAACTTAAAATAAGAGAGCAGTCAATAAAGTACGCGACGGCTAAAAAGGCAAAAATGTCAAGGCGAGAAGAAGAACTTGAGGAAGAAATTAATTCTTTGCAAAATTATATTGAATCCAACCAAATAAATCCAAATGATAAAACAAAGACCTTTGGCATCCTCGAGGCTAGAAAAAGTGAACTGGAAAAGATTATTGAGTATCGCACCAAAGGGTCAATTTTAAGGTCTAGATGCAGATGGTATAACGAAGGGAAAAAAACACGAAATGCTTTCCAAATTTGGATAAACGACATTTTAAGCAAGGAGCCATCACCCAGCTAAAAGTAGACGATGAAAACTTCGTTACAACGGATAAAGAAATTTTAAATCAATGTGAAGCCTTTTATAGAAACCTTAACAGCTCAAAAACTGACCCCCCTAATGAAAAGTATGATCACATCTTCGAGGCTTCTACAGAAAAGAAACTAAATCAAATTGAGCAGGATAGCTGCGAGGGTTCTTTGACGAGAGCAGAATGCCTAAAGGCACTTAAAGAAATGGATTCCAATAAAACACCGGGCTCTGACGGGTTACCTGCTGAATTTTGTAAAATCTTTTGGAATGATATTGCTGACTTCCTTCTTGGTTCAATCAATTATGCTTATAAAGCATTGCAACTATCCGTATCTCAGAAGCGTGGGATCGTTAAACTCATTCCAAAAAAAGATGCAGAGCCATATTATGTTAAAAACTGGCGTTATATCTCTGTTAAACTGCGACTACAAACTGGCTACGAAAGCTGTCGCTAATCGACTCAAACAAGTACTTCCTAAACTTATTGATAACGATCAGACCGGCTTTCTTAAAGGTAGATTTATCGGGGAGAACATCAGACTTATTGATAGTGTCATTAATTTTACAGCTGCTAAAAACATTCCTGGGCTTCTAGTTTTCCTTGATTTTGAGAAAGCCTTCGATACAGTAGAGTGGCCGTTCATACAGAAAACCTTTCAACACTTTAATTTTGGCCCTTCCCTTATCAGCTGGATTAAGCTCTTTTATCATGATATAGAAACCTGTATCTTGAACAATGGCTGGTCTAGTAATTTTTTCAAACAAGAAAGAGGGGTAAGACAAGGCTGTCCGCTGTCACCTTATCTGTTCATTCTATGTGCAGAGGTCCTTGCGGACGCAATAAGAAATGACAATAACATCAAAGGTATAACAGTTGATGGACAGGAAATTAAAATCAGTTTATATGCAGACGATACAACTCTTATTCTAGATGGATCTAGGGCATCTTTCCAAAATTCACTGCAGGTATTAGAGCTTTTTAGTTTGATATCAGGTCTCCGATTAAATTATAAAAAAACAGAAGTGCTGTGAATTGGCGCCAATGCGGGTTGCGAAGAAAAATTGTGTCCTGAACATGATTTGAAATGGATGAAAAATAAAGTCAAAACTCTAGGTGTCTGGCTCTCAACCGACCCAATAATAACGATGAAAGCTAACTTTGATGAAAAGTTAACAAAACTCAAGGCAAGCTTGAGCTGCTGGGAACTGCGAAGATTAAGACTACTTGGAAAAATCACAGTGTTAAAAAGCTTAATTGTTTCTCAGCTCACGTATATTTTGTCACCTTTGCCAACAAACCAGTGTGCTGTTGACGAGGTCAACACCGTTTTCTTCAAGTTTTTGTGGAATGGCAAAGGTGACAAGATCAAGCGTGATGTAATGATCAGTGAATACGAAGATGGAGGACTAAAGATGATTGATATAAGACTTTTCACCCAAGCCTTAAAACTAAACTGGGTGAAAAAGTACCTTGACACAGGAAATCATGCAAAATGGAAGCTTTTTTTCAATTTACAATTAAGAGACTTAGGAGGCGGTACTATCTTCAAAGGCAATCTACACAAAAAGGATTTACTAGCCTACTTCAAGGTATCAGATGTTTTCTTAGAAGAAATTTTGCAAACCTGGTCAAATACTAACTACGAAGATAATATTTCTTCAAAGGAACAGTTACTTTCACAGTATCTCTGGCTAAACTCTCTCATTCGAGTCAATAATAAACCAATACACTATCCAGCATGGTCTTCTCAAGGAATACAGAATATTGGTCATTTGATGGAAAATGAGACTAGATTTCTATCCTTCTCTGAATTCAAAGAGCGTTATAATATCAAGACAACCTTTCTATCTTTCTGTGGAGTAATAGCCATAAAACAGTTGGTCATAATCTTTGAGAAAAACGCCTCTCACGAAAACACCAACTATGAAAGTTTTCTTGATAAGTTTTTAAAGGCAAAAAATCCAAATAGAGCTGCATACAAAAAACTTGTAGAAAAGAAACAAAAGCAGCCCGTTAACAGCCAAACGAAATGGTCGGTGGACTGCATGATAGAAGAAAATGAAACTATTGACTGGAAGACTGCTTACAAGTTACCTTTTCAATGTACGAAAATATCAAAACTGCTTGTTTTTCAATTTAAACTCTTACACAGGAGACTGGCCACTAATAATTTCTTTAAAAAAATAAATCTAAACGACAACGACCTTTGCAGCTTCTGCCAACTCGAAGAGGAAACTCTTATCCATCTTTTCTGGAACTGTACGGTAACTTCCTCCTTTTGGGATAATTTTAAGCAATGGCTTCTCAATAATGAAACTTCTCTACGTTCGCTTGAGTTAACGCCTTCCTTGGTTGTAGGTTTAAAGCCCCACCCATTTCTTCGCAAGTATTTCTACTTTTTATTCTTAGTCGCAAGACGTTACATTTGGACCTGTAGAACACGATGTACTCGTCCTACGATAGACAATTTCCCCCTTTTCCTCTCACATTACAATCTTTGAAAGATATTTTTTCCTGCCTTTTGCGGATTGAGGACCACGTATGTGGAACGGTAGCTAGTCAGGGTACATGGAGTTCGAAAAGATAGCATATTAAGTTCAGTTATTGGGGGGCGGGGGGTTAATGTAAGCTAGTATTGTTGAAAGTAACGAATGTTATGTAATAACTATATGCTGTATTTTCTACTCTGTTGTACTGCTATATAGCATTTTCCGCTGCTTACTATCGATAAATTTATTTTGAAAATGTAAATAAAATATAGTATGTAGGTATGGTATGTCAGTATTATGTAAGTGTTATGTTATCTATTGAGTTAGTATGTAACTAATGTTCTTTAAGTGAAGTGTAGTACGTATGGCATGTATTATGTAAATATGATGTCATGTAAGTTAGTATGTAAATATTATGTAAGTTATGTCTGTAAGTTAGTATGTTAGACATAATGCAAGTAAATAAAGTGTAAAAAAAAAGCCTTATTCAAGCCAAACTCTAGCCTGAATTAGTGAACTGAGACCTTAAACAAAAGAAAAAAACAAACAAACGTAACAAAAGCCTAACATCTAATGTGTTTTATTTACGAAGTCAAAGCTTAAATTAATTAGGATTCATTATTTCATTATATCTTTCTCAATACAACATATAACAGACTGAACACGAGCCAAAACTCACCACGATTTGAGCTTAGATTTTGCAGGTATCCGACTGACCCGGAACGATTCAGTCTCACTGGCTTCACATTATGGTCCGTTTTTGTGCCAACGGCTATCCGTTATATGTGTGAGTTTTATTTTATGACAATGCACTGAAAAAATATTTTTCCAAGTATAAGATTCTGAACAGTTTCGGCGAATAAAGCACCATTACTCCACATTTCGTGACAGGCATGCGTCGGACTTTATCGCAAAGTTCCCTTGGGACAGCTGAGGCGTTAATGTAATTGGCCAACTTTTGTGAAACAATTGTTTTCTTATTATCCTGCCCGATCGCATTACAAAATTGACCTGAAAACATTCTCGACCGTTGGTAATTTGACTTACAACGTAGAAAAGCGCGGACAGTTTTAGCGTGAGGTACTTATGCAGTTTGGGAAACGATTTTAATGTTTTGCTTTCCTGGAGCGAAGATCTGAAACCGTTTTGTAAATGACTGCTCTGTCGGATTGGCTCCGAAGGATAATGTTCGCCACGATAACTTTAGGTTCTTTGTTCTGCTGCAAATTGAAGTGACTCTCGAATTGTATTTAAGTCCATTTTTCCACAAGGGAAAGAATAAGGAAGAACTGGCCACAAATACTAAGGTGAGCAAAGGTGACCTTGAAAATTATAATTATCAGTGGCACATAATTATCTACATTTTATACCGCCGAATTCGACATTGATCAGGAGAAATAATTGTAGTTTCCTTCGAGCTCCGCAACGTAAAAATATCAAGTCCAGGTTAACCTTTGCCTAGCTATAAAAAATGTTGTAGGTCTTACCTTTATTACAATGTGTGCTAGTTTAGCGTGTTACGCCACTGTTGCAATTTTATCGTGTACAAGGGTTACAAAATAAACCTAACACGTATTTTGAAATTGTTGCTCGTTGTACTAGTTATATTTAACAATTATTCTACGAGGGCGCGCTGGATATGAAATGATAGATAACCAACGAGGCGCGTAGCGCCGAGTTGGTTATAATCATTTGATATCCAGCAAGCTCGAGTAGAATAATTGTTTTATTAAAAACTTAACTACTATTTTTGTTAAAAAAAATCAAGAAAGAAAGAGAAAAATGAGAAAAGGGATAAAAAGGGAGCAAGAATCGATCACATGACTGAATGAAAAAGGCGCCAAAACCTTGCGAAGTGTTGCAGCGTTTCATTGCAGAGCTGAATGAATCAATGAAAACTGCTCGAAAGTGAACGAAGTGGCACAAGTTTGGGAAACAAATCTTCTAATTATTGGCTCTGAAATGTGGTACATGTTTGATTTTTCCCGAAACATTGTTGTAATCATCGTTCAAAGTGGATTGAAGCTGTACAACTTCACCATATTAGCTGCTGGAGTTGAAACAGAACAAGTTTGTAATCTGTTCGCACAACGGAGCCACCATGTGCGTGTTTGATCGAAATGAAGACAGAACCAATTTGAACTTGAAGAAGTAATTTCTATGCAGCTCAGAAGCAAGATTACTGTAGCGAGGAACATTAGAATTCACCATCATAGTTTGTTTAATGCAAAGCACAAAATGCAGTTGTCCTCGGTTTAGAGGTGGCGGACGGAATGGTAAAAACAACATTCAAACAACTGGAAAAGTGATTCAACTCCGTTTACATGGCATCCGATTTCTATCTGAGCATTTGGACCTGTTGGAACACAGAGCTACAACGAGTGCAGGTAAACCAGTGTCAATTTTGCGTGTTAAGGCCGAAAAAAATTTTCGCCCTTCCTTCGGCCTTCTTGGTAGTTTGTAGCCTCCCACGCAGTCGTTTTTAGGGGAGTCGTATTACCCTCATCCCCACAAACGCCTGCTTACCCGAGAGCAACATTCCTTTCCGCCGCTTAGCCAATCACATTGTACCTACTTATGGCTGGTAGGTTGACCTTGACCGCAGGACGCTTTCGCGGGAACACATGCAGATAAACAGACGCGCGGTATAAGTTTTAAAATGTACAGTAAAAGGTCATCTCAAAATCGTTCTTGAATGCAGGGATAACTAAGTCTCCTAAGCTTTCAAATGGCAAGTTAAACTTCAAAATCGGTGCTTAGATTTTGATGAAATAATTTTATTTATGTGCTCGATAAACCCTGTTTAGGCATAATATTTACGATATCGTGTTGCAATCCCACGCGGCACTAAATTTGTCCAAAAGCATTAAATCACTGATTAAATGCGGGGATAATTATAACTACATTCTCTGAGCTCTCAAATGGTTCATTTAACTTAGAAGTGTAGGATTATCTATACTCTATAAGCTTTCAAATGCAACATTAAACTTAGAAATCCCTTGAGAGATTTTAAAACTGATAAATTCAACGCAAGAGATAAGCTTTGTGTAATCACAATAGTGATTGTAAACTAGACTACGCGTTATAAACTAGGACTAGCAGTCCCTTCTGTTTTAATAGGGAATATCGTGCGAAAAGAGCATGCGAACGCACGTTGCAAAAACCTCCTTCGTCGCTCGACGCAAAGATAGCAGAAACGTTAATGGATATGCCAGCGAATTTAGTATGACAGATTTCGCCGCCGAAACGCACTTGGTTGTTGTGCCATGTGTGACATTTTCATCTCATTCATCGGTTTATCATCTCGCTCGGTCCTTTGTCGTCTTACCCTTTGTCTTTTCAAGTCGTAAAAGTCTCATATCCCTTCGCATTGCATTGGTCCAGCAGTTTGAGAAGCGCTGAAGTCTTCACCGACCGTCCGTTTGATCAGGCGAGCAAGATCAACAACGCTTTGTCAGAAAATTCGAACTCTTTCGATCGATAACGGGATAAAAGCGTCGCACAGGAAACACTTTTAATCACACGCAATATATTTTTTCCGATGTTTCAGCCATAATTCGCCATTCTAGAAGTAAAAAATATATTCCAACTTCCCGGCACCAGCATCTCTGAACAAAAACAATCACGGGAAATGCAGAAGCGTACATTGTAACGATTAATTTGATTGGTCTTCGTCAGACAATGCCTCAATGGTGATTGGTTAGATTGCCTCGCAAGTAAAACAATGGGAAAGGAATGTCGAACTCGGGTAAGCAGGCGTTTGTGGGGAGGAGGGTAATACGACTCCCCTAAAAACGACTGCGTGGGAGGCTAGGTAGTTTGCAGCTGTAGTTTGTTTAGTACTTGTTTAGACTGCTTCATGATTTTCGCACCGAATCGTCATGAATGTGTGACAGTTTTTATTAAATGCTTCTGCCCCATTTCACTGTGTTTTATTTTGTCTTGTCTCGATATTTTGAAGTGGAAAGGCTTCCTGATAAAACCTCCTGATAAATCGACGTGACGATCGATGAAAGAAATTAAGATTAATTGTAAACACAACGCTCAATTCTTAAATTTCTAATTTCTTTTTCTACACAGTTTCTTCAAACAATTTTGACTTGTGTTAGACGACGCTGTTTGTGACGCTGTTGGAATTTCTGCTTAAGTCAAATTCGCTGCCAAGTGATTTTTCTTGTCCATTTTTCTCGCTGGGTTGCTGGCGAGGAAAAAACTTCCAGCTCACTTTGTTCATTTTGTTGTTGAGTGTTCATTATCCATATATGGTCACAGCAGGTATATGAGCTGATAGCCTGGCTCCGTTCAGCCAATCAGAATGGTAGAAATCCAATATACCTAGTCCAGTTTTTAATAAATAAAGATCTAGAGCTACTCGAACCATTAAAACCGCTGTTGTCGTCTCGCTCGCCAGCGGGATTTTTCCTACCATGAATCGGACCTGCATCTCGCCAGATTATAGCTCATAAAGGCGCTCCAATGTCGCGGCGGTAAAAATGTCTCGTTCCATTCTCGTTCATTTTTCCCGCTCGTGTCAGCCTAATTTTCGCTGAATTTTTTCTCGCCTAATTCTCTCTGTTTAGCGGGACATTTGTCTGGCTGGAATTTCGCTTGTGTCAGGCCATAACTTTTCGTACGGGAGACCATAAGGGGTTAATGTTTAAGCAAAAAGAAACTGGAATGCAAACATGCATAACTTTATTGTGTTGAAAACTCTCCACACCACACACATGAATATGCACTGGAACTAGAAATTGGTAAGGACGTAAAAAATATCATGTTCTAGCTTCTGTTTGAAATGAATGCAAGACAAACTGTGTTAGTAAAGTGAAAAACTTACCACCTCTGTTGATACAGGTAAGTATGAGTTGATGTTAATTAGTATCCAATCCATTCATCATTTTACACCGCAAGAGTACTAAATATAAGACACGACAACCTGCAAAAGGGTGGTTACTATAAGTTAGTATGGAGTAGTCAGCAGTTTTAAGTGCATTGTATTAAAGAGTCACTTACTTGAAAAATGTGTGGTCGGGATTATCAGTTAATTAACTGTAACCACTACAACTGTTTACAAGCTTGTCAAATCACTCATTCGGCTAACAAAAATCGAGTTTGACCGCCATAAATTTTAAAGTTTTGTTCATTCTACAGGCTATTTATGTTTGCTCTTGAAATTCTGGGAAATTGGATACTTTTGTATGTTTTCCTTTTCAAAAACAAAATCTAAAAACTTGATAAAATACCTGTGGGCCAACTTAACTTGACTTAGCTTAACTTCCCTTAAGACCCTTATAATTTTTATTCTGTTTTACGACAGGTATTATTAAGACAACATCCTAACTGCTTTGGAGGAGGCAAAATCTATTGTCTCCTCCAATAAAGCAAAAGGCATCAAGGAGAGGCTGACTAATTGTGAGAAGGCCTGTCAGGCCTTCTCACAAATCATGACATCTGTGGTGGCCAACCTGTCACAACTTAAGAATGAGATAATGGTAAGTTTAATAATCATGTATCACTTAATCTCAAGCAATAAAGATAGCAGCAGGGGAAAATACAACTCCTTCTCATTAGTATTTGAGCAGAGAAAAATTCTCTTCTTTTTAAAAGTAATTAGAGTTGACAGCGTCAAAATAGCCAATTACATGTAAGTATGCATGCACGCTGGAACACACCATTGATTCATGATCGTTTACCCCATACGCGCATATTTAATAAAATTAATGCTTTTGATTGAAAACTTGCAAAGGAATTAATGCTACATGATTGTACATTTCTTTCCAACAGGAACAAGACGTATGCACAGAACTGACAGTAGAACAAAAGAAGATGGCCAAAAATATGATCAATTCAACAACTTCATTTGGCGATGCCCTAAGAGGGGTGGCCAAAATAATCTTCTCGGAAGACGAAATTAAAACCTGCAGTGTTAAAGGCAGGCACACCAATAAAAACTCTGAGAAAAGGCCACCCCTCAATGCCCAGAAAGTGGCATGGATGATGAGTGAGTAAAGATAAATAATATGTTAATTTAAAATTAATGCTTCTCAAGTGAAAAATGAGTCATTAGTGTATTAATTGAGAGCTGGCCTTTATCACATGTGAAAGGATGCATGATTTTTTTCTTTCTTGTAATATCTGTCTGTAAAATACCCTTTCTTTTGTTCTCCAGGAAAAGTCTGCAAAAAATTCCCTACAGAAGGTTCCACAAAGGCTACACAAGTCTTGAATGATTTTTTAAAGGGGGCCAGGCAAAAATTTAAAAAAGACAATTAAGTAAATCAATATGATTTGCTGATTCTCTGACTTACAGATTGCATGTGGCATGAAATTTTTATGGAAGTCAAATTTTGTGGACTGCTGATTTTTGTTTCATGGGAACAGACTTTACCTCTCAGCACAAATCTTCATAGACGTCTCTGGTTATTGGAAACTTGTTTACAACAACAAGAAATGTAATGTCTTCTTATTATGTGATCTTTTTTTATTGTACTCATGTAGTTAGTCGTCGACTATAGCTCAAAGATACCGAAAGATGTGATATAGTATGCCATCTGAACTGGGAGAAAGTCATGCACTAAAGTAAATTGTTTGTTTGTTTATTTGGGTAGGAGATGGCAGGTCATCTACAGTTGTTTTCATATTTCCCTAGAGACCGCAGTGACCGTTTGCTATGTTGCAGTTGTAAAGAAAAATATTGTAGAACAAACGGTTGACTCAGTGTGTTTCTCCCAGTACAAAATCACACCTTTGGTAGTCTGGAGTTACCACTGACATGTACAAGCACAACAAAAAATTTGGCAAGCCAAATACCAGAGACATCATTTAACAAACCAGAAAGATTTGCTCCCATTGGTAAAGTCTGAGATCAACAATTATTTGCAAAAATTTTTTTGTTCCAGAAAAACAAACCAAAAACAAACAAAAACAACAAAACACAAAAAAAATTCGGCAATTTGCAAAATTAAACTCGACCTGCTAAAATTTCATGCCACGGGGTACATGTATAGTGGTTTTCAATTGAGTATCATAAAATCAAAACCAACAACATTTGTCTTGACAATCACTGCCATAAGCACATAAAGAACTCATTGATAATCAGAAAGCAAAGCCAATTATAGTGCTCATATGAAGTTAAAACTAAACGGTGGTTGTGTCAAAGAAAACCTGGTACCTAAACATTAAAACAAGGCATTGCACATGTAGGATAAACCAAAAATAATTTTGCTGCTAGTGTAGGCAAACCGCACAGAAATTATCCATTCTGCTTGATATTCAAGTGTGTAAAAGCAATGCATTTGCTAACCTGTGCTGTGGAAAAATCTCCAAGATAACCTTCTCTTGCTTTCAGTCTTGTACTTTTTACGCAACGAAAACGCCAATGAATGCTACTATTGCTGTAATGGGAAGTTTATTTCCTCTATAAGCACCATCAATATTTGATGACAGCATCCCCCATGTTATCTTTTTGAACAGACCAAGGTGGGTATCAGGTTGAGTCTGATCTACCAGTCAGTTGTATCAGACTGCCTATTGGCAAGAAAGGTCACAAGGCGTATTCTCCAGGATGATCTAAGAATTCTGCTAAATGAAGATCTGAGAGATCCCACCCACACTTGGCTGAAGGCATTAAGAGTTGTTTTGCATGGCAAATTCCTCTACTCTGCTCAGTATATTCCATTGTGCAAAAGCACACTCATTAAGCTGTTTCAGGTTCTGTGCTGTGGGAAGATCTCCAAGATAACCTCTTTCTTGCTTTAATTGGTCTTGTACTTTTCCAGTGGAAGTGCCAGTGCTAGTGTTATTGTAATGGGAAGCTTAAGGCGGATTCCACTCAACGTGTGAGCAACAACTGCAAAAATTAGTTACTTAACTACTACTCACAGCATGGTAACATTTTGACTACTACTTGAAATATCTCACTTTAATTCACTTGAACTCCAAGTATTAAATGGTGTGATAAAATTTTCAAGCACTCTTGAGAAAATTAATGTCAAACCTCGTAAAACAACTCAAACATGGAGAACTTAGATTCTATTTTCTCTCGTGGGTTCCGAGCATGGGAGTGAAAAAAGCGTTAACTTCTGTATTCAAACTGTGAAGGTGCTATGAGTATTTTGTTGGTAACTTCATTTTTGCACTAATACTGCTACAACATTGAGCAGAAATCGTCTTAATTCCTGTGGCAGCACCATCAATACTAGTGGACAGCATTCCCCATCTTATCTTTTTGAACAGACCAAGCATATTCTCCAGGATGATCTAAGAATTCTCCTAGATGAAGACCTCAGAGAATCCCACCCACACCTGGCTAAAAGCACTATGAGTTGTTGGGCACAACAAACTCCTCTACTCTGCTCAGCTAAGCTTTTTGGCTCTGTGCTGTGGGAAGATCTCCAAGATAACCTCTCTCTTACTCGTTACACAATGAAAAATTATGCCAATTCCAAAAGCCAAAAAGAGTTATTCAATGCCTTTTAATTTTTGATCAGTTCATGAGTGGGACTGAAATTGAAAAAGTTTGCAGTAGTTTGATATAAGTTTCAAATTCTTCTGTGACTGTTTTGTTTACACATGCTTTTGTTTTAATTTGGACTGCTTTCTCTCATTTAATATACCATCATTATATACCCCACTTTTCAAAAAAGTATTTTCTTTTCTCTGAAACACAGGGAATAAATTAAGATAAAATTTTAAGTGAGTTTTTTCAATGCGACTGCCATTTTCTTTATGTTTGAATTAAATGTTGCTAGCGGCTTCAAATTTTCAAGCAAATTTTTATTTTAGCAGCAGGTATTTTGCCTCTTGATTATATTCTGATTCTAAAACTTCGCATTAGGCAAAAATCCGACCATAAAAACAAAGACTTTACATAGGTTCAATTCATCTGATGATCTGAAAGTTTCCTATTTACTGTCTCTTTCGGATGGTTTACGACATCGTTTAGAGATTTGTGCGAATGTTTAAATGCTCCTTGAAGGCTTCCCAACTGGTCAATGAGCCAACACAATGCCCTTGTTTAATTGATGCCCGTTGAGAATTCTGATTGACAGGCTGAGACCTTCAGCCTCAACTTTTACAATCACTTCCTGTTTAGTTAAAATGTGAGTAAGCAAATGACAATTGGTTTGGGTTTTGCGCGTGACAGTTGGAATAGCGGTGCAAGACTTTTAACCATTTACATGTATGCAAGAAGCATTGAATTGAAAGTAAAGCAAAACTAAAGCTAATTAATACAAATTACTCAATTGACAACCGCTATATACATGTAAGGTTTGTTGACTGATTAACATTAATTTGGATAGTTAGAATAAGCTTAATCTAAGCTTAGCTAACCATCAACAAGGTAATGTCATAGTGATAGAGTGATTTTCCATCTTTGTATTACCTCAAACTTTAACATAATTACAAATGAACACTATCAAATCAACCATTCATCGACCTCTAAATTAAATAATGAAACAAACGAACCCACACGCAACCAGCCATATATGCATGCCTGTTTTGTTCCTTGCAATATCTACTGGTGATCAGCGACACGGATTGCGTCAACTCTCAGAGAAATCATATTTCACAGTCGTGGGGAAATCACTCTATTACAACACTTCATATTCCGATCAAGTATTTTGATCGTCGACTGTTCATATCCAAAACGATCTGTAAACCATTGTGAACACAGGACTATTTGTGTCCATTTTTGACAAGCACCAATTTGTAAGCCAAACTCCTAAGTGAAATCACTGAATCAATTTTTTCCTGAGTAATTGCCGCACCTCACTCACATTGTTCAAATTGTTCACATTGCTCAGTCTTACCTCCACTATGCTTCAGTAATTGCCTGTAAATCCCTCCTCCCCTCCTCCATTAATTGATGACTTTAGGAATTACACAACACTAAGCACGCCGGGAATTCTATCACACTGAGCTGTGATATAAAGCAAAACGTAATTTGAGAGCTCGGAGATTCGATCGAAAATGTAACGCCAATCGTCAATCGAAAGCAGATAGACGCTCAAAGCAATTTTTAGAATCTCATAAGAGCGGTAAAAACAAAGCAAACACACAAAAGGTACGGTTTTTTAAATTAATTTCGATTTTTATGTATTTTATTTTCCAAGAAAATTAATTATATAATTATTTTCGATCGAATTTCAGCTCCATACAGTACGGTTTGTTTCGGACAATATATAACTTTGCAGCAATTGTACCGAAGAAATAAAATATAGATGGAGACTGCGGGTAATTCGAAAATGTCGGGCTCGCGATAGTTTTTATGAAGGATAACCACGTCTATTGAATTATTGTGATCATCACATAGTGATGAGACAAGTTACTCATCAGTCATAATTTCCAGCAGTGCCCAAACAAACAAACCGGCAAATGCCCCACGGCGGGGACAAACGACCTGTTCAAATGTCCCGCGGGACAGGTAAAAATATAAATGATTCCTTAGTTTACGGGCTTATACCTTCATTTTAATGTAAGCTAACTCAGGCCAAACTAAGTCTCAAAATAGTCTTTTTTCCCTGTATTGCTTCAATGATCGTTCTGTGGATTTACCGTCTCTTTTTTTCCTCCTTAAACAAAGTTAATCACAAATTTTCCCATAAGGTTATCTTCGCGCGATGAACTTAGCACTGAAAGGAAATGACAGTGCTGTGAGGTTACAGCCATGAGTCCGTCAAATGCCGCTGGGGAGATTAATGCCCAGCCCCTGGGAAGGACAATTGAGTAAAAATACCCCACTGATGCCCGGGTAAGGGGGGATAATTTAACACTCCTGGAATTGACTGGTGTATTATAAGCCAGTAATTAAGCCATGTGCTTTTTTAAAAGTATGGTGACATTGATAAGTTTCACTCTTTTAATTCTTTTGTGACTAATTAACTCAGTAGGACGTACAATACAACGTGTAATAGACCACATCTATATTGTATTTCTCTCCGGATTTGGTGAGGGGGGAAACTCCAGATGTGTGGGTTTAACGCAGGGAGGCGATCTGCCCCAAAGGGTTACCTTTTTTGCAATTGCAATAGTATATACTAATGGGAGAGACTGCTTACAGTTTTGATAATAGAAGGTTTGCTAAAATGCACGTTTTAAAAACTGAGACATCAGTTGAGTCTCAGTACTAAGGATGTTTTCAAAATGTCGTAGTTATTGCAACACAAAAATCTAAATATGTAAAATCTAGTGCTGATCTATTTTTGGTTTATTTGAGGACTAAAACAGAATAGGTGCAATTTTTGTTCTAAGTACAGAAAATGCATACCACTTCATTAAACATTAGTACAAATTAACAGATAAGGTTTTGAACCTCATGGGGTACATTAAGCCTCCCCATACAAAACGTAAATGAGTTCCATCCCCCCTCTCCCCGGAGTTGTTGTTTGAAGTGACAGCTAGCAGTGAATTTGACATGGTCCCAACATTAGCCATATGAATTTGCGGCTTTTAACATGCATCATAGCTAGTCTCATTTAACTTCGTTGGCCTGTTTTAAAAACACAGTTGATCATGTAATATTTGAGTTGAACGATAAGTGTCAGTCTAAAATTATCATATCACAGAATGTTTATACCATTGACATTTCTAAGGCATTTATGTTAATAGTTAGCCTGTTTCAGTGTATTTGTAAGTTGTAGCGTGAAAAGTTGCACGAAATAACGTGTTGTACGTGTTTACAAGACCCATTGTTCTAATTAATGCTGTTCAGTTACTCAGAGCACAGTTTACAGTACTGTCATTGTTTTAGTTTAAAATGACAGTCAACTGCAAGAACATATAAATAAGTTGCTCATATAAAGAACATGCTGTTGAAATTAATGAAGTGACAGAAAAGAAGACTTTCGTAAAGGGTTTTAATAAAACATAAACTGGAAAATTAGCCGATGGTTGTGATCTGTGACTAACGTAACTTTTAATGACTACCTAGTTCATACAGCAGTGGCTTGCAGAAAAAAACTACACAACTTTGTTGCAAATGCTAGCTATAAGAAAGGCAATAGCACAACCTCTCAGAAGTGTCACACGTTGTTCAGACCAACAGGTTAGTAATATTGAAATTATTGATGGTAATTCATTCAGAGTGACAGCGTGTTGCAAAAGTTCTGACTTAATAAGGGGGAGAAAACAGACCTTACCAAGACCTATTGGAATCTAATGGTAACCATGCATTTTTCAGAGATTATTAAGCAAACACAATTCTAAATAAATCTTTAAGTTACAAAGAACATATGGCATTTTTGTTCCAAATTTAAGCTCAATTACCTCTGAAAAATGCACGGTTACCCCCAATGTTCTTTTTGCATTCGTGAAAGCCCTTAAATGCTAAGATCTGCTTTTCCCACATAGTCATATAACACCTCGGAAAAGAACCACCATTATATTAGTAAGCAAATTCTGTAAGAAACCCCAATAATTCTGACCATACCCGAGATTCCCAGCATTGTATGCACAGGACCAAAAGGAGGCACTGTCTTTAAGTTTATTTTTTGTACTCCTTGTACATGTACATTGAACCAAATAAAAAAATTCACAAATTGTTACTGCAGAGTGATACTTGTCATGATCTTGAACTTGACGTTACTTTTCAGGTTGTCAGTGTGATCTGAATGATCAACTGGATTCCAAGATTGGACTCACAGTTATCAATTTTGCATATTTCTCCAGTTATGATCTTGACATGTGTACTTGAAGCGCTGGAAAGGTATGAACCTCTTGTATTAATCGATTGATTGTTTTCTGGCTATTGTCTCATTGACATTAGCTATGGGACATAATTAGTCCCGTGTGACTGTAGACACCTCATTTAGCTAAAAAGGACCTTTTGGGTGAGGCTAAGTGGTGTGTGTGGGTGGGTCGTGAGTTGTGGGTCATGGGTCTTGTTCTCCAAGATAAAAAGAAGCATTCTGATTTAAGTTCCCTCTGTACTTCATCCAAATTTTGCAATACAGACTGCCAAATGGACCACCGGCTGGCAAATGTAATATTTTTCCGAATTTCTTTTAATTTATGACACACTAAATAAAAGGATTACTGTTTTGTTCTAACTAGAAATGCTTTTCCTTTATGCCTAGTGGACAATTTTGGGTAAAACTTTTACAAAAATATCCTGAAAAATGCAAGTATACACTGTACAGTATGGTTTACATTGGCGCACCCGAATATCTCAGACCAGGTCGAGATACGCAGAACCTATGTGCAGTAACAAAAGAGGCACTGTCCTAAGGCGCTTTAAGGGATTCAGTGTTTTTAAAGTGTTTAAGATTATACAAGCTAAATCGTCCATTCTATTCTACACTAGAACTGTTACTAAATAGGAGTATCTTGGAGGAAATATCTGTTAGTTTGTCGCCTTTTGTCTTTTGTTTTGTTTATCGATTTTTCTAAGAATTGTTGCCTTTTAGTCAAACCATCAACGTCAACCTCACAATAATTATCGTCTCTGGATGCTTTGATTGACTTTTTTCCTCAAATCTGGAGAGATCGTCGAATAAAGGATTGAGTCACATGTTGATCTGGTGCGTACCATCTCCACATCCACATACAAACCTTTTGTTTATAAGTATTTCGATTATTTACATTTGACAGAAATAGGGATGTATCCGATCCAAGTAAGCTGAAGCAAGGTTGTCCTTTTTGATAAAATCGTTCTCAAGTTCTTTTCTTGTCTGTATCTAGAGATTTTTAGGTCTTTAGCCATTGTGCACCATTATAATTATAGCGATTAATGTTAGGGTAACACCTTGGATGACAACGCTGGTGAATCTTCTTCGGGTTTTTTTCTGTAAGCACCACAAATTTTGAGGTGAAATGAAAAATCAAAGATAGCTGATAATTTAACTCAGTGCTGTTTGAAAAAGCATAAATGGAATGTACATGTATATCTGACGTGTTAATTTTGTATGAGGATCTCAGATGCATGACGCACAACCCACGACCCATGGCCCACCTACCCATGACCCATGACCCACCCACTCACGGCAATTAGACAATCTCGGATCTTTCTTAGGTTCTTCTTTTCTTTGTTTAAATTATATTGCAGCTGACTGCCAGTAACATTAACCCCAGCTGAGTCTCCTCTAGCTAGGAAGGTCAGTTTAACTGTTGGCCATACTCTTCCCTTCAAGTTAGGATGGTGTTCCCTATATACAGAGCTATTTTTGAACAGGTTATGACTATGGAGAAAACGCAGATCTTATTTTGGAATCCAAAAACAAAAGTGGGTAATCATGAATTATTCACAGATGATTTAATTAGCTTATCTTAATTCTAAAATACAGAACAATGTTTTAAAATAGAAAACAATGTACGGCATCTTCTTTTCAAAAAATAATTTCGGCTCAATTACCTCTGAAAAATGTATTGTTACCTTCATTTTTCTTTTTGGATTCCAACAGCCCTTGCTACATGTAGGATCTGCTTTTCTTACATAGTCAAAAACCATGGAAAATACATTATATTGATTTAGTAGGCAGCATCCTTAAGAGACCTGAGTATATCTCGGACCAGACCCTAGATACGCAGACATATGCGTACGAGAACAAAAGGAGGGACTGTCCCTTAAGGTACAGTGAAACCTGGGACACTCACTTGCTGTCCTGCTAAATGCAGGGTGTCCTCTCAGTAAAGGTTCTAATAAATTGCGAAACAATAGTTAATTATTCCGCTGTTAAATCTCCACCTTTATTTGCCCGGATATTTGACATACTTTATCATAAACCTTTCGCAACTGGCCGTTCCAAGTAGAATCCCTAAATTTCCTGGAAAACACACTCTTCGAAGCAGATAGCATTGCCACAATGTCATAAAAATAACTTCTAGGGAAACTTGAAGTGTCTGCTTAATGCAACAACAAAATAATGTAACAAAAAAGCTTGATTTTGGTGTCTATGTCCTCTTAATAGAGGTGTGCGCTAAACACAGGTTCGTTTTAGAGTAAACATGGGAAGGAAATTTAGGGACTTAATAAAAGGTGTCTGCTTAATTTGGGGTCTTCTGAATACAGGTTTCCCGGTAGCTTCTTTCCTAAGTGTCCCAAGGTAATTGGGATTTTACTGTGCAATACCTCAGAGTTATAATATAATTATTATGCCTAGAAAATTATAATAATATCTTCAAATTTCCTTCTTTTAACAATAACTTTATGTTGTCTTGAATTATAGTCAACAGAAGCTTCATAAATCTCTAGTTTTATGTCAAAGAAGAGTTTACGTGCAGCAAGGGAGATTCCATTTGTGGACAAAATTTACAGTCATACGTCAATGCGGTAAGTGCAGTATACATTGTGGGCTTTTTTATAACACTGTATCCAGTCATTTATGTTGCATTAAATCTACATTAACGTAAAGCAAAACAATCAGTTTGTTTACGATTAATTCGTATTACCCAGTTGATGGTCAGAACTTTCAGTCTTATAAGTTAGTATTCCCTCTCTTGACCACGATAGTTTGTGTAATAAAAAAATAATTAACCCTTAACTATCATTCAAACAATTAAATTATTCGTTGGCCATTTTGCTATCTTGTGTGTTCTGTCAATATTGACCTATTCATGTTAACTGTAAGCTTTTCTTCACGATGTCAAAAATTTTTTTTTTTTAGTGGGAATTGCTCACGTTTAGCTAGCTGGACAAATGGATTGCTTGGTTAACTTATAGCAATTTATCTATCGCTGAACATGTAAGGCTAAATAGTCAGTTTGGTCCTTTAATTCAAACATTAGTGAAAACTGCTCACCTTAAAAAAATTAACTTAATGTATTTTAACCTGCAGGGGAGGCAAGGCTTATTTTCCAGGATTTGAAGAACAGCTCCACACAAATTTCATGGAACCACAGAGCCCAGGTTCTCCTAAAAGGTGAGGATAATAGAAGTTTTTTGTTGCACAAGAGGGAAAATGAAATGTTATGCCAGGCTTTCCAGGATTCTGTGGGCTTTTATTAAGTTTGTTTAATTGGATGCTTAAATTCCAAGAAACCAGCTCAAAATGCGGTTTTTTGCACATAGCGGAAAGCCAGGAAAGCGTGGACCAATTTCTTCCTGGCTTTCTTGGCTTTTCCAGGCTTTTGGGGTGTAGAATTCTGGGCTTTCCACGAAAGCGCAGAATCCTGAAAAGCCAGGAAAGCAGGGAATCATTCCAGGTTGTTTCCGCGCTTTTTTGCACATAGGGGAAAGCCAGGAAAGCGTGGACCATTTTTTCCTGACTTTCCTGGCTTTTCCAGGCTTTTGGGGTGTAGAATTCTGGGCTTTCCAGGAAAGCACAGAATCCTGAAAAGCCCGGAAAGCTGGAAATCATTCCTGGCTTTCCGCGCTTTTTTGCACATAGGGGAAAGCCAGGAAAGCATGGACCATTTCTTCCTGGATTTCTTGGCTTTTCCGGGCTTTTGGGGTGTAGAATTCCGGGCTTTCCAGGAAACAACAGAATCCTGAAAAGCCAGGAAAGCAGGGAATCATTCCAGGCTTGCCACGCTTTTTTTTTGCACACAAGGGAAAGCCAGGAAAGCGTGGACTATTTTTCCTGACTTTCCTGGCTTTTCCGGGCTTTTGGGGTGTAGAATTCCGGGTTTCCCAGGAAAGCACAGAATCCTGGAAAGCCAGGAAAGCGGAAATCATTCCAGGATTTACTGGAAAGTGTGGAAAACCAAGACACTCCTGGCTTTCCTGGAGAGCCAAGAAAGTTCGGGCTTTCCTGTAAAGCCAAGAGACTCCAGGCTTTCCTGGCTTTTCCTTATGTGCAAAAAAGCGCGGAAAGCCGCGGAATTCTTGGCTCATTTTTGCAGGGGTTATTTCCCCAACACAGTGGAGCAGCAATTGATAATAAACATCAAAATACAACGAAAGTTGACGTTAACACTTGGCCTTGACAATAATTTCTTGAAGAAGTTGAGACATTTCTCCCTATTTAAAATGATTTTCAATTTAATTTTTTAAGGGAGTCGTTCACCAATTAATACTTGACTTTACCTTTGTATCCTTCTTCACTGGTAGCATTCGTCCGAGCTTCTTTCTCGGTGAACGCACTGTAACCCACAGCGTTCCTTCCTGCGACTCGCACAATGTACACGGTGTCACTTTTCAGATCGCTTATAACACACGTCAGTGATTCGCTAATCTGCGTGCAGTTCCTCCATCCCTGTGGTTCATCCTTTTCCTGGACTTGCACCAGATAATCCAGAACAGGAATGGCAAAAATGCTGATGGACGCCTTCCAATGGATTTTCAGTTGATCAATTCCTGGATCGATTCGCAGAATTTTTGGAGCTTCTGGCTCAACTAGAAAAAGGAGAAAACTAGTAACTTGCAGCAGTCAATGACGTAAGATATTTGAGCGGGTTGGCCTTTTGCAGATAAGGCAATGAAACGTGATTTTTCAGATGCAGTATCCCAAAAGTATAGAACCTGTATTTCAAAGTGACCTGTCTCTCTACCTTGAGAGCCACTGCACCAATCCGCAATTTATCTGACTCATCTTTGCATATTTTCCAAAGAAACTTACGTTTCCATAAATTATGCTAATAATGAAATATTGTAGATAGGGAATGCTCAGTAGAAGTCTAGAAAGCTGTTGTTGATGTTGTAGCACTTGTTGTTATTGTTGTTTTCGCCCTTGTAGTTGTTGTTTATGTCGCCATTCTTGCCGTTGTTGTCCTTGCAGTTTTTATTTTCTTTAATAACGATGCTGTTGTTGTCTTTGCTTTTGTTTTTATTTTCCTTGAACTATTGTTGTTGTTATTTTTGCTTTTGTTTAGTTTACTTTTTTTATGTTATTGCTGTTTCTCTGTCAGTGCCTCCAAGAACCTACCTAGCATCTTAATAGCTATGGTCTTTTTCGTTGAACCTAGAAGGTTTCTCGCCGTGCACATGTAATTACCAAAATCACTTTGCTCTCGAGGTATAACTCTTAGAGTACTGATGCGGGATTGAAGCTGTGCTGACGACGTCACCATGCCCTCTCGACTCCATACAATATCTGGTACTGGAACGCCGTCCGCTTCACAAATCACTTCCGTTTCGCGGTTTATCCAAGACACCATTTCCTTGGAGGCTCCGTCTTTGAACTCTGGTTTGTCTAAGGCACAGAAAAAATGGTTCAATATACGATGGTCTCTTGGCGACAGAAAATGAGATAAAGATCACTGAAACCGTTCCCCTAAGTTGCCTTAACATACTAGCAACCTCTCTTGCATTTCACTTTCCATACGTTCAACTTCACATGGAATGTGAGTATGGCACAGAGAGTACATGCCTTCCAACAAGGTTGTTCGGATGCGAATTCCGAACCTGGCGTCGTAAACAGCTTTTTGGAATTGATGGTGATCGTCCTTGCTCCAAAGGTTTTCTAAGGGTTCTTAATATGTCTTCCCTCTCCCATTAAAAACCAACACTTCTAACTTCCAAAACAATTATGAATCTGAGCGCCGTTTTTTGTTTGTGATAAGAATGAAACCTGCTGCCCTCGTTAAAGAAATTTCATGTTTTCTTACTAACAATTTATCGTAATGCGAACATTGGCTGTCTTGGAATTCATGACTTTATTGGCAGCCATGCACTGATAAATTCCGGCTTGGTTTCTTGTAACATTGGTTAAGGTTAGAGTTTCTCTGGTTCCGATATCCCTTGGCTCAGCACCACTCAGAAATAACCACGTGACATTGGGCCGAGGATTTCCCGTTGAATTGCAGAACAGGGTGACGTCATCAGTCTCGTTTACTGTGGTATTGTGGGAGACAAAGTCTATCGACGGTGGCACTGAAAGATGACAATAAAAAGAAAAAACAAAATTAACTAAAACGTTGGACTTTGTAAATTGCATATATAATTAGCATACATTATTAGATGTGATATGCCTTCAGGTTAACATTCTGTTTGTCAATGTGTTTTCTGGCAGCGTTTTCTTACACTCTGTACTAACATTAGTTTTAAGACACTGGAAACTCAAAATATTGGGTGACATTATTTCTTAGAAAAAATGTTGTCGATAGCTGGCATTTCAAAAAACAAGAGGCTTGACTCATCTTTATGCTAAGCCTGCAGTCTTGGATGTAAACATTACCGATGCTTAGGTTGTTCGAACCTCTAGCAATTCGTCCAAGTCTGTCAAAGATCTTCTCTCACATTGTTGATCGTAGAAGACTGACAAATGAGATTGAAACAAGGATGATTTGTCTCCTACTTTACTTACCTAGCACAGTTAGGTTTAGGCTGGCTATTCGCCCGGTTCCAAGAATGTTTCTTGGTACACATTCATATCTTCCTTGGTCAGAAGCTTTTACTTGTTGAATAGTCAACTTGCCATTGCCGGAATCACCTAATGAGAAACCCTTGAAACGTATTTCAAACACTGGAGGAGGCACGCTGTCGGCAGTGCATTGGAAAGATAAAGGGAAGCCCTCGATTGCAGTGTTTTTTGTGGCGTTGGATGTTAGGTGTGTTGCTCTGGGTTTATCTGGGGAGAAAATAATCATCGAAAATTTCACTTCTTTCCTCTAAAAGTGGTAAAGTGGTTTGCCTTTCGGCTGTATTTTCTTTTTGCTATGGAGAAAGTGGTTTTTTGGTTCTTTGATCGGGCGGTCGAACGGTCAGTTGGTGGTTGGTTGGTTTTGCTGGTTGAGTGCTTAATTTAGAAAGCTTTTTAGAGAAAGTAGATATAACCATCCATTTTTTCTTAATTCTTCTCGAAGCAACAACAACAACAACTTAGCAACAAAATCAGCAACGGCGACAACAAAAACAACATTACGAAATTGGATAACAGATATGACATTAATAACAACACCGACTTTGTTGTAACTATTAGCAACCAAAGTTAATTCATGCTCACTCCACAAGAAAGCCAAGGGAAAGAAGGGAGATGTCCTGTCACCAAGCGAGGCCGGGAGTAACATAGTACCATCATAAGAATCTAAATTTTTGTTACTCCTTGCATGTGGAACTTACAGTTTACTGTGACAACAGATGAGACCATTGCATCACTTCCAATTCCATTACTGGCCCTACACTGGTAAACACCTGTATCGGATTTGTTCACGTTATTCAGGATGAGAGCACCATCAACTGACTTCATTGGAGTATGGTCGGGTCCTTTTGTCCAAGTGATATGTGGCTGTGGCTTTCCAGTTGCGTTACACAACAGACGTATATCTTGAGTCTCGTTCACTGTCTTATTGACGTGTCTACTAACAATACTTGAAGGATCTACAAATGCGAAGAAAAGTTTGCTGAAGTCAAAAACATGTGAATTTTGAGCTAAAAACGTGGGTTTCATTTTTACAATTCAAAACTCTTAATAGATCGTTGCAGGAAAAGCGACTTTTCCTGGCAAATGTTTAAATTTTGTTAGAGAAAAAAGCTTTCGGTCACCTTAATCTTTTCAACGCTCCAAGAGTTACATTTAAGTCATTGAGGTTAATTTCAAGAATTGTCTCCTTAAGAAACTCACAGAAAACAATGACGTCCATTGAAGCGGTTGCCTTTTTCCCAATACCGTTTGCGGCCGTACACGTGTAGGTGCCAGCCTCGCTTCTGTTAGCATTGCTGATGATAAGGTGCTGATCACGTGGATATGCAGAGTGGCTGAGCCCGCCAGTCTTAAACCATGTGACTATGGGAGGAGGTCTGCCGTCACTTCTGCAAAAAAGGTCCATGTCATTTCCTTCAGTAATATTGTAGCTCTTTGTAGGTAGAGTGATCGAGGGTGCATCTGCAGAGAAAAAAACGCGAATTACATCCACATGACCACATTAACATCGAAATACAATTGTGATATATATTCTGGGCAGAAAAAACTGATGGAATTCACGACTCAGGAACCTTGCTTGTCCACTGGACAGAAAGGCCGGTCTTGATCTTCTGTTGATTGGACTTAGTAAGCATCCAAAGCCCGGCCAAACGAGGACAAAAGTCTTGGCCTGTGCTCTAATACACATTCCAAAGGTTTGACAAAAGGTTTGAGTATGTTCAGAATTTTCATAAGAATGGACGGAATTTCAACCTTACTCTCATTTAGCTTGATAATCGACTCTGGTGGGCTCTCAATCAGTTTCAATCTGTTCAAAAGTTTCATTAGAATCGATGGAAGTTGAAACTTTCGCTCTCGTTATACACTCCTCACAATTCGGACAGTTCGAACCCAAAGCGTTTGAATATGTTCAAAAACTTTTGAATTATTACAATGGACGGAAGTTCAAACTCTCGCTGGCTCTGAAATAGCGTCTAAGGAGAAAAACTTGTTTAAAGACTTGTCAACGGTAAATGCAGCACTACGGTCTCATCTGTTCTTGATTGCCTTTTTTAACCTCTCTAAAAGATTATCATTTACTTCCTTATAAAGCAACGAAAGTGAAAAATATGGTCTCGTATCTGTTGTATTGTTATCTTATCTTTTGGTAACTAACAAAAATTGTTTCTGTAATTTCTGTAGACCGCGTTTTATTTGTAAATCTCCTACTTTTTTCTCCTGAAATATGTACTAACACTGATCCCTTTAAATAACACAGTGTTTGCACGCACATTGAACAATAATGCTTGCTGAAGCGAAGGCTTTGTTGAGCCCATTATCTGCGATGCACCAGTACAAGCCATGCTGTTCTCTGCTGATATTCTTAAGTGAAAAGATGGAGTTCGAGTTAAGGATCTTGTCCTTGTTCCCATCTTTTGTCCACGTGATATTTGGAGGGGGTGTACCAGCTGCCTTACAGGAGACACTCACGTCGTTTGTCTCGTTCACTGTTTGGTTGCTTGAGATTTGCACGATGACGGGACGGACTATAAAATGAAACGAAATAAATGGTCATAGTGAGTTGGATAGGCAAGGTGTGTCTGGTCTGGGCAGGAGTCTGGAAAACCGTCTTAGTCTTGAGAAAAGGCAGACAGTGCCAGTTATAGGCTCCTAAGCAAAGTATAGAAAACAACCAGAAAATAAGTAGAGATTTGAAAATGCAACATTTTTCTACGCTCTTGACGATCGTAGTTCTCCCTCTTACTTTGTGTCACCGGCCAAACGGGAGAAAAATCTCTTTTTCTCAGAGTTGTTATGAATAAAACCTCCCTTAGCCTGATCTCAGTATAATTATTTAGCGCAACGGGCCTTTGGTCTCATATCCAAGTGATTTAGTTATTTCCTGCTTCCTCTTCATCTTCTTCTTCTTCGATTAGCCTTTTGCTACATGCGAGATGTGTGAAGTTAGAACACAGATTTATACACTCGGATCAAAATGTTGAATAGAGATCGCTGTTGCTACCGTTATTGTCAGGGCTGATGTCGTCGTTATTCAGTTTTGGTGGTTGCGGTGGCGGTAGTGGTCTCTTCCATCTTGTTTTCCCGAATTTAAGCCGATGAATAAATCTGACGTCAAAAAATTTCTCTTTGTACATCCTGAATTGTTGCTCAATAAAAGCTGTAGTGCAATATAAATGGCCAATGATGCAGTGTGTTTTGTTCTGTTTGTTATCGCGGAACGCAGCATGAACGTTAGCTAAACGCCATGGGTCTTGAATGAAGCCATGTTCCACTCCTTTTAAAACAACAACAGCATCAGGCTTCATTTGCACCGCTGATATAAATCGTTACGGTATTAGAAAAGCATAGCATTATAAAGAAAAAGTCACAAACGAGATGATAAATACAATGGAAAAAGAAAAAAAAGGAATGAAAAATGATGCACGAGGTTGGCTCATGTAGCAAGTTGAGGATAACCCGTGATAGACTACAAAGTCATGCGAAAGAATTAAAACAGTAAGAGATAAGGTCCGGCTATGACCTTTAGCCTTATCCGCTTTACCTAGTGCTAGTGTTGAAAACACAGAAAACAGAACTCATCGACGGGGAGGATATCTGTTTTGCACAAAGATTTTTTTGTTATTGAAATGTGTTAAACATTTAAAACAAAAGAACTCTCTAACGCAACCGATAGATCTTTAGTTGACAAAACTAAAGTTTTTTAGTTGACACAACACGGTGTCTTCCCTATCGAACCCTCTTTCGGCTGAAACCAATCTTCGAACAAGTGATCCAGAGTGGCGCTTCTTCGTGTAAGCTGTATGGGTATGTGCAGCTCTAAACTTGTCCAAAGGGCAGGGTGTTTAAGAGCCGATGTCTAAAATTATCGAGAATCGGGCGTCAGTCGTGAAATTTCGAATTTCTTTATATTTTGCCCAAATAACCTTTATAGTGAAGTATTTTTAAAAATAACATTAAAAGTTTCAACAGCTTTTTATTGTTTTCGAAATCGGGCAAAGTTTGAAAATACGGCATATCGGCCTCCTTCGAATAGTGAAATTGGCGGAAAATTACACATATTCATCTTGCTCGTACGTTAAAACGCGGTGTCGTCTGTTAATGAAACACAAACGCAATATAAACACACTTTAGCTCTTTATAATACAGTAATTTTCTTTTGATAAACCGTTGAAGTGAGAATGTATCGGCCGTTAGAAAAAAACCAGTTTCAAGTATTTGTCATCACTTAGCCGCAAACAAACTGACAAAAGTAACATTGTGGAACAGTACCAGAATATATTTTGCAAGAACAAGATTGCGTGACGCATGACATGGGCAAAGGTCAATCGATGTGCATGTAATCCCACTTTTTCAGGTGTTAGCTTTTTGAGGTATAAGTGTATAAGTTCTAGAAATACTAGTTCTTTTTTATGCACCTTTCGATGCAACAAAGCTTTCATGCATTGATGTCGTGTCGCTAGGTTTTTTCTTTTTTTGACATTTCATTACACGGCATCTTGTGGCTATATAAGCATCATGATGATAGTCCTCATCAGAATGTCCTCGTTGGTGTACCCTGTGGCCCCAGTTCATTTAACCTGGGGAATGTTAAATGTTTGGCAAACGGCAAGTGTAGCAAAAATGTCTACAATCACCTCGTGTATTGTAAAATCGGCAACGAGTCGACATTGCACTCAATAGTGAATCTACGCTTTTACTTACTCGAGCAGGTAGGGGGATTCCTGTTAGACATTGCAAATTCTAGAGAGCGATTTGGACATTTTAAAAAACTATAATAATAAATCAATATTTTTATTTCAGGCATTTTTGAGACAGAAGGAGTCTCACTTTAAAATAGCAGTGTGCCCACGACATCGGTGTTTGTTTGGGACTTAGGTGGCGGTGCAGTAACTCGCAGTGCAGAAGTGGCCATGGTGGCTGCACACTACGGAACATCCTCAGCCCCAAAGAGTCAATGTGGATTAAAAGCTCATGTTATGAGCGCCAGAAATACACTTGCACAAATAAGCTCGCCTAAGTATTTGCATAAATGATTTTCGTTGATAATAAATTATCCGCAATTTGTCTGGCTGGGGGAGAGGCTAATCAAAGGCATACTTATATGGGTTTATTGTTTTTTGAGAAAGTTGGCACAGAAAACCGATGCTCAAACATACTTTTCCTAATAGAAAACCGTTACTGCCGTGATTTAAAAGAAGCACAAAGAAAAACAGAAAACCTTGTCCCATCGTTCCCAAATCTTACATGGTTTATTAGCTCGTGCCCCAAAAACTCGTGCGGCATTTAATATACGTAAGTAAAACATGTTTTTGGGGGCAGTTCACAACTGTATATTTATTAAGTGTTTAAGATACACGAGTGCACGAGCGCGAACTGCAAAAAAAAAAAAGAAAAAGAAAATGTTCTCATTCCCCCCAGCCAACCTCTCACCCGTTGTGTGCGCTCGTGAAAACCCGTCTTACTCGAAAAAAAATACGTCTGTGACGTAAGTCTTTTGAGAAAAAAATGTGAATTAAAGGACGGTGCTGGGGGTTTCGTTAAAATAGTTTTGGCCTTGTGAAATTCCACCAGCTACCCCTCCGTAGACATTGTGAATAGGGTCAGTTATTATGTCCTTGCGATTTTCTCATTTCCATGAATTATTTCCTGGATAAAAACCATTTCCCAAAAAAAAAAAGATTCTTTTTTTGCGTGATCAGTATCCGTTAAATTTCAATACCTTAGACTACGAGCAGTCTCTCTTCCCGCTCAGGAATAGTCATGTGACGCGCATGTGGAGCCGCTGTTGAAACAATAGAGTTCTTCTGTCGAAGGCACTACCGTGTGATAGGTTGCCCGAGGAAATTGATGTTCACAACAAATATCAGCCCGAGAACGCAGTTCAAAGGCTTATGTGAAGTTTGAACATCAAATTTCCGAGGGAACCCACCACACATAGGGCCTGAGACGGAGAGGGACTCTATTGTTTTTATTGTACAACGCTAAATTTTGAGCGAAAATTGCCCAAAACGGTCACTATGCGCTGATAGGCGCCCGCTGAGGAGAGACACTATCGCATCACGTGATCGATTTCGACCAGCGGCAGCACGCCAAAATTTAGCGTCGTACTATAAATATATATATGCTATGCACTAGTGTACTAGAACCGGCTCAATACTAGGCTATTTGACACGCGCGTCACGTTTCAACGCCATGTTTGTGCAGGTGATTTTCGCGCTTGCTCTCTCCCTTATTTGTTTCTCTCGACTATTCCTGAGAGGAAAGAGAGACTGCTCGGTCTACTCTTCCCGCTAAGGACTAGTCCAGCCAAAACAACAAGCGAGTGCACGTAAAAATCGCTTGCGGCGGTCGGCGATTTTCGCGCGGGCTCCACACGCGCGTCACGTTTCAACGCCATAGGCGATTTCGCGCTCTCCGGCTCCCTTGTTCGTTTTCCTCGACTATCCATGAGCAGAAAAAGAGAGTGCCCGCAGCCTAATGTGTTGAAATTTGACGGCCACTGATCACGCAGATAAAGAATCTTTTTTCCAAAATGGTTTTTATCCAGAGAATAATTCATGAAAATGAGGAAATCGGAAGAACATAACTGACAGACCGTTCATTTCTTATTCACAATGTCCACGGAGAGGAAACTAGTAGATTTTCAGTTTTTCACAAGGCCAAAACTATTTTAATGAAACCCCTAGCCTATACTCGTTAATTAACATCTTTTTTGTTTTCAAAAAGACGTCGTCTTTTCACAGAAGTTTTATTTCGTGCAAGATGGTTTTCCACAAGCGCGCACAAGAGATTGTTGGCCGGGGGAATGAGAACATTTCGTTTTTTTTTTTCTAATTTTCGCGGTTTGCGATTACACACTCGCGTACCTAAAACACTAGGTAAATAAACCGCTGAAGACATTTCAGAAACCATGTTTTATGTAAGATTTGGGAACAGTGGGACTCAGTTTTTTTGTTTTTGTTTTGTTTTTTGTTTTTGTTTTTGTCACGGCGGTAACAGTTTTCTGTTACAAAAGTATGTTTGAGCAGCGGCTCTCTGTGCCACCTCTCCCCCAGGAACATGAGAGAGTTAGTAAAACTGCGCACACCAGATTAACCGCGTAAACAAATTGCGGCTAATTTATTCTGAACAAAAACCATTAATACAAATGCTTACGCGAGCCTACTTGTACAAGGCGTTCATAACATGGGCTGAATGCGCCTTTTTAAATCCAAATTGAGCTTCTGGGGCTGAGGATTTTCCCTTGTGGGTAGCCACCTCTGTGGGGTCGAACACCGCGAGTTATATTGCAACGCCACCTAGTCCCAAACAGATTTCAATGTCGTGGGCACAATGTTAATTTTAAGTGAGACTCCTCTGTCGCAAAAATGCATAAAATAAATACGCCGATTTAATTTACAAAAATGGCCAAATAAAAAATCGCTCTCTAGGATTTGCAATGTCTAACAGTAAACCCCCTACCTGCTCGAGTAAGTATTAGCTGGGATTCACTGTCTACTGCAATGTGGTCGCTGATTTTGCAATACACGAGGTGACTGTAGACATTTTTGTTACACTCGCCGATCGCCACACATTCAGCATTCGCCGGGTCAAATAAACTAGGGCCACAGGATCACCAACAAGGACTATCACCATGGGTGATAAGAGGGGGGAGGGACTGGGGTTTTAAACCCCCGCTTCCCGTACCCTTTAATCCCGGTTCCCGCCCTGTATTTGTTGGCTCCCGCCTCTTTTGCATTTTTTTGAGATTGCGAAGTATTGCGCAATGTTGGATAATTTTCCCCTTTTTCTCCCGCTTCAGGCCCCCTCTTCTCCCGCCTCCCTTACATCTCTCGCCCCCCTTTTCTCCCTGTCTCCCGCTCCCCCTGTCCCCCTCCACATAAGATGCCACGCACTGAAATGTCAAAGACAAAAAAAAAGTTTGCGACGCGATATCAATACATGAAAGCTTTTTTCCATCAAAAGGTGGTTTAAAAAAAGTATTTCTGTAGAACTTTATGCTTGCACCTCGAAAACAGTAACACCTACAAAATGCAATTACATGAATGACCCTTGCCCATGTCATGCGTCACGCAATCTTGTTCTTGCAACATATATTATGGTACTGTTAGGCAATGTTACTTTTTGTTTGCGGCTAAGTGATGACAAATTTCGGGAAAACAACGCTATCATATGTCCAGCAAGCTACAGCTATTACAGTACCAATCACAACGATGGAGTGGAGGATTATTTTCATCAGACAGATAATGGCTAATTTTAAAAACACGGTAAGATTAATGTTATGCATATGTTGCGGTTTCGACCGACCGATCCGTGTACTAAAACAAGAGGAGCGTGTGTTGATCGTAGTTCAAAAACAGCGCTTAACTTCAGCAAACACCATGTAAAATTATTCTGCAAGCCTCCTAAGTAATTTTGCGAAGGTTTTCTCCGGCATTTCTCTCAATGAAAAGGGCTACCGTTTGCTTTGCGTAGCCAGTCGGCGGTTTGTGTCATAAATTCGGTCGGCGATTCGTGTCAAACTATCCTTCACATTTTGGTCTCTCGACAGTGTAATTTTTCATTGCCGCCAGAAATATTTTAACACAGTAATTGACAAATGATTTTCTTCAAACCAGTTGTTATTCCCTGTCCAAAAACTACGTAACAATTGGGTTTCTGCAGTGTGGAAGTTGGGTGAAATTTGCTATTTTTTTAAATACCTGAAACTGGATTTCTTCTAACGGCCGATACATTCTCACTTCAACGGTTTATCCAAAGAAAATTACTGTATTGTAAAGAGCTAAAGTGTGTTTATATTGTCTTTGTGGTTCATTAACAGACGACGCCTCGTTTTAACGTACGAGCGAGATAAAAATGTGTAATTTTCCGCCAGTATGAGGCCGATATGCCGTATTTTCAAACTTGGCCCGATTTCGAAAAAATAAAAAGCTGTTGAAACTTTTAATGTTATTTTTGAAAATACTTCACTATAGAGGTTACTTGGGCAAAATATAAAGAAATTCGAAATTTCACGACTGACGCCCGATTCTCGATAATTTCAGACATCGGCTCTTAAACTGTTTCAGCTTGAGATACTGGATAAAGATTTTGACCATTTTGCTTTGGTATGTTTTGCAGTTGTTTTTGACGAAGGGACACAGTGTCCAGCCATATATTTGGAGCGTTCAATTATTGTGGGCTTGCCAATCCACAAATATTCTCTTGTCGTGGGTAACATTAAACAGTTGATGTTTGCCTTGAGAAAGAAGCCCTCGTATGAACCACTTAAAATACGCGAAGATATGCAAAGAGAAAACGGTTAAAAATTGGACTCACAATTCAATTCCGCAACATTTTAATCTTGTGAAAAGAGCAATGAGCCTTTGTATTTTACGTGGGTAGGTACCCGGTGAGAGTTCATATATCGTACGATCAAAATTAGCTCTTCTGGTTGTGATTTTGACCCCTTGGAGATACCCACCATCCATAATTCTGCATATTACCACCCCCCCCCCCCCCCGCCTCCCCAATCCTCCTGAGACTGCTGCTATTACGTCACGTTTAGCGCACGTGATTAGTGGCATGGTTGCGAACCAAGCTGACGAAGGTATTAAAGTTCGTTGGATTAAAAGTAATTATGTCTATAGAATCTGCTTTTCGCATTACCACAATTATGTAGCATGTAATCTAATATTAAATTGCATGTTTTTATAAATTAAAGTCGGAGTTACTTTTAGTTTCCTTGTGTTAATTTGCTTGCTTTTATGATTTCTATACTATGTTGCATGTCGTATGCCATGCTAAGCGCAACCCGAACAGTTAAATTTTTTATCTCGTCATAGGTTTCCCAATATCAACTATTCGTCATCCTTCTTTGACTTTGTATTATCACAGCATTTTCCTTCGTTATAACGATAGTAGAATACAACATTGGTGTTTGACACAATTTCTAAAGATAGGAGCATAACTTTCATCCTTAATTTTCTTAAAATGCTGCAAATGTCTGCCTCAGTCATCTTTTTGACCTTTTTTTAGCACAAAAGCTAAAAATTCCAAATGTCTGACAACACAAAGCGCCTTTAATTTAGTGCCACGGTGATTAATTTACCAAACTGTTGGAAGTGTTCATAGTGCTTTTGTTATCAAGTCACTATGAATCCCGGCAAGCCTGATTCGAATTCCGGCAAGCCTGATTTTTTCAGGCTTTCTTTTCGCAACTGCATAAGTTGCGTTAATAACTGCGAGGATCTTCTTTACATTTATTTCTTCATTCCGCAGTTCAAATATATGAATTTCATATATTCATAATTTCATCTTCATCTTTCCCGGGTATATTACGAACCAATTTAATGACCAGAGGCCCGTTTCTCGAAACTCCCGATAACTTTTCGGGCCCGGTAAGCATTTTTTCGAGCTCATTTATTTGTCAGCTAATGGTAATCATTGGCCCAAACTTAGCGATATGCTTCACGAAATTATGAAGATTAAGATTTAGCTTTCAAAATCAATAAAAATTGTATAGCTATTGGAGAATATTGTGCACCTAAAATATCTTTCGGGCCCGGAAAGTTATCGGGTGCTTCGAGAAACGGGCCCCAGCTCCCCGTTGGCTTGTTAGCTCAATTGGTTAGAGCGCTGCACCGGTATCACAGAGGTCAGGGTTCGAATCCCGGCAAGCCTGATTTTTTCAGGCTTTCTTTTCGTAACTGCATAAGTTGCGTTAATAACTGCGAGGATCTTCTTTACATTTATTTCTTCACTCCGCAGTTCAAATATATGAATTTCATATATTTATAATTTCATCTTCATCTTTCCCGGGTATATTACGAACCAATTTAATGACCAGCTCCCCGTTGGCTTGTTAGTTCAATTGGTTAGAGCGCTGCACCGGTATCGCAGAGGTCAGGGTTCGAATCCCGGCAAGCCTGATTTTTTCAGGCTTACTTTTCGCAACTGCATAAGTTGCGTTAGTAACTGCGAGGATCTTCTTTACAGTTATTTCACTATGAATCAGTGCTCCAAAGAAGAAGCCGAAAAACAGTTTTCAGTTCTAAAACAAACTGATGCAAACATAGGCAAACACAGCTTAAGAAAAAGCCACATATATTTACTTGATCTTTCGCGTGACAAAGAGAAACATTTACAATGTAAATAGGGAATAACACTTTATACAGGCACAGCTATTAGCTAATTTGTAATCTGGAAATCTTAGGAAGTGAAGAAGAGAAGGTTAATTCAGAGCCTTACCTAATATTTTCAGCCGAGTGCACTTCACCTCGATATTTACTTGTTGTTCCCCTGTAAAGATGGTAGTAACTCCACAGCAATATGTGCCCTTGTCATTCTTTTTGAGATTGATAAGTATGAAAGATGAGGTCCCGTTTCCCTCCAATCCAACACGTCCTCCGTAGGATGCAAAAAGTAAAACTCCCGTATGAACGCTGTATTTTATCATTTTAGAATACTCTCGCGACAACACGAAGTCGACTAGGGATTCGTTGGCGGAAGTTAGTGTGAAATTCCATTCCAGGGTAACGTTTTCGCTCAGAATTCCATAGATAGGATTTGGTGGTAGTTTGTGCCAAGTAATCGCTGAAACGAAAAGCACATTTCAGTCGTTAATGACCTTTTTGTCCTTTGTGTAAATACATGTAATTGTCGTAAATACAACCAAAACTCATTGCTGGGCGCCGGACATCACAAACAGGATCACAACAACTGAAAATCTTTTTATTGACTAGTTCTCCCTATTTTGCGGTGCAATTTAAAAAGAAGATGTACGAAATGATATGAACACCGTGGTGAAACTCTAGAAAGTGTCCTTCTTGATACAGAGGCGTCCATATTGAGCTGAAGTCTGTCAAATGCCAGTACGTGGTGTGGAATGCTGGTTGATTCCTCCGCTCAGGCACTCAAAGCTAGCAAAAAACTAGGCATCTTACCTGATAATGGAACAAATAGAGTCACCATGAACGCAATGGCCAAAGCTGCCTTCCTGGTTGGAAAGAAGAAAAACTGAACTGGTTCGGCAAACGCCATAGTGGTCTGCTGGACTTTGTGCTTCAACAACGCAGACAGCTTAGTTGGTTTTATCGCTATGCTTAGAGACAATACGTTTTACGGACAGAGAGACATTTAATACTGTCAAATTCCCTGTCATGACCCTTGGCATATTTAAGGTCTCGAGGAGGCTTATACCCGGCTATAACCGGCTCTTAAGGAAATAGTCATGAAATGTAACGCTGTTTCTTCTGGTGAAGCATTCCAGGCCTTTGTCTTGTTTTACTGTCACTTTGAACCACTAATTATTGTGGATTGGAAATGGCAAACGTAAGAAATATTTATGCATAGCTTATGCACAATTGCGTCAAGTAGGGTTTCGATCCTAAAAGCACTTCAATTACGTATTTGAAACAAATCTTGTACAGAAAAATTTGGAATTACTTTACATGCTCTCCACACAATTCATTAGGGCTATTTTCTGGTATGAAACATTCTGCGAGGGGAAGAGGCAGCTAGGAAGATCTAGGGCTTACGTTCCACCGAAACTGTACTTTTAAATATCAGACCGGTAGGCTAAATATCGATGGGGGACTTTAAATTTTTGGAGGGTTATTACCGGGATTTATATTTTAAAATTCTACTTCCGTCTTAGGTGTCTGTTTATATGTCCAAGTCTAAACAATTGTGTCACGTACACTAAGGAATGACATCTGGTGCCCGATATATTCGAAGTCAAATTGAGGCTTTGTTTGTGACCGTAACGCGCCGTCACACGTTACAACCGCGTAGAAGACTGGGTATGAGTATTGACCAGCTCACGCTTTCTCTCACAATATGGCCAAGCGTCGGAAGCCTTCAGTTTCTTTCTCTGTTGAGAGTTTGCAAGAGGCGGTGGAAGTAGAGCTGACTAATGAAAAAGTGGTGACAAACGTGTTACAAGATCTTCGGTCCATAAGGCTGGATAGTGTTGATTTTGTTTCTCCTGATGTTCTGCTTTGCGCTCTTACTGTAAAGTTCGGAATAACGCTCGTTCTATCCATTGTCCGTGTTCTTTCTTCTCTTCGAGTGCTACCGACTGATGTACGTCGGCAAGTTCTTAAGCTGCTCTGTCCACATCTGAATGAAGGCAAAAGTGAGACTCTGTTCAAGTGTGTTGCCCGTTTGCCTAACTTGCCTGGCTCTATTTCCTTCGACGGCTCGGATGAGTTTTACGTGTTCTCGCAACCATGTGGTCAATGTGGGCGCTGTCACTCGTATGCTACCTGGATGACAGTCTCGTGATCACAACCTCATGTGGCTTTTCCAGATTGTAAAAAGCATTGTAATGATGGTATATTTGGATGTAATGATTGTATATTTTGACCTTTCTTTGGCCGTTCTCGTCTCTATACAGTAAAATGACACAGCAGTGGAGTAATTAATCTGTCGATGGTTAACTACTATAGTCACGAAATCCTAGGGATACGCAACATGACCGAGGGTTTTAAACACACACTGCTTTCAGAGCTCTGGCCGATCATTTTTGCCCTTTGTTTGGAGACCTTTTTTGCCGCGACAATGGAATGAGTGTAGAAAAATTGTCACATTGTTCAAGACAAACAAACGTACAGGGCTGGGTTTCCCGAAAGGAAAAAAGAAAATAACTAATTATTTAAAAAAAATACAGTTAAAAGATAAGACAAATATAAAAATAAAGCGAACATTGAATATTCCCCTCTCTCGCGAACCAATAAATAAATAAAATAAAAAAAGAAATTTATCAGTTACGGTGATCATGCAGTCTGTGTGGAACTCTCTTTTTTACCGTATTTTTTTTTTGCATTGTTCATTTGAGTTTGTTTTGCAACTAAAATGCAACTGAGCAGTATATCAGGCGATCAGAACTACTTGCAGTTCCCAATATGTTGATTTCACGCACGAAAATAAAATCTTGCACTATTCTTAGCTCATTGCATGAAAATTTGAAGAGTTATATCTGTTCAAAACAAGACATTATAAAGAAGATAATTCTTTGTGTAGCTCTTAAGCGGAATAGCTGACACCAGTTTTCGAAAAAAAAAGGCTTTGGGAAACTATTCAAATCACTTGAATAGTAGACAAATTTTGTATTTCCATGGAATAACAAACCAAAACCCTCAAAGAGAAATACTTGAACGTTTCACGGCAAGCTCTGCAGGTTCCGCAGTTTTGCTGTTTACAGTTCAAGAGATTAGCATAGTAAACAGTGGTGTTTACTTGCGATGATAGACCCACCAAAGTATATTACTGATGAGGAATGTGGGGACTTTGAAACAAAATGAGATGTCGTGACTTTCAAAACAAACATGTAGTACAACAAAGAGGAGCTTGTTCTGTACACGCAATTTAGTAAAAGATACGAAAACTTAAAAGCGCGCGCTACAAAGAAAACCGTTAGTAGAAGGTCCAAGCGGGTCCGCGTTTAACAGTAGCACGAAAATACCAAACCCTTACCCTCTACGAATCCTATTCGCCTTGACTGAAGAAAAAGTCACTTTCGTTGAGCCCCTGTGGCTTAATGCATCTCAACCTGTAAGCCCACTGTCCCTCTTTATCCAATAGAGCTGACTCGTCAGATACTCTGTCAATCAGTTTGATGTTCACATCCTCAAGGCCATAACGGTCTATAAATGAGATCATCCTTATCTTAATCATTAACAGAGCGCCTTCAGTGCACTCTAAAGTGAGATTTGAGGATGTTAAACCTAAGCCTGAATTTTATTGTAGTTGAACCAAAGTATTGTACATGACATACTTTACAAGGCAAAAAGTAAACAACATTACTACTATTGCAGTCTAGTTCGAAATTATAAGTGAATAGCTCTTTCCAGTGTTCTGAGATGTAAACCTGTCGCCCGGTTCAAGATTCTTGCACACATGACACCGTCCACACATGACACCATCTCACGGTTCCCTTCCGTTTCTGTCCTGTACGTCGGGTTGGGTTGAGTTTGGCATGCACAAGGTAGTCTCCCAGACTCTTGCATTTATCTGAACAGAGCAGGAGCGGTTGAAGTTCTACTGAGCAGAATACCGCAATGTTCGGAAGACCAGGATGGTACGTTCCTACCATTGGCACCACCTGGGGCGTGGTCTGAATGTCCCTTCTCTGGTTTTCAAACTAGTTCTTTGAATTTGCTGCAAAACAAACGCTTTTCTATACTCACTTGCTACAAGAAATTTGCATAGGTCTGCAGCCATACATTCAAACGCTTCTGACGTGGAACATATTCGTCGAAGTCTTGGGGGGCTGAGCGTATGGTATGCTGTCCTTGTACATCCAGGGGTGACAGTACGTATGGAACAAAAACTGGTGTTTATCTGTTGGTTTTACGTATTAGTCAGTCTCCATTCTTCCCTTGTTATTTACCACCTGGACATCCAGGTAATTCCCGCGTTCTTTATGCCAGTTCCACGTAAACTTAATCGTATCATGGGCTTATCTGACGTAAGACAAAAATTCCATCAGTTCATCCTCGAAGATACTAAAAACATTGAGAAACGGAAGTCTTCTTTTTCTTTTCTTTTGCATCTTTTTATTTTTTCTCTGCAATACCGGTGCAGTGCTCTAACCAGCTGAGCTATCTAGCCAACTGGTAGCTGACCATTTGAGAGTACGTATTCAGTATCACGTAGGATGCTCTAGGGTTTTTGCATTAATTTTTAAAAATATTGCCTGTACTGTACTGTCTTAGCATTAGAATTCTCAGGTGTTGTTTAATGGTCTCAAGCACCACATGTACAAAACAAAAGAATAGGATGTAGAAAAGTCATTGAAGACCAATCTTTAACAATCCAGTTCCAAATTGTCTTTTTTTTTTCTTGAAAATCGGAATGTCCTGATTTTTTTAGGCTTTGAAACTCAAAAATCGGGACAATTCCCATTAAATGGGGACGGATGGTAGGTATGAACCTGTTTTACAAAATTCTAAATAAGCCCCAGTTTTAGGTTGTAAACTTAAATATTGGGCACAATAATTATTTGTGTTCACCTTACCTCGGCCTTTTCTCTGCCACAAGTCTACGGTTTAATTTATTTACATTTTTGCAGAGTTGTCAAATTGTATAGACAAGGTACTAATTGAAAAATACCTCCACCTTATTCAATGGTTTGACAGATAAGTTGTGTAGTATTATACCAAGGCAACGAAAGATATCTACGTTTGTGGTCTTTATATTCCACCGAGTAGCTCAAAATATTTTGACCCTGAACTATTTGAAGAACTAGAAAAAGATGTACTAAATTTCTCTTCCCAAGGGTCAATCCTTCTCTTGGGCGACTTTAACTCGAGGACAGGAAAATATTCAGATAGTGTTTGTCATGAAGGAAACAACATCATAGTAAATGATCAATCTGAATCTTCATTTTGTCCAATTCGGCGGAATAGCTATGATAACGAAATAAATAATCACGGTAAAAGGCTTCTTGATATTTGCAAAAGCGCCGAACTTAAAATATTAAACGGAAGAGTCTGGGGTGATACCTTGGGCAGACCCACCTTCCACGGAAGAAATGGAATAAGTGTTATCGATTATGCAATTTGTGACCAGGATTTGTTTTCAAATGTTTCAAGTTTTGTCGTAAATCAACCATGTTCTATATCGGATCATAGTTCGATAATCACCTCGATAAATATTAACACAACTATTGGTGAACCTGAATCCTCAATTGAGAATAATCCACTGTCACGTCTTCCTATGCAGTTTCTCTGGGAAAATGATTCTGCATCAAAATTCAAAGATGTCTTGCGCTCACCTGATCTTCAAATGCTCATACGAGATTATCTTGATGACGACAACTCGTTTCTAGATGTTAACACCAGGCTAAAAAAAGTGGAGAACATGCTAATCTCAGCTGCTAAAAGAAGCTTGAAGATAAGAAAACCAAAACTTCGCAAAAAAATGAAGCCAGCATCCAATAAAAAATGGTTTGATAAAGACTGTCGTTTCAAAAGACACGAGGTACGAAAGCTCTCAAACCAAAAACACAGGGACCCCTTAAATGAAAACTTGCGGGAGAAGTATCATATTGCCTTAGCAGATTATAAACAGCTTTTGAGAAGAAAACAAACTGAGTATTACAACTCAAAGATTACGGAATTAGAAAAAAGTGCAGAAAATTCGGATAAGAAACACTTTTGGCAATGTTTAAAATCGATGGATGACACCCAAAAAGATAAAGATATCCCATTAATATCGGAGGAAAGATGGCTCAATTATTTCCGTTCACTTCACTCGGAAAAACCTTTAAATCCTACACAGCAGTCAATTATTAATGACTTGACATACCTTGAAAGTCGTAAAGATCAGATGGCCTCTTTAGACTACTTCATTACCGAAAATGAAATTGTTACAGCCGCGAAGAGCATGAAAAATAACAAATCGTCGTTCTCAGACAAAATAAAAAATGAAATGATCAAAGCTAGCCTTCAAGACATGACGCCCGTATATCTTAAACTTTTTAATTCAATTCTCATTTCAGGTAAAATGCCTGAGACGTGGTGTCGCGGCCTTATTACACCAATATATAAATCAGGTGATAGAAGTGATCCGTCAAATTATCGGGGAATTTGTGTTTCAAGCTGTCTAGGAAAATTGTTTTGTTCTATTTTAAACCAAAGACTGCTAAAGCATGTCAACTCGTGTAACATTCTCCACAATTCCCAGATTGGTTTCCTACCAAACAATCGTACAGCAGACCATGTCCTCACAATAAGAACGTTAGTAGATAAATATGTGCATAACCACAACGAGAAAATATATGCTTGTTTCGTAGATTTCAAAAAAGCTTTCGACTCAGTTTGGCATGTTGGTCTCTTATATAAGTTGTTACAAATAAATGTCGGAGGGTGCTTTTACAATTTGATTAAGAGTTTGTACTCAAACTCTACATGCTCTATAAAGCTTGGACAAAATCAAACACGACCCTTTCAATATGCCAGAGGTGTACGACAAGGTTGCATTTTAAGTCCGTTACTTTTTAACCTTTTTATTAATAATATACCTTTCTCTTTCGAAGAAACTTTATCTGACCCCTTTGTCTTACCAAACGGCGCGAAATTAAATTCTCTCTTATATGCTGACGATCTAGTAATATTATCAAGATCCAAAATAGGATTGCAAAATTGCTTAAATATGTTATCTTCCTATTGCAATTCATGGATGTTAAGTATCAATCCTAAAAAGACTAAAGTTATGATCTTCCAAAAACGCGCAAAAAGATGTACTGAGTATAGTTTTCACATTGACAATGAAAACATTGAAGTTGTTCAGAATTACACCTATTTAGGAACATTAATCTCTTCAACAGGAAACTTTTCATTGGCGCTTGACAAATTGAAAGAGAAGGCTCTCCACGCTCTTTTCAGCCTCAGAAAACACACACATATCAGCAATCTGTTAGGGTTAGGGTTACAAGCACTTTTTACTTTAACCCTATTTAGCCTGGGCGGGGGGGGGGCACATTGTGCCCACGCTGACTTTAACGAACTATAACTTTTAAACGGCTGGCCGAATAATCACCAAATCTCGTGACTTTTCCTAAACTTTATCAGAGAATATTTTCCTGTGTCAATGACGTGTCTATGATGATTGACGTTTCCATAGCAACCGCCTTCTCTGTAGTGTATTTTGACTATTTTCTGTCGTTTTTCAGTCGTTTTTTTCAGTTTTTTACCCTTAGTTTGTAAGAAAAAGGTAATCCTTTGCTTTTTTGTGCTCATTTTGATTAAGTATGTTTCCTAGAACAAATTCATATAATTTTTCGATGTCGTCATTGTCAACTGTATGACTGCAGGTTTGGGATCCAAGATGGCGGCCTCAAATTCAAAATGGCGGGTTTGTGACGCCATTATGACGTCATGACACGTCATTATTGACACGTCATAACACCAATCTGTTAAGCTAATGACGTACTAAATACGTGCCAAGTTTCATCACAAGAGTGTTAATACTTTTCGAGATCTGTAGGGGGGGGCACTGTAGGGGGGAAACTCAAAAAAAAGCCCAGGCGAAATAGGGTTAAAAGTTCTCATTATAGACTTTTGACGGTCCACTATCATTCTGGTTTGGACTTAAATAAGTCAAGAAACAATACCAACTGTTCCAATTCTTTCCCGCGTGACTACTCAAAATAGACGTATCACGTAACATGCAGTTATACGTAAATTGAACTTACTATAAAAGGGGACGTACATAACTGAGAAAAGTGAGGTGGGGGTAGGGAATTTTCGAGCTGCACAATTTTTTTTCGTTGACATTTCCCTTGCAGGGATATTTTTTCCGTATTCAAGAACTTCTTTTCTGGGCTACACGCTGTGTATGATTTTTTTCTCATAACTTTCCCTGGTATTATTTTCTTTTTGGTTCTTCGCCAACCCCGCCCCTTTCCCCCCATAACTTTTCTAATGGTCCGTCCCTAATGCGACAGCAAAGCAAACGGTAAACAAGAAAAAGGCGCGAAAATTTATTATTTGTAAGTATCGACTATTGAAGAAACACCTGAAACACGTACATTTGTTTGCTCATGGGAAACACTCATTGTTACCCAAGTAAGAAAGCTAAGAACCTCTTCGTTTTGTTTAAAATACTAGTGGCAAAAACTATCAATCAAAAAAGGGTCCCAACTTCGATAGAGAATGTTTTGCTCATTCTTCGTCTTTGCAGGCGGTGTTTGCGGCGCAGATAAGGCCATCCCCATGAAATGTTTTGTTTCCCATCGCCCTCTCTCTTGTAAATGTGGGAGGGTCAGTCGGTAAAGGGCTAATTTACATGTAGTCACTTTGAGATGTGTACAAAGCATAAACTTGGAAATAACAGAGGAAATGGAGAGGGAAACTAAATCAGAAGCTTTCCTTTTTTTTTTTTGGAGTTGTTGAAAAAAAATTGGGTCGGTGGGGATGGCCTAACTGGCGACAGAATCCTCTCTTGTCTGCCGACATACCAATATCATCATGCGAAAAAGACATCAGTAGTCACAAGACGTTTTTGCAGTTCTCCAGGGTTGAAAAGGAAGCTGGTTTGATTTAAGCGAGATGTGGAATTTTTCAGAGTCCAAAGCATTTTTTGGAAATTGCCATTTGTCCGTCCTACTGATCAAGTCTTGAGATAGGATGGGGGTGAACGAGAAATTATGTTGTTTCTCAACATGATTTCGAAACATAGAAAGCAGGTACCACAAGCGGAAAGGGACATTTACTTGCTAACTTCCAGGAAACTGTATGAACTAACAAAACAACTTATCCAGGTCGTTTCTGGTAATTGATTATAGTTTTATTGTCCTAGCTTTTCGAATTTTCAGGATAAATCCTTCCCATTCTGCTATTTTTTTAATTGACCTCACTCCTTCTCTTCTTCTATCCCTTGCTTCCAACTCCCCCCCCCCCCTGAAAAGAAAATTACATTTCTGAATATAATCTGGGATCTATTTTTACAACTTGATCATGATGCTGAAACAAAAAATGGCCGAAGAAAACATAGCCTGCGTAGCAAGCGTTTCCGAGTAAACATTGGGGCGAGCGCGAAAAAAGTGCACCCGCCCCAATTTTTACGCGGTAAAAAAGGCATAAAATGCTTCCAACCTGCCGAAAACCCTATGGAGACGCTTGTTACGAAGGCTAAAAACCCTAAAATACACGATGTTGAGAGGATAACAGGATGGTACGGGTGAGGTGTATGAGAGGATCTATTTCAAGACGGAAAAGTAAGAGGATAACCTGCGCACACACGACTCAAATTTCTTTCCTGCGTTGCGGCAAATATGCGGGTAGGCTAGTTAGTGGATATTACACTGTTTCCTGTTTGTGAACTACGTACAAATCTACTTTGTACAACGTAAATAAATATATTTGTGTGGTTTTAGATTTGCGAGGAACTTGTTTTTTTGCAGTATAACCAGGCTACATTTAGTCAAAGCCGATGGTTTGTTTGGGCGGAGCCCTTACTCATCCTCCTGCATATACATGCTGTCTAAAACAACGTCAGTAGTAGAAGCGAAACATAAGTGAAATTTCTCGAGGCATGTGCGCAAAGCTGCTTGAACGCGCAACACTGGCGTACTCGACGGCAAATACTGTCTTTGATGGCAGAAAATTTATCTCTCAATGAGATACGAAAATTCTTCTCGACGATCACCAGCTATCGCTACAATATCGCGCGACTCCATAGCTTGTTTTATGGGAGGGCTGCTCCTGTACCTTGTAATGAGACCAGAAGAATGGGAATTGAGCCCGCAAAGACTTGACTTCATTTATTACAAGTCCCCACGTATTTTTAGGATCTCCCTTTTAGCGAAACGTTCCTGAAAATGCCAACATGTGAGACAATGAGAATTCCAAACGTTGTCAGCTACAACGAGAATATCAGAGCGTATCGTTCAACAGTATCAGCAATATTGTTGTTAGACCAACTTCGAGTCTAGGAGCAAGAGAACACTAAACAGATGTCTGGCTGCATGTTGGGCTTCTGTTCGAAAGTCTATCCTTTTTAGCACAGGAGTTCCTTGCTAGCTTAGCACAAACTTGCTAGCTCTCGAGTGAGTATTGGCATCTGACAGTCTAATTCCTTGGGCCAACTTCGAAGGAGCTATACAATTACCAATTGAAGTTCTGGTTCCTCCATTCCAGCGTACAACAAATGCGCGAACTTTTAGAGCTGTCAGGCACAGAAACTTTAAGAAAGCCTCTCTGCACTCTTCTACAGAATTCCTGCCTGGAGGCAATTTTAATGACAGGGAGGAGGGCGTGCTCTTCCCTGCTCTGAAGAAAGAAGCGTGACAGCGTACGGCCTTTTTACCTACCTGTAGGCATACCGCGATACAGTAAGACATAAAATAGCACTGTAAGAGGAACCTCTGTATGATAAAGCAACGAGATTGTCCGTTTGCAAGTTGACAGCGGTTTACGAATGAATTCGTACTCTTCAGAGTAACCTGCAGACTGGTGATGGATAACCGCCGCTTACAAAGGGTTGGGCCTTGAAGACTATCTGAGAGGAGACGTGATCCACTGGCAAGCAGAAAAAAATCTAACGGAGTAGTCTCAAAAAAGAGGGGAAACTGGACATAAATGTAATCCTTACGACGTCAGTGAGGGACCAATCAGGGTGCGTCGAATTCAACCCGACGAGGTCTCAGTGCACAACAGATCACCGGCTTCTTTGGTCGTCTGCCAGCTAAGAAACGCTGAGTGGAAAAAGCAGGGAAAGAGCGTGATAATGATGATACCGACTCTGCAGAAAAAAAGGAAGTTATTTCATGAGACGCGAACAGACTATGAGTATGACGTGTTTCGCTCGTTAGAGAAGGGGGGGGGGCGGAGATATGAAGCTGTCAATGTCTTCCACACTGCAATGTTTTCAAGCTTGCTGACTTGCTGGACGTGTAGGCACAGGATTTATTGAATCCACAGACCGGTTCATGGCGAAACAACGGGGAACGTCAGGCATTGAGGCATTGTTGGAACGGGTATCCGTAGTTGAATTTCCGCGGCCTTATTACAATAAGTAGTAGGCCGTTGAGTCGGAAGTTATTGTCAATGCTGCCATTAATGCTGCTGTCTTTACTGAAATGAAAGCAAACGACGAGCGCAAAAAGTTAGTGGAATTAAGTCGAAGTCTCAAAGATCAATTTCGAAATGAGATTATGCTAGAGCAGTCACTAAATATTGACTTAATTAAAAATTTTGTTTTTGCAAATGAAGAAATGGAGCACCGTTCACACGCTTCAACCAAACTGCTGTAAGAAATGACCGTCCAAATTTGCGAGTACTTTGCTATGAAAGAGGTTTTGCACAAGCAAATGAGCGAACGTGCAGATGTTCATCCAACACTGAAAAAATTTGCGGAAATGTTATCAAAGCCGGAAAAAGACAATAACAACAAGCTTCTTGCTATCGTTTCTGATCTTATTACAAACAACGGGAAAAGGACCGGAAAGCAATGGTCTGGCAGTAGCAAGTAACTTTTTGCGTTTATTCTGGACTATGGTGGACCAGCTTTAGTGAGTCGAGTTAGGGAAACTATGGGTGGTCCTTCACTCACAACATTATACAAAACAGTTTGATTGCCTTATACTATTCTGCAAAAACTTGAGTCGTCGTCGTTCTCGCGTGCACGAGCATTTTTTGACCGTGTTGGTATCCAAGGGCCATGGTCATTTTCGCGGTCATTTTTGCAATTTTCTTTTGTGGAATTAAAAAAACTGGCAATTCATATTTTTTTCTGAAATCTACATTTATTAAGCTTTCCAACGATATATAGTTTGCCCTGCTTTCCTTTAAAATGACACGCATACGAATTTTTTCCTGGAGAAGACGGGAGGACACGCGCGAAGGTCCGGAGTAACCTTAAATTGTAAACCACCGTGCACCCTTCTACAAACAGGTGTATTAAATCACCGGGTTTTTCAATGGTGATTTTTGTGTAATGGTAATTAGTTACATATTACACCTTCCTACCTGTCCAAGTAATTTGTAGGCCACTCTCACAACTATATGTTTTAAAAATATTTATTTGAAACCGGTATTTTTTTCTTACGGTTAAGCTAAGTTAAGTTGAGCCTTTTGGCCGTTGTGAACCACCCAGAACAATCGAAACTGCACCGCACGTGAAGATTTTAATTCTTTAATTCTTCGAACTATTTACTTCAGCTCAAAACAAGGACTTATCATCTACTTATGGATATCAAAAACAGCGAAAACCGCGGAGAATTTTTATAACAATATTTCCCCAGTATATATTTACAGCCAAAGCCAGCAAAAGCATAAAGTATGTGGGATCGTGTAATTAGCTTCAATTAGTCGACCGATTGCATCTTTACCCAACCCAACTACTTACTAACATAGCCCCACTTGCCATGACCATACTGGGGTATATTGGCCCTCTGTAGTTGGTGGTTTTCGTACGGCCCTCGCTGGTCTTGTTGCTTACTGCCAAGGCCAGTGCGAATATTGGGTCGGCTCACACATTATTTTCAGTAAACTGGGTCCGCCGGGACACTATTTTTTAGCAAATTTGGTCCACTCGGAAACTTTTTTGCTTGTATATTTTTCGGCATAGACAACTACTAATTTACTATTACATTAAGTCCGCCTGGACATTATTTTTTAGGAAATTTGGTCGGCCTGGACACTATTTTTTAGTAATTTGGCCTTCCCGGCCACTGTTTGAAAGTACATTTCGTCAGAATAGACATTGTTTCAGTTGTAGTAAATTTGCTTATCCAGCCGACACTATTTGCAAGAAAATAATTGTCGCCCCGACACTGTTTACTAGCATATTTGCTCCACTGGAGCACTATATTTTCTGTGTATTTGGTTTCCCGGACAATACTGCCTAGAATATTTGTCCCCCCCCCCCCCCCAGACAATTTTGTACTGGTACATTTGCTCCGACGTTACACTTTTTACTGGTAAATTTGATATGTCTGGGCACTAGAAAATTTTCTCCGCCCTCTCACCAATTGCAAATAAATTTGGTCCACTTGTACACTGTTTATTTACTAGTAAATCTATTCCACCCTGACACTTGTACTAGACTGAATTTTCTCTGTCCGGACACTATTTGCCGGCCAAATTTAATTCGCCATGGTGTGATTTTTTCCAAATCTAGAAATTTGGTCCACATGGACCCTAGTTACTGCCTAAAGGTAGTCCACCCGGAAAAATAAGACTATTTTCTCCACTCGGACAATTTCACAAAATTTAGCTCTTCCGGACAATATCTACTTGAAAACATAGTCACCAGGAACACCGTTTACTGACAATTTTTTTCGTAAGCACGCTAATTGGTCCACCGGGCTGCCGTTTATACTTGTTTATTAGAGCGACCCGCAGTCCATTTAGTTAAAGATTAAATTTCACTTTCTTTGTTAGTATACCCTAATAAGGATTGTAAAGAGAATCCTAGAGGCAGGTTCTTCGAGCAAGCAGAATAATGTACTATGGTCTAAAGATTTCTTTTTTTTTTTCTTAATTGCCAAAGAACAATGAATAAAAATGTAAAGAAACAAAGCCACAATATAACCTTTTTAATGGTTTCAAAATTATTAAATCTGAAAATCTCTGTACTGTAGGTACATAATTCGCTGAATGTGACTACAAAACTCTCAACATAGACTGGATATAGTAGATGACAAGTGTTTTGGACACGAAAATCACACAAAAATGTCGTGGAAAAAGTTTTACCGGGTTTCCTCTTTGCTAACACGTTAAATGACACAGGTGATCCCAGAATCATCTTTCCTTTACAGGGTTTTATTATAGGAGACATAACACATCTTCTCTCGATGAAACCTTCCTAACGTTTCTATCTTTACAGAAATGTTCTTGACACTCACTGAAAGGTAAACCTCGCGGATGGAACACGATTATTAACCACAACTAAACTGGTGTCCAAGGACGTCAGTTTCTTGAGCAAGTTGATTCCAGGTTTTACTAATCGCATACACGTCCTGGGGAAACGATGGAACCGCAAACTTGATTGTCCAAACTTGAACAGGGCGGCAGCTGTTGTTAGTTGTTAGTTGTTACTGCGAAAAGAAAAATGTAAATAAGATCTGAGTTAAATAACGCTTTCTTTCCAGAATTGGATGGGTAAATGGATAGATGGACGGACGGACGGACGGACGGACGGATTTGCAAACGGACAAACAAATGGACAGACGGGACGGACGGATAGATGCATAGAATATTTTATTTAACCACAATAGTTTTCATCACAAATTACAAGTTTTGTTCTTCATTAAAGCCGTGCAAGAAAAGAAAGACTACACTTACACTACAATAGAATTATAATTATCAATGAGTTACACTAATTATAAAAAAATGATAAATAGTGGGAAATGGTAAATAGTAATAAATGGTGGAAAGGCCAGATTAAAATCAATACTGAGAGATTTCAATTTGTTTCATGAAACTTTCGAGGGAGCATCTGTATTTCTGGTGAAAGCGAAGCTTTTCCTGTAATAACATGTTCTGGCCCTCGGTATGGCAATATCTTCCCTTGGATGCTGTCTTCCTTGGATGGATAGATGGGTGGATGGACGGACGGAAGAACGGACGGACAGACAGACGGCCGGATGGATGGATGGATGGATGGACGGACGGACGGACGGACGGATTGATGGGATGGATGGATGGATTGATTAATGGATGGATGGATGGATGGATGGATTGATTAATGGATGGATGGATGGATGGATGGATGGATGGATGGGTGGATGGATGGATGGATGGATGGATGGATGGATGGATGGATGGATGGATGGATGGATGGATGGATGGATGGATGGATGGATGGATGGATGGATGGATGGATGGATGGATGGATGGATGGATGGATGGATGGATGGATGGATGGATGGATGGATGGATGGAGAGAGGGAGGGATGTCAAAGCGGGTTAGTCAATTATAAGGAAATTGGGAGGTGGTAAAAAATTAAACATTTGAGGCAAATAATAACAACATGAGCATCAACAATGTCCCTAGCTATAACCTTTTTCAGCTGAATATTGTTCTCTTTACTGGAGAAAAATTATTCTTGTCCACTCACTAGTGCCCGGTATGATTTTAAATTAGTACGTTAACAATCTGGCACCCAGATTTCGCAGACTCCTAGGTCATCGTCCCTCCTAGCGACCATCAGCTAACCGAGTAGTCCGCGGAGTCTGGGTAGGAGATTGGTCTGTTAAAAAAAATTAAGGCATAAGAATAACCTCTGACGCATCTGTCTGCACGTTCGTTTCCATCGTTGGATTATCATGTTTGGTAATGGTTACTTTCTTGAGGCTACCGAGACAGAAATCAGAAAAAATAAGAAAATTGCTGCGTTTCTTATACATTGAAGTGGCTTTAAATTAGGTATTGTAAAATCAAAGCAAAGGAACACTTTGGCTAATTATGCCAATCATAATAGGTGCTGGCCCAGTCAGTAACCAAACGAGATGCACGTGGCACAGAACGCGGGAAACGTATTTTACCTGTAATTAGAAGCGCAATCACAGAAAGTAGTAAAACAAGAGCGAAGTACATTTACAACCAGGAAAGACCGAGACGGCTTTGAAACTTAACTAAAAGCTTCAGCCACCCCACAGATAAAAAGTTCCTCTCCATGAACCCATATCCAGTTCACAACTTCTCCTTTAGTCCTAATAGTGGCTTGTCTTATACGCATAGCTACGATTCTCCAACAGACTCTCTTTGGTAAAATAAGAAGTAATCAGTGGTGACATACACGTTGCATAGGAGGCACAAAGGTAGTTGAAGCTAATCTCTTCTCTCTGGATTCCCTCTATATTAGCAGAGATTGCATGAAGAGAAGACAAAGAAAGCAAGAATGCGCTTTGGGGAGGAAACTTAGCGCTCGCCGGAGAGGCTTACCATTTGTTTTTATGATACCCCACTCCTTTGTTTTAATTTCCCTATTTTCCTATCCATTTTCCCAAGATGTTTTTCTGTCTTTCTTCTGAAGCAGCCTTTGAGAAGGAAAGTGACTGACACAATGTTTCTTAGTTTAAAATACGAAAAAAACATGTAACCAACCTTTCATGAACTTCCTGATCACTCATCTCTGAAATATAAAAAGTTAAGATTTATTTGAATCCTTGGAAACTGAGGCATTGAGATAAATAAGGTCGCATGATACACAGTGTATCTTAAACAATTAGAGGACACCACATAAAAGATTCTTAGCAGTTAAATTTCTTTAGAAGATTCCATATCATCATCTAATTGTAAATTGAAAAAATAGTTGTCTATTTGCAATAAATCTTCCCAGTGGAAAATCAAAATCTTTTCAGTTAAATAATATCTTTTCAAAGTTGAAAATATTCTACGTGCTTAACAACCTATGGCTTGTATCAATAGCTCGATCGCTGAACCCTGTGCGTTTACCATTTGTTAATATTAGCCAATAAAAAGCGTTTTCTGAAATAGCTATTTATCTCTGACAACAAACCTTGCGAACGTGTGCGTCTTCGTCTGTGTATTGCTATAGCAACAATTAAAACGATGAGAGCGGCGAGAGCAATAATTACTCCAATGATCCAATCGACAGTACTTCCTGGTAAACCTTTCTGTTTCTCCTTGGTCTCTGTGTAATTAAATTTTAGAATCAGAGTTAGCATTTTTTGTATGTTTCCGACATTTCTTCATTAACCATGACCATCACGCCGTTGTTTGTCCGTGTTTCTATTGACTTCACTCTATTCAGACCGCTCTGTTGTTCTTCTTGGTCCTTTGGGACCGGGCGCACGTTTCTCGAAAGCCGGCCGAAACATTTCGGGTCGATTTTGGGCACGATAGTATACCCTATATCCTGTGAATAAAAAAGTTTCTAAGCGTCCAATTTTACTGTAAGTTATACATATGTTGGCTTTTCGGGACTGAAATGTTTTCGCGGTCAGTGGGGTGGTTTAGTTGGCTCTTCATGCATTATTTCAGTAGCATTAAAGTTGTCACATTGATACTTGGCGAGGGTAATATTTCCTTATAGGGTCCGCAAAAACAGATGATAACGCCACATGAAGTGAACATTATGTTATGATTTCAAAACAGCCGCATTCTTAGATCCGCCATCTTGGATTGCTGCTAAATTTAGAAACCGTCAAAACTGACTCAAAAGCAATCAAACCAATCACAGAATGCCTAATACGGTAAAAAGAGTACAAAAAACGGGAAATTTCGTGGAAACACAAACCAAGGGCAAAGGTTGACCTATGGACAGGTAGAGACGATTTGGGCCAAAATAACACGATCAAAGATACCACATAATAGCTCATTATTATGATAAACATCGGTAGCACCTTCCCAGTGCACCCTCAACTCCCCCCACCACCCCCCCCCCCCCCCACCCTGCACACACACATACCACCTCTTTGCCACTGGTGAGCCTAGAGACCCACAACGGCTGGTTCTTAACCCTGATGCGCTAACTAGTCCGGGTATGTCCTGATTGGTCCGCCAGAAGGAATTAATTAATGAACTTCGGTTAATTTTAGGGATATTCAACAATTATTTCACGAGCTTCCGATAGATATGGGATGATAAATAACCAACGAGGCACGTAATACCGAGTTGATCGTTATCACCCCAGATCAAACCAGTGCGAGTGTAATGTTTTAAATTCTCAACCTCGGTAACCGTCGCTAAATTATTTTTGCCATATTTTTGACAAACTTTTTGCTTGGCGGGGAAAACTTTTCAAAGCCGCGACACTTAACGTGGAATCCGTTTTCCTGATAAGGCAAAACCCGCGGGGCTTCTGTGCTGATAACCTAAATGCGATGAATTGAACCATTCAGAAAGCTACAAATGCAATAATCGAGAGAGATAATAATTTATCTGTTGTTACCTGGGGCATCCTCAGTTGAAACTTCTCTCACAGTAAACTCACTGTATCCCACAACATTCTTGGCGACAAGTCGTACAACGTATTCTGTGTTGGTCTCTAACTCGTTCATAACGCACATCATGGAACTTATTTCACGAGTCATTTGCGTACAGTTCATCCATTTTTGCGATCCTTCTTTTTGCTTGATCTGGACCAAATAATCCAGGATAGGATATTTTGGGTCAGCAATGGTCACTTTCCAGTGGATTTCCAGGTTGTTAACACCTCGGTCAATTCGCAGAATTTCTGGTGCTTCTGGAACGACTAGGAAACATGAAAGAAACAACTGATCACCAATAATGATACTTTTAAAAGAGAATGCCTCAAAGGTCTTGAACTAAATAGACGGGTCGTTTAATTGTAAGAACACGATTCTCTCATATGAATGAGAAGCGCTTTCATGTCCTTGAAATTATCAAAAGAAGAAATAAGTACAACAAAGGAAAAACGATTTTGTGTATTTGTATTTTCTTTGTTCTCGTTCTTATGCTTGCATCGACGTTGTGTAATCCGGGAGAAGGCAAACATAAGCGCAATATTCTACCACTGTACGGCCCCGCTTTCACAGCAAGCTGACGTGGGTAGAGCTGGACGGGTTGACGCGAGCCGGTCCAGAAAAAGCCGCGCGGCCCTACACGCGTCATCTATTCAGTTACAGCGCGCATACGCACTTGAACTTTGATTGAGCGTTCACAAGCAAACGGTGGTATGATAAAATACTTATTGACTCGTGCCTGACGGAAAATATATTTGGCTCGATCGAGGTCCTGGCCTACAGACACGAGTGCACTCCCAATCAGTCTATAAGTGCCGAATAACAAACAAAGAGCGTCCGCCATATTGGACTCGCGTAACGCAGTTGTGACTGTGTCTTCGCTTGTCAACTTGTACTTGTGCCTAATCCCATGCATGTCATTATCCTTGTGCTTATGCTTCGTTTCGTATGTTGTTGCTTGCTTTGTAAGTGTTTTTTTTTAAATGGGTAAAAGGCTTCTAGTTTTAAAAAGGCTTTACAAAACCCTGTTAAGCGTTTGAAAAGTTCCTGATCAAATCAAGCAGGAGCTGGTAATTTGAAAATGTTATCTGTTAACGGACAATCCAGAGCCATAAAGATAAGAAAATATGGCCTTGGCCATCAAATTGCAATATTGAATACATTTTCGCCCACTAGGAGCCTCATCAATACACCAGTTACACTAACTAATTTAATATTTTAAGAAAACAGAAGTTAGAGGGTATATAGTCAATGGTGTGAATTCCTTACCAAGTTGTTTAACAGTTATGGTCTTCTTTGCAGCACCAAGAACGTTCTTCCCTTTGCAAACATAATCACCAAAGTCCTTTGCCTCTTGAGGTGTAAACTTGAGTGTACTGATGCGGGAACGAAACTGTATTGAAGATGCCACCGTGCCATCACGACTCCATGTAATTTCTGGCACTGGAACGCCCTCCACCTTACATATAACCTCAGTTTCCTGGTTTATCCAAGACGTGATTTCTACCGAAGTTCCGCCTTTGATTTCTGGTTTGTCTAAAACATAACGACAGATGGACAAATTTTGTCCCCAACGGCTGTTAGGAGTGTCATCAAACCCAGGCTGTTTATTAGTGAGATGACGATTCAAACTGTGAGAATAACTCCTTAGTCCTGTAATAAGTGGCAATGCTATAGGCTGTTCTGACCAGAAACTCATGAGTTTCTATTCAAACTAGATTGTTCTGAAATATGCAATAAGGCAGAGCAAGAAAGGGAGCAGGAAGGCGAGGGGAGGAGGCGGGGGGGTGGGGTATAACAGCAATACTAAATTCGAGATCGTCATCTATATATTTCGTGCCAGTGTTACATGGCCTTGAAGTGGGTATAAAATTTTAACGCAGTACTTTAAAAGGCTGCCGCTCTGCACTCACACGAGAATGCATTTTGTAGAAAAATCTTATCAAAAATGCCAAAAAGCATTTCAAAACCAGTATACTAAACATTTTTGGAATGGCATGCCCTCATGCCCCATTTGACGATCGCGCCTTTGACGCTCGGAACACTTGCCTCGTCTGTTCTGAAAGACTGGCTAAGTCCCTGCGCCTTGCAAATCAAAGCAAAACTCTACACTGTCAAGCTATTTTCGTTGTCGTACTTACAGTTAATTTCAACTTTAACATCAGCCATGGCAATCTTTTTGAAGTTATTGGCTGCCGTGCATCGGTAAATGCCACTTTGTTTTCTGTTGACTCCACGTAACAAGAGAGTTTCGCTGGCAACGGGTTTCATTTCCACGGAATCGCCAAGAAATGTCCAGGTGATTCCTGGGTTAGGATTTGCCGATGCATTACAGAATAATGTGACCTCATCGGTCTCGTTTACTGTAATGTTGTGGGATACAAACCCTATCACTGGTGAAACTGAAAGATGACAAACTCTGAGTTAAAAATTCACCCTAAGTTTTTTCCAGGATCTGAAAACGTTGTGAGTGGATTTCGTCTGAAGTAGGGTAATGTGGTATTTTCTTTTTAGTATATACCAATTCAGTGGATAGTGTTTTTCGTACGCTCCGATTGCTACTTAAACTCGGGATGGTTTCTACTATTCACCTCAACCAGGGTCTGCAAGGGTATTCTCGGGATCCGGGATTTGACCAAAATACGGTGCGGGATTCGGGAAAACGCAAAATATCTTAGACAGGATTCGGGATTTGACTGCTACCAGGGAGGCGCGATTCGCCAAAATTTGGGCACGGGATGCGGGATTTTTTGGCTTGTCTGTCGGGAATTCGGGAAAGCGTCACGACTCAAGTAAACTTCCTAGCGGCAAAAGCGAATCAACCAGGCGAGCGAAAAATATCAATCAAAAGGGCCAATCTACATCTTCAATTTATTAGCTTTTGCAGAAATTAGTCTTTTTTAACATATTTTTGGGAAAGAAAAAACGGTATTCGGGATAGCGATGAAAAAAGGGCGGGATGCGGGATTCTCCTCAAAAAGGAGCGGGAATGCGGGATCAGGGCCCCACCCTTCCAGACCCTGCTCAACGTCAGAAAAAAATTGTTAGGTTTTTTATTGAAATAGAACTACAAGATCGAAATTATATGAAAGTGTTTTAGCATGAACTATAGCATGAAACAGAGTCAAGCTGGTGCGAATTGCCCAACAAAATTCAGAGGGTGTGCCCTTGTCATCGACCTGCGTATACAATCAGATTGTTAGTTACCTACAGTTGGCAACTTGCTTGTGATAAACAACGTCTCAGTTATTCAACACTTACCAAATACAGTGAGGTTAAGAGTTGCCTTGTGACCAGTTCCGAGAAGGTTACGTGCGACACATTCGTACATTCCTTGGTGAGAGGTATTGACGAGTTGAAGAGTAAACAGGCCGTTTTTGAAGAAACCACGTGATGCGTTGTTGAAGCGTAATTCAAGCTCTGGGGGAGGAAGGCTATCTGCACGACAGGAGAAGGTTACTGCGTGGCCCGCCATGACACCGTTACTTTGGGCGTCTGATGCTAGTCGAGTTCCAACTGGTTTATCTGTTGTTTTGTACACAGAGTGAATGAAAAACTATTGATAATAAGAAGTCATGAGTTGCAACCTTGAAAACCACAGTAAGCCGCGATAGCATGAAATCAATAACAAAGTACGCTTTATACAACCTTAATTTAGTTCGCCCTTATATGAACATAAGCGAGACATCACAATCAATAATAAGACAACTGAGGTGGAGATGGCTTAGACATGTTATCCGGAAAGACCGGGATAGCATTAGGAGAACCACCGTACTGAGACGGACACCGGATAGCGGAAGGAGGAAACGAGGCCGGCCACGAGAAACGTGGAGGAGGCAGATCGAGGCTGAAATGAAAACAACAGGGAAGACGTGAAACGCCAAGTCGCGAAGATTGCCACGAGGGGACAGAGGAGGGTAGAAATCTGTGGTCTTAACCTTATGTGCCACAAACGCGCGAAGAGGATCATGTCATGTCAATTGTTGAACTTAATATGAAGAAGTTCTTTTAAGTACACAATTTCTCCAGAATGAAGGATACAGATCAAAGTGGAAAGAAGGGGGCAAAGTAAGACAAATTATAAACAATCAACTCACAAAGTTGAGCTGCACTAACTATGCCACAGCCCTTACGATACCAGGGGTGAAGGAAGAAATCAGAAAAAATGTTAATACTTGCAACTTACAGTTGACTGTGACAACAGATGAGGCGATTGCATCTTTTCCAACTCCGTTACTGACTTTGCACTGATAAACACCAGAATTGGTTTTGTTCACATTTTTCACAGTAAGGACGCCATCAACTGACTTTATGGGGGTAGGGTCCGATCTTTTTGACCAAGTGATGTGTGGCTGTGGGTTTCCAGTGGCGATACACAACAGACGTAAGTCTTGAGTCTCGTTCACTGTTTCATTGGTGAGTCCACTGACAATACTTGGAGGATCTAAAAAATATGCGTGGCAATGAAAACTGTACAGTTGAAACTCTATGAAACGGCTATCCTTAGACTGGCCATTGTAGAGAGGTGATCGGTATGGGGAGGTTTATTGGAGGAAGAAAAATCTTCCATTTACCAATGATCAATCACAGAAAAAGTGAGAGTGTTATGGCAACACCGAAAAAGTGTAAATTTTTGCAGCTGTGTGGACACCAATTAAGTGTAAAAGTAACGCCAACATGGTGTACATTTACACCACAATAGTGTAAACCACTAACAATTCTGATTTGGATTGGGTGAAAAAACACCAACACAGTGTTATGTAGACACGGAATTCGGGTAAGTTTACACCAAAAAAGTGTACTTGTGACACGCAAAATTTAATTTTACACTAAAATTGTGTACTTGTGACACCCAAATGGTGTAAAACAACTTGCAGCTGTGTGCACACCGAAACAAGGTTAGTTTACACCAGAGATAATTTTACACTAAAATTGGGTAAAATAACACTTCCAACTTTGTTGAATAACACCCTCCACGTGTTATCTTGACACTGTTCTAGTGCACTTTAACACTAAAATAAAAGATGCATGTGGGCTACTTAAACATTGTAATCATTGCTGCTGAAGGAGACAGACATCACTAGTTTCCAAATTTATTTCACAGTGAATGTTTATTTGGTATACTATACCTTAAAACAAAATGCGTCCAAAAATACGATTTTTTGCCAAAAACAACAAGTCTACATGTAGAAAAATAAACCTTTCAGTGCAACCGTGGAAACTCACTATAAATTACAAAGATGCTACTCTAATGCCTTAGAATTCAATAAAGTAGTGACACTGAGTAAGATAGTTATAAAAAATAAGCTACAAAGATTCCAGTCCAAACAGTGCATTAACTTCTGTATGCTTCATTTTTGTTAACACCTAAGTCGATGTGCCAAAATAATGAAAACCAAACCCATACAAAAATAAAAGGCCTTTCAAAAGGCATTTTGATTTAAAGTACTTTTCTAGTTGTTATAGAAAAATGAAGTCAATAAATGCAGATTGAGTGAGTGATTTTGATGATAAACCACACCCAGTTCAGAAACCACCTCCATCTGATTCATCAATCCACTGAAAAAAAAAAGATAAAAATTAGTAATGCTACATTAAATACCCACTTGCACGCACCATGATTAGGCAATACTGAATGTCACTTATTCAAGTTTATTTCTTTTTGCGCCAAGATCTGGAAACAAACTTATTTTGGTCAGCTATATACAAAATTTAAAAATACCACTGCAGCTCTAAAAGAAAACAGCCCTCAGTAACACTTATTGTTCAGTTAGATGGAATACTCTGTCAGACAGTTGTACATACATGTACTGTATTGCTCAGTCTGTTAACCCTTTAAGCCCTAACAGTGACAGAAATGAAATTGCTCCTTACATGATCACAGCTTGTTCAAACATTCAAGTTGTGAGAATGAAGAAAACAATCACCACGAATGAGATGTATTGATATTACGACAAATTCTCCTTACTAGTTCCATAAGAAATGTATGGTGAACAGTAAGGAGAATATGCATTTCTATATCAGGGCTTAAAGGGTTAAGTGTTTAATACTTGGTCAGTATTGTACACCACTCAGTCAATTAAGCAAACCACTCAATCAGTTCACTCAGTTGTTTATACCACTAGATCAGTTATGTGGATCCCTCAGTAAAACTGTAAATGGTTTGAACCCAGGAGTCATATCATAATTCGGTATATTGTGATCGTCCGGGTGAGTGTAGTCCTGAGAAGGACTGTTTGAGGTGACATTGACTGACGTTTCGACAACCTGAGCGGAAGTCATCATCAGAGTCAAGTGAACTGTAAATCGTCAGTAGATGTTATAAGTCTCTGGTCGTTGTCCTGATTGGTCGACGATCTCGTGATGTTATTGGTCGTCTGTCAGTTAAGCCGTGATGTTATTGGCTGTGAAGACTGTAAACGTGATTGGTACGTTTCGATCCGTCTTTTGTTAGTCAAATGTCCGTTGGTCTATTGTTAGTCAAATGAGTCAGTTTGTCTATTGTTTGTCTGTCTTGCTATTGTCGGCAATCAGTCGTTTGTAAGGTGCAGGCAGCTGTTGGCAACGGTTCAGTGGTGTTTGTTCTAAGTTAGTAAACCAGCTTTCCAGCTTTCCAGACTAACAAAAGACGGATCGAAACGCACCAATCACGTTTACAGTCTTCACAGCCAATAACATCACGGCTTAACTGACAGACGACCAATAACATCACGAGATCGTCGACCAATCAGGACAACGACCAGAGACTTATAACATCTACTGACGATTTACAGTTCACTTGACTCTGATGATGACTTCCGCTCAGGTTGTCGAAACGTCAGTCAATGTCACCTCAAACAGTCCTTCTCAGGACTACACTCACCCGGACGATCACAATTTACCGAATTATGATCCCTCAGTAAGTTGAGTAATATTACATACAGTCTTTATACCACTTGGAAGAGCAGGGTGGACCACCAGTTTGACACTCAGTCAGTTGTGACTACATGTACCTGTCTTGTCTACTAAGTCAGTTATGTGCACCACTAAGAACACATAACTTTCACTCAGTCATCTATCACCCTGTGAGTTGTGTGCACCACTTGCTAACTTGTTAGTACCACCCAGTTACTTGATCAGTTGCGGCTACCACTCAGTCAGTTGTGTACATCACTGGGTCAGTTGTATCATTCAGGTCAGTTGTCAGTTGTGAGTAATGCTCCTTCAGCTGTGGAACCACTCAGTGAAATGTGTGGATAACTCCACACAACTTGCCTTGTGATACAACTGACTTAACAGCTGTAGTGAAAAAGACAACTGGCACAGGGGTACACAAAACCGACCGAGCAGTCTATACAATTGAGCAGTTGGTATAAACAGCTGAGTGAAACGTATATTCAATCCAGTGAGTGACAACATGGCTTACTGAGTGGTATGCTGGACAGTTGTGTGTATCACTCAGTCAGTTTTGGACAACTCTGTATGTAAACAACATTTGAAGAGGCTAGTGGAAAGTCCCGTAAGAGATTTTTTTTGGTCAATTTTTTTAGCTTGAAAGTGCCTGAATTTTTGCATGTGGACTTCAATGTATTCAGAGAACATACCCTGTTTTTTCCTGCCGGTTTACACTTAGTTTTCCAGAAAAGGCCAAAAAATGAGGCCCCATCTTCTGTAGTAAGTTGGATGTATCACTCAGTCTGTTCCTGTTTACAACTGTACATGTAGGCAATGAGGGCCAGGACTCTACTACAGTACAATCTGACCCTCTGCTACTTTGATCGAAAAAAAATGGCAATGCTATTGTACTGCCTTTTCCCTCCTTGCAAGATTTGTGAGTTAATTTTGTCTGTCCTGTTTTGGCAAATTCTGATAAATAATCACTATCTTTGAAGAAGCACAGTCCAAGTAATGAGCGGGTAGTAGTCACTCAACATTGGAGTTAGTTAAAAGTGGAAAACCACTTTACACAACTGTGCAAGGCACACTGTGTCCTTCAGAGGGTGACATTAAATTCAAAATGAAAAGAGAAAGTAAAATATTTGTCGACTGATTTTTCTATTCTCATTTTTTTGTTCCACTCTGACAAATTCTGATAAATAATCACCATCTTTGAAGGAGCACAGTCCAAGTAATGAGCGGAGTTCGTGCTGGTTTGTGGATATAAAAGGAGTATTCAAGGAGTATTCAAGCACCAAAAACTGAGTTTTCAAGGAGTGTTCATGGCAAGTTTACTTCATCTTGCATGATCTTTGGATATGCTTTCATTGGTCAATAGCAACTTAAAAAAAGCCCCCCCCCCCCCAGAATATAAAATGCATTTTAAGGAAAATGACCACAAATGCAACATCAGTATCAAGTCTGTAATAATTCAAAAACAGGGACGCATAACAAGTTCATAGTTCTTACGGGACCAAAAGGCTTGTATGTGGTGAAGAAAACCAAACACATAATCCAATAAAGCAACACTATATCAAACAATAATCTCAACAATAATCTTACCAACAATATAGTCTGAAAGCAATGTTTGTGTTTTTGATTGAAAGTTGATGGCAGACACATACTGACAACAACACTGAGGTACAACAGGCTTTTGGAAAGGATAAAATTGTTATAATTCTGGCCCGAAATCTCTAAAACTCCTGAACACACAGAATGGCAGTAAAACATGATTTTAGTGTCTCTACAAGTATCTGATCATGAAAATTGTCTGCAATAGGAGCTGGTTTTGCAGAATCCATAATGCATGTTTGGTGTTTTGCTCCTTCCATATGAAACTTCAAAGCAGCTTGGCCTATACTCGCTTATTTAAACTTTCGGCAGCACAGCCTACAATAGGCAGCACGTTTATCATCTTTGACACCTTGTAACCAATCTTGTTACACAACGTCTACAAGCTAAATCAGAATTGAAAACACGTTCACCTCCGCCAGGCATTTCGATTCATGTTTAGATGAGTTTTCATCCGCTCACCCTAACTACGCATACAAGATGTACAAGATGGCTTCCACCTGATCACATGGTTAAGAAACTGATCCCAGAATGCAATGCACACAACACAGAATTCCACCCAGCATGTAACAGCACAGGCTGAGACGCATATTTTCGAAAAAATTCTGTCTCCAATTTTAAAATCTGCGCACAATGTTAATATAATCTGCGCTTTTCAAGCGCCCTTGAAATCTAAAATTAAATTCCAGGACTTTTCAAGGACTCCAAGGAGTAGCATGATCCCTGAATGAGGACAGAAGCCACTCAACATTGGAGATGGTTAAAAGCAGAAAACCACTTCACACAACTACACAAGGCACACTGTGTCCTTCAACGAGAGGGTGACATTGAATTCAAAATTTAAAAGTGAAAGTAAAAGATGTGTCAGTTTATTTCTGTGTTGCTTTAACAAATTCTCATAAAAAAATCACCATCTTTGAAGGAGCACAGTCCAAGTAATGAGCGGGCAACAGCCACTCAACATTGGAGCTGGTTAAAAGCGGAAAACCACTTTACACAACCATGCTAGGCACACTGTATCCTTCAGAGAGAGGGTGACATTGAATTCAAAACGAAAAGAGAAAGTAAAAGATTTGTCAGTTGATTTTTCTATTCTCATTTTTTCTGTTCTGCTCTGGCAAACTCTGATGAATAATCACCATCTTTGAAGGAGCACAGTCCAAGTAATGAGCGGGTAGAAGCGACATTGTCTTCAACGACTTTTGGCGCCAAAATGGTAAAACTGCATATATTTTCGTACCGCCAAATTTCCATAAAATCATTCAAATTGTTATCTTAAACCTGACACGTTTGGGCCATCTGTATTCTTTATTCCGTACTAGGCTACTTTTCTCACATTAGTAAAGGTCATTAACCGTGTTTGGCGATATTTTGGACCACATTATTCAAATACAAAAAAACTGCCGTTCATAAACAATCAAATTTATAACCGACGGCAAATGACGCTCGTTTCGAACACCCGAAAAACCATTCATCGAACTGTTTCATTTTACTCACAAGAAAAGCATTTTGAAAATGGGCATTTGGAGATTTTGGCGTGATAATTATGGGGTTAAGAGTTGAGATACAATTTGAACAAAGCATGTCTTAATGACATTCTTACTTTTGTCTGCTGTGAGAGCTAGTACTATAAAGTATGTATTCACTCGTTTTGACTTAAAACTACCAAATAAAGTCACTTACCGCGTGTCTTATTGACGGTATTGCAGTAGCAGGACATCAGGCAATGCCAGAAACCAGAATGTACTAGGAATAAACGACAGGCACACGAAAAGAATCGAAAATCGCTTGAAGCATGTGCTCGTCTGGTCATTCTCATTCTCGTACCTCGAGTCTTCGTCCCTTCTGCGCAGGCTTGAAGAAACGAGCGACTCTCGAAACTTCCGCTGGAGGGTCGATTTTGATTGGTTTTTGAAAAACAATAAAAATAGCCGGAAGTAAATCAGAATAACAAAGATGGCGGATTCCCCGCGCAAAGTAAACTCGAGCTCCTCTGTTCATTACAACGTCTGTAGATGTTGTAATGACAATGTATTCGAGAAAAAGCACCCAGTTGACCTTTACGGGCCAAAAGCCCAGAATGAGTCAATTGTAAATCTCCTGGAGAAGCTTACCGGTTTTAAATGCGACATCGCCGACGGATTGCCGACCGAAATATGTCGGCCTTGTTATGACAAGGTCATTAAATTTAAGAAATTTACAGAAATGTTCGACAGGTCAACGGTCCAACAGCGATCAGTTATTCGTGTTAAGCGCTGTAGAGGTGAAGACGACAGTCCCTCCATCAAAGGTCGTCTAAGAAAGAAGGTTGCTGAAACGGGCAGATCTGCAGAAAATAGTGCTCCCAAGTCAGCAGCAAGGATTTCTTTATTCCCTTCGACGCCGAGGCCTATACTGCCTGCACCATCCATACCTGCCCATGCCGTATCCGAACCTGCTGCAACCAAACAACGTGTGCTGCCACGCGGAATATTCCCTGAACCGCCAAAACCGCCACCGAAAGCTGTGGTCATTCTGTCCCAATCAGGTCTTCGCAATTCAGCTGTGAGTTTAAACGTTAATTGCCTTTTCTTTAACATATTAGATTTACATCACAAAACATGGAATAGAGGAATATGAGTATGAATATTTCCGCAAATGTATGTATCAAATTATATAAAAAGAATGATACAGTTATGGTAGATCCACCTGTGTTCTGCCATGTGGCCAATTTGCATGTGTATGTAACAATTCCCATTCATAGCTCACTAGGTTTTGGTTGGCAACAAGGTAAAATTAACCATATTAATTTCATGATATAGTACACAAGAGAATATTGGTTTTTAAGAAATACATTATTGACCTCTGAGCAGCTAAAGAGAAACCAGTGTCTTTATATGTTGCTTTGTTTACCAAAAGTAATGTTTAAGGGCCTCTTCATATGAGCCCGGTTGACCGGGCTGGCCCGGTTTCCGAGATCTCGCCTCACTCCTATTTCCTTTGTAAAAATTGCGATGTGTTCATATGAGAAGGCGGGCCAGCCCGGTTACCGAGATCTCGGTTGTAGAAACCGAGATCTCGGTAACCGGGATGAAAATTTTCCCATATGAACACTCCAGCCCGGTTACCGGGATGAAAATGTTTTCGACGGCAAATTAGCTTCGCTTTTGAAACTGGGCGGCCAAAATAGCATAATTTTGCCGTGTGTGCATTTCCACTTCAAAAGTATTCGAATTAGCTTTATTAGTAAAGTTACAAGAGTCGACAAAGCTATGATAGTCGCGAACAATACTTGTTTATGTGGCGCCATTTTGGTTTTGTTTCTTGAATTTCATCCCGGTAACCGGGCTGAAATTTCCCATATGAACAGACGACAAAATTCATCCCGGTAACCGAGCCAGCCCGGTTACCGGGATCATATGAAGAGGCCCTAAGTCCAGTTATTCACCTTGTATGGTAATTATACTAAAACAATTATTCACCTCAGTGTTGGTGAATTTGGTGGATAATTACCTCACCCCTTCGTGGCTTCGTCAATATCCACCACTTTGGTATTTGGTGAATGAAATTAAGGATTCTCATTAGAAGGTGGGACCCGGGTATCAGTTCCAGGATACACAAGAGTCAGTACCCTCCTGCTTTCAAATCTAACATAATGCAATTTTCTTTATTGTTTTCTCTTTTGTCCACCTATGCTCCTTTCGGTGCCTCACTACTTTAAAACTTAAATTAACCCCTGGGAATTTGGTACTGGCATTAGATCCCACTTTTACATGGAATTACACCCCCTCTCCCCTGGTATTATGGTCCTCCTTTTCAAATGCAGTTTTTGTGTGTGTGTGTGTGTGTGTGTGTGTGTGTGTGTGTGTGTGTGTGTTTGAATAAAGTATTATTAAATGTGAATGCCTTTTACTAACACCATTTGTTGAGTTTCAGAAGACTAGAGATGACAATATTCAGCTTCAGACTGAATACACGTTGAGTTAACTTCACTAAGCTAAGTTCATGTTGTGTTTTTGCTTTTTTAAAAAAAAGGGCCTTGTACTAAACACCTTTTTTTGAGTTTCAGCAAACTACATGTAGAGATTACAACCTGCAGCTTGAGACTGAATTCACGTTGAGTTAACTACAAGCTAAGTTCTTGTTGTGTTTTTGTTGTTTAAAAATTGCTGCTGCAGGTATTTCTAGACTGCTCAGCATGATGTAACTCTTAAAAGTTATGTAACATAAAACACTAAAACATTGCATTTGTTAACTGCAGCTAACATTTGTAATAAAGCTAATATTAATGCCTTAATGCGAAATAAATGAAATCAAAGTAACATATTGTAATTGAATTGTGGTGCTTTATCTGAATTGTGTGTTGAGATTTTAAATGTAAATTTTTCTGTTCCCTTTTTTTAAAGTTTTCTGACAACAAGGTTGTTCAAGTAGAAACACGTGCGAGTATTTATAAAATGGTGGACATGCTAGCCTTAACCACAACTCCTGATCTATTGGCTGAGATGTTAATGAAATGTCCTGATCTTCGATGTGCAGTAAAGCGAATCCTCCTCAGAGACATAGATGACCAGTGTCAAAAGTTATGTAATCGTTCTCCAGAAAATTCTTCAGTTCTGAGAATTCCAAGGTCTAAGCATACGGTATGAAATTACTTTACTGCTAAGGGAAGGAAATGTTTAAACAAGAATTTCCAAGACAGTTTTCAACCATCCTTTGTTTTGTAATTTTTTTACCTTTATTTGCAAACAAAACTTACAAGCAATTACTTAAAACACAATAATACACTACATTACTACCTTAATATGTTAAGTTTAACATTACACTACGATACCAAAACAGTTCAATCATACATTCTTACAATAGCGCTATTACATTACTTTGTTTACAATATAAAATACACTATGATTACGGTACATTACATAACAAGTCTAATTTCTTATCTTATTTTTTTCAATACCATCCTTTGTTACCTAAATACTTAAATAATTACTTTACCTACTTCCTACCATCTTTGTTTGGGCATTTTTTCTGATGATGTGCAAAGAAAGGTTAAATCAAGACATAATAGTGAACTGTTAATAAAAATAATTTATAATTATTTTGCTGTTCTCAGGACCTTAAGAACTTCTCATGGGAGAGCATTGTCACAGAATTACATGAGAGAACACCTGATGTCTTAGATTTCCTTGTGACAGTGGCTAAAAACTACGCAGAGAAAGATGTCCCACCAATATGTCAAGCTTATGGGATTCTTATGAATGCCAGATGGCAGGAACTCAGTCTTATGAAAAAGATCAATACCATGCTGCTGGGAGTTGGACATGCAACTGCAAGGGTAACTTTAAAGCTTAGTTTTTTCTTTTAGTTATAGTTTACTGTGAATGGAGAGCTGTGATCTCTCAGTTCATAGTGACAATTGTGAAGCTATTTTGCTGAAGGCCAGCAATTCCAGAATTTAAGAAATGCAAAATCATACCTGTACTTATAATTCTGTTTAAAAATCATTATAATTCATATAAATACATGTGCTGTTCCAGGAAATCCCCATACCCCTCCCATAGCATACTTTTTAGTTTGATTCCTCTCCACGACTCTGGGATTTCCAGAACAGTTCAATCTTCCCCTTCCCCTTTTTGGGGGGTTTTGAGATCCCCCCCCGCCACCCACCCCTTGGAATTTCTAATGAGCTTCCATGTGGGTATGGAAATTTTCACACAAGTGTGTTTTTTAGACTTTTCAGCGTCTGAATAAAGTGGGAATTACACAGACAAGAGAAGGTTACCGCACTATAATGGACGATATTGGTGACGACTTGACAAGTACTATTGCTACTCAGATGTCTGCAGGGCGACAATTACGAATATGTTTTGACAACATAGACTTCAGGATACTGGTGAACATAATCCTGAAAAACCACCAAAACTCTGACAAGCACTGGATCGCCCATTACCTTACCTTTGACAGAGTTCCATGTGATGGGCTTGATGACAGGAAACCTTTATTGTCTGACTGTGGAGCGTTTGATAACATCAACTACTTACCTAGTAAGGAGGAATTGGATACTCTTCGGCAGCATTACATTGTACTAGTTGCTCGAGTCTTATTGGAGTTTTTTGACTTTATGAAACCATTCGCAAATGTTGTGCCTGCTCATATTACTCACCGGTTAGTTCACAAAAAAATAACTACCCTGTTTATTTTAATCTTTAGCAGGAAGCTTTTACTCTTAGTTTGGGTGGTATATTAATGCAGCAGCTGCATTAGTAGACTGTGAGGTAAAGCATCTTAGCTCAAGTACAATACTTGTATTATTATCAGCCTGGAATGACCACTACAGGTGTAACAATGTCAAGGGAAATAAAATTTTTTTAATTCCCATTTAAATTTTTAATGAGAAAGTTGATATAATATGATCCTTACGTGGTGGTGGTGATGGGGGGTGGGGTGGGGTTGGGGTGGTGGGAGGGGTAGTGGTAGGAGGCAGGAAAGGTGTTTTTCTTTTGCCCATAAAGTAGTGGCATAGACTGTAAAGCGGACAAATTGACTACCCTACAGGCTTTATTTATTTATTATAATAATTATTTTAACCATCAATATTATGGATTGAGGGAGGGGGGGGGGGTAGAGGGGAGAGTGAATTTCCCCTGAAAAATAACAATTATAATTGTTTCTTTTACTGTTTAGATTTTCAGCCTTTATGAAAGAGAAGTCAACCATTGTGGGGCTCCCAGTTGTCCCTTACAATCAATCAAAGCTGGCTGATGTATGTCAGTATCTGGACTACTTACAGGACTTCATCAGTTCTTTGTCGTCGCCAGAGGTATTTATGTCACTGTTAAATGAATTCAAAACTTAGACCTGTAAACAGTGTAAAAGACATCTGGTAAGCCCTATACGTTGTCCTAGGTTCACAGATTTTCTTCCTCTAATATAATAATAATTAACCTATTTGGATCTGCTATTTTCCTGAAGACCTCAGAGTGTTTGCATATCATTCTTTGTTCAGGTCTCAGATAAGGAGGGAGAGACAGCAAACCATGAGCCAAATCTGAAAGTACCTCTTGCAGGAGATTTGTTGGGAAGGGAGCGGGTAACAGGAGCCAAAAGAGTGCGGTTGGGGTGTGACCAACCTGAAGAACGCTTTGAGAATATCATCGAAACCCCAGCCCTTTGGCATGCTAAGCAAGCATTCCTAAAGGTAAAGTGTAGTAAAATATACATTAAACATTGAAGATGAACTTAACAGCTTTTAAAACAATATTATATTCTATCTCCCACTATAATATTAGTGCAACAGGCTACCAGTATTAATTAGCAAGATAATTCTGATGCTCTAAACTCCAAAGAGAGAATAAAGGTGAAAAATTAATTGGTTCAAGTATCATCCTTGGTACCCTCATGCATGTATATATCTGAAATATATATATAATAGTACATGTATTTCTGTATACATGATGTTTCCTAGCCATGTTTATTAAGTTATAGTGCAGAGAATAACATCTAACATGATGAAATATATAGTTTGTGTGCATTTTACTAGTTTTAAAAGTTAATTGAAGGAAACCTAAGAATACAAACAACATATTTCCTCAACATTGTTATGAATGATTGACAGTCGACAGAAATTCGTCTTGTCTACAAAGCACTGTCTCATACTTCTTTTGTTAAACTTGCAGTTTGTGTGGGAGAACCTGTACAAGGCAACACCTGCCTGTGGTCGAGAGGTTGGCACACTGTATCATCTGCGACAAAGTTTCAAACTTGTTAATGTCCCTTCTGATGTCAGGAAGAATTATGCCAGCTGTGAATCATTGATGCTTTCTGCTACTAAATCCTATTTATGTTCTGCTTTCCTCACATGGGCGGAAATAACAAGCACAAAGGATATACCGTCCTATGTTGCAGAAAAGATAAAGAAAGATGCGTCAATTTCTCAGCAGTGGGAATTCCTTGAAAGCTACCTGAGAAAGTTTGTTGATGAATTTGTGTTGACAGAATTTGACATTGAGAAGAAGTGGGAAGAAGAAAATGAAAGGAGGAGAAAGGAGAGGGAAGCTGAGCAAATGGGTGGTTCTGAAGAGTCAACTCCAGAGAACAGTGAAACTTTGTTCATTCCAGGTATGAAAATTTATACAAAATAGTTTTAATTAACACTTTATAAGTGCCATTCTTTCATTATCCTGTATAAGCTTGGGAAGCATTTGTATTTGCAAATGGTGTATGGAAAAAATTGCACTGCATGGTAGCTAAATATTTCTAATTTTTCCCACACTGTGCATTCAGAGTGAATGACCAAATGATTAAAACTTTGTTGGCCCATTGTTCATAATCCCCTCCAGCATTTTACCTGGGTGAAGATAGACAGAAAACAATAGTTTAGACCAGGGCTCAATTTGCCCATTTTTCATTATAAACAAATGATACAATGCAACTGCAAGTCTGACCTTGCATTTTATTTTTTAATACTGGAAAATTGTATTTGATGGTCATTCCAGATGTGCCACTTTTTCTTAAATAGTAATTTTTGATTTATTTTTTACACTTTTTTCCTAACTTGGCTGTAGGTCAGGTGGTGATACTTCTGGAACAACAGAATAATGAAAACAAGGTGCTTGGAGTTGGAAAAGTCATAGAAGTTTCAAGTAGTGCTTCACCTGCATTCACACGTGAGTTGATTCCTGTCCACATATATCATGTTGAAGCTTGCGCAACAACCACATTGTCTCAAGGACAGCAAATTTTTTGGCCAAAAGCATTATTAGCCAGATACAACCCTCCCAGTACGCAACCAAGCACTCCACCAGAGGACGCATCTACTAAGCTGAAAAGCAGTATTTCCAGTATTCCCCCTGATGCCAAAGATGATGGACTGCTTAATTATGGCCTGCAGATCATACAACTAGGGGTGTTCTTGATGCAGCTCAATGACACTGAGGCAGAGGGTGATGGTGAGCGAAGTTTGATAAATTGGAAAATGCTTATGCTTTATTCTAGATGCAGGTCTAGAGGCATGAAGTATGCTTTTGAGGCCATGAGATTCCTCACTTGTGTCAAGGCTCTTTACACCGAAAAAATGAGTCACCGTGTCGTACATGGTCAATTTGTTAACCCCAAGGGTGGGCATGGAAAGAATTACGCAAATGACTTGAAAATGGAGCACTTGATCTGTGCTAACAAGGTTGTTCTGAAAGACTTGGGGTCGAACAAAACATTGACATCGGTTCAGAGGTATTCAAAGGGTGCATTTGGAATGAAGGAGTTTTGCAATCAATTTGATAATGAGTGTAACATCCCTCCAGAACTGACCAAGCACACCCATGCCTGCACCACAGATGATGTAAGGGACATGCTTGAAGTCATTCACAAAAGTGAGCCATTTAAACACCAGCCTGGTCGAATTCTTAACTCCTTTCCAGACGTGAAGAAGACAATTCTGGATAAACTCAATGTTTCTCTTTTACATTCTTGGCTTAAACGCCACAAGCGAAAACTATTTGCAGACATTCATTGTACAGATGATGAGTCAGATGAAGAGGAGAGTGGTTCCTCATCTAGTGAAAGTGAATCAGATGAAGAACTGTAATGCAATCATTACAAAGACTGAACTTTATCCTTTTCTTGTTTCAGAGGATACCCATGCTCATCCCATGGAATGTTCATGATTCCCCCCCCCCCCCTCTGCAGCAAATTCCAGCTAAGTACATATTTTAGTTCCCTTCTAAAACTTTTGCTTTTTGGATCCCAATCCCCCCATTTGCCACGGACACATTCCCCAAATCTCCAATTTTGACTTTCCATTGGGTGGGTATGTCTATTATTATTCAATAGTCTGTAACTTAGTTTACAATGATTACTGTGTTGTGAACAAAACATTCAGTGACTATAAAATGACATTGGAAAGATAAGTCTAAAAGAAACTGAGGTTCTAGGTAAGACATCTTTCTTGATAATGGCACTCATGTTTTCTTTAAGTTAAGCAATGGGGCTTTCAGAAGAATATTACCGGTAGTCATTACAATTAGTGAAGGTGGCTAAACCTGGCCATGAAGCAGTGTGGTGAATATTCTCCACTTAAAGGCTACACTAAGGTGAATAGTTACTTTTATACTACTCAAGTATATACACGTGATAAAACAGTGACATAATATCAACTGATAAGGATAAGGAGGGGTCCATAAATGATCTAATAAATGCCCACTCGTAAATAAATTATGAACGGCATCTCTAGGCTTTGCATTAGGGCTGATTAGATTAGTCTCTTACTCACCAACTCTGAGTATGTATCTTACTGCACTAAAAAACTACCCATATTATTTGTTTTGTTGATGTTGTTATTGTTAAATTTACATAAATGCCTCTATCTAATAAACACCTCATATCTTTTTACACCTCCCATAGGACCCCAAAGTTGTAATAGATGCCCGGGGGTTTATTAGATCATTTATGGTACTGTTTTACAATATCCCATATAGAAACAGCATGACCATGGCTGAAAATTGGGAGATTCTCCTCAATGTCTGCTGGTGAAGTAAAGGTGTGAGCTTTATCAACAATCTGACTAATCAGCTCTATTGAAACACCACTGCTTAGACTAGTACTTCCCACTGATGTCCTGCCATGTCCAGGTAGAGACAGTCTAAAAGTTACAAGTTCTTCAAGAAGTTTACTTTTCTCCTTTTTAGTCAGGGTGGAGGGGGTGATTACTTCGACTGCCTGTGTAGTGTTTTCATCCAGTGGAGTGTCCATTAATGATGCAATGCTTGAAAGCGAGCAATCCTCACATTTACAAATTTTTGCATGATAGTCACAGCATCCATGTTGCTCATCATTAAGGGGCAAAGGTAAAAAGCCAAAGTAACCCATGATCATTTCGCGCTTACACTTATCAGCTTTCACATATTCTTTCATCACTGGGGAAAGATTTTTTCTGGCTTTTGAAATATCATAGGAATTGAAGAACAGGTGTGCCCTTGATGGTAAGCCATCCCTCCCCGCTCTGCCTGCCTCTTGAAAATATTCTTCCATTGAGCATGGAACACCTATGTGAATAATTTGCCTGATGTTCTTCAAATCTAATCCAACACCAAAGGCCACAGTGGCAAAAATAACTCTGAGTTTGGATGTTCCGGATGTGAGGGCATCAACAATTCGTTCTTTTTCCTTTTGAGGATACTGCGCATGAAATTGTGTGAATAACCGATTCTCTGCCTTGGGTGTGACACCTACAGGCTCATATTGTTCCTTTCCCAAAACACGGTTAAAAAAAGCATAACACGAGGAAATAGTTTCCAAGTTCCCAAAAACAACTGTCAGTGGGAAATGCATTCTTTGTCTTTGCAGTTGTTCCACAAGGGGTTTTAAAATTTCATCAATCTTATCATCCCCCCTGTCTGGTCTGGTCGACGATGAAAAGAAGATGTTTGGGCGGTCAGGATTAGCAACAATTTCAATTGTGTTAAACATACCCAAAGATTTAATTATTTCTGTTCTGGCCATTTTTGGGGCAGTAGCAGTAAGCCCAAGCCAAGGGACTTTGGAAAGAAACTTCCTAATGTGCCAAGCTTTCCATAGGAGGGTCTAAAGTCCTTCCTAAAGAGAAAAAAGTCAGAATGCAACAGTTCCATTGATAGGGATTATAAAATGGAGCAACATGTGGTGTATAACAATTGAACTGTTATAATCAGCCTGGATAGTGTAAGAAATAAAAATAAACAAACATCACATAAACAAGGTACTTTTTTATTATTCAATCCCTTATCACATTATTTTTTGGCTTCTACAATTGTCCTGTTCTGTCCTCAGTGTCTCCAATCTTTACACCTTTTTTTTGTGCCCAAATTCATCATGTTACTTGGGCTTAAAATTACAAGAGTCAAATAAACACTCTTTTAACTTGTGTGAACTCAGGTCTATGTATAGGCAAATCCTTGGCAGATCTTTGTTTATATTATGCTTCATTAGCATAAGAATTTTATAGAAAAACAGAGAGCTTAATAAAATTAATTTTGATTACTGAAAGAGATTGTTATCATCAATACCACATTAAATTCAAAATCATGGACCAAAACTATACATTAAGGAGTGGCAGAAATGTCCTATTTTCACGATTGCCATTAGCAAGCTAATGTGGTAATGGGTACAAAATCTGTTTTGTTATTTCAGGCTGAAATATGCGGATCAAATGAAGTATTTTTGCCCTTAACATGCATGTCACATGCAGTAACTGTCACGTGGAAAGCGAGTCCATGCTAATGAGGAAAACACTGTAAACAAAAAGATTCGCCTATACATACCAGTCAACAACAAGATGTGCTTCGTCCACAACTATAGCTTTTAGACGACTTTGAAATTCTGCTGTTTTGAGGACTTTGATAACGCGTTTGTTTTCTACCACGGCTTCTGGGTGGGCAAAAATCAGCTGAAAGTTCTTTAAGTTTTCCAGCGGCTCAGACGAACTCACGTCAACTTCTTCTCTGTCACGATCCTCCCCGTCTAAAGCCACACGATCGGCTTTAAGAATACATGCTTTTAGCTTACTCGCTCTTAATTTTGTTACTTGGTCTCTTATAAGTGCGTTAAGAGGCGATATTACTAACACGATTGAGTTCGTTTCACCAACAGTTGGTTCCTGGCCGCAAGACATGAACTCTGAGAATGGTGCGATGATCTGGTAAATTAACGATTTACCAAAACCAGTAGGCAGGACAGCTAGCACATCTTTTTTCTCGATGGTTATAAGTTGAAGAATTTCCAGTTGTTGACGTTTGAGCGCGAAATTTTCCTTCCCAACTACTTTCAAAGCATAATTCACGGCCTCTTCCCTTCCACATGTGGACGCCATCTTTGATTTTAGCAGGGAGGCATGCGCAATTCAACCGGAAGTCCGATATTTTCGGACTTCCAATCGGAACATTCCAGGGTCGCTCGTTTTCTGACCGTTGGTCAAAGGGAACGAAGACCCTGGGTACGAGGATGGGTCATTCTGTGCTAGCGTGCGCACAGCACATCAAGAGCAGCGAGGCACCGCTGACCGCAATAACTGTCGGGCAGTAGTAGACAATCCGCTCGTGAAAAAAGTTAAAAAGAACTATCATCTGCACTGACCATTAATATTTATTTCAATCCCTGCCGAAAAGAGAAATTATACATATGACACTCCCCTAAAATGTGGCGTAATCCAATGTCCGCCACTGCTAGTGCAACTTGCATTCAGCTTGTCTCACCGGGGTTCACCGGGGCAAATTGCTATCAGTTCGCTGCAACCCTTATTATCTTCCAGGCTTATGGTAAGCCTTTTGCGCATTAGCTGCTCACGAAAACAAATTATCAGAATGTCCCCCGCATTATATTGTATTTAATGGCGGATTTGTTTTCAGATCTTATAAAAAGGTAGTTATTTTGAGCTATCCACCAGTCTAAATAGCAAACCTATCTTGTTAGCTACCTTGTACAATATCTTCAATTTGGTTATAAGCTGATTTTGCAGCCCAGACGTCATATGTGGAGATGATCTAGTCGTTTTAGTAAGTTGCCTGATCGATGCCCAACAAGAAAACGTAATTGACATTTGGTGTTACTTTACACCTTGTTCGTGCTTGACTTACACGATGCAGTGTTAAATTACATACCAGCGGCGTTAAATCCTGAAAAAACCTTGCAAGGTTTTTGCTACACAGCTTTAGTGTAAAAAAACACCAAGAAGGTGCTGCATCCTGATTCGATTACACCATTTTGGTTTTATCTAACGCAAAATTGGTGTAATGTTGTAATTACACTCTGTCGGTGTCGTGGTAACGCGAATATCGTGTAAATTTATACCACTCTCGGTGTTATTTAACACACTCGATTTTCCTGTGATAAGGTGTTTATTCAGGCCCAGCCAGGGGTTTTGGGTATACGGTATCTTGGGTGTTTTTAACCAAGGTATTCGGTATTTTTGTGCCGAAATACGGGTATAAAGTATTTTGTTTTCCTGAATTTTTGGTATTCTGTATATAAGCGTAATGTTGGTTTTTTTTTCATTTTTAAAGTGTCTTATCCTCAGTGCTAGTGTGACTTTTAAAAAAATCATGAAAGATCTGCAGTTCTTGCGTGACTTAATCCGCATGCGAGCGCATGCTGCGAGTGGTCATGAGTGGTGGTTTTGACTTTGTCAAAGCTGTTAATTAGGGACGGACCATTATTTTTTGGAGGGGGGGGGATCAAAAATCCTGAAAAAAGTTGTTTGCAAGAGCAAATTAAAAAGGCTCAAATAAATTGTTTGCAGACATGAGAGGGAGAAAATAAATAGTTTGACGACAATAGATAGTCAGCCATTTATACATCATGATACATCATCAACAGCACTCTTTTTGATGCCCAGAATGCTGGAAAACGCATTTCCGAGCTTCTAGATTTCAAAATTCTCCGGGGGAGAATGCCCCCAGACCCCCCTAGGAAAAGCAGCCTCAGGGCCCCTTCTGTGGTCACATCCACCTATATCCAATCGGAAGCTGCTTATAAAAAATGTCATCGAAAACCTGAATTACTTGTTTGTATAACTGTAAACCTCCCTGATCAAATGAGGTGTGCGCACATAGGAGAAAAAAAAAGTTCAACTAAAGTAGTTCACGCAAGTGCTGCTCACTTCAAAAATTTAAAAGATCGCCCTCTTCAAAAATTCAATTAGCATAATTGTATGATGGTTTATGTGAATATCGCCAAAGAGGAAAAGGACATGTTTTGTTTTAAGTTCTATACATAAATAACCAACCAAGGCCACTATCTGGACACCAAAAAAAATTGTCTTTTTTTTTTGTCTGCAGGAAGTCACAGCCCGAAAAAAATTGTTTGCACAGACAACGACACATAAAAAATTGTTTGTCTTGAAGAAAATTAGATCCCTCCCCTCCAAACAAATAATGGTCTGTCCCTTAGTTACACCATCCTTTGTTATCGGACATGGCTTTTAGGTAATACTTTTAGGTATTTGGTATCAACCTTTTTTGCAGTTTTCAGGTATATTGGTATCCCAGGGGGAAAAATGGGGTATATTGGTATCCCACTACCCCCCCCCCCTCCCTGGCTGGGCCTGTTTATTACGGATGCAGGTTTTTTCGTTTAAATGAACGGTTGAGAAAGAGGTCATACGTCAACTTGTAAACGTGCATCAAACAGACGCGTTATAAATAAATCGTTAATCTCATATCATCTCATTCATCTAACCTTTGAGAGAATAGATGGCCCTGAAAGAGGTCAGACCCAGGATTTGTTACGTCTCAGTAGTTCTCAAAATGGAGTTCATGTACATCACGTGAAGATCCAATCATTACAGATGTCACAGTAAAGAAAGCAGGGCGCGTTTCTCGAAAGTCCCGAAAACATGTCAAGCAAAGTTTCATAGTGAGAGTTATCATGCCCGAAATCCGCCCGAAAAGTTTCGGGGCATTCGAGAAACGCATGCCAGCACCCTCTTAGTCGGTTATCTTAATCGAGGAATTTCCCCCTAATCCAACAATATTTTTGCGCGGCGATAACTGTGTGGAAAAAGCAGATCTTAGCAATGGCTATCAGAATCCAAAAGAAAATTGGGGGTGACGCACTAACGGACACTAATTGAGCTTAAATTTGGAAAGATATTCCCAAAATTCTTTGTATTTTGCAGTTTTTTTTTTTCAGGTTTATGGTTGCTTAACTATCTCTGAAAAAAGCGTGGTTACCCACATTTTTCTGTTTGGATTCCAATAACCCTTGCTAAGATCTAATTTTTCCCTGGAGTCATAACCTTTGCAAAAATGCATCCTTGAGGCGACTGCCAACTATCTTCAGCTAATCTTTTCAGCCAAATTTACCTATACATTAATAAATCCACTTTGTTCAAGGACACTATGGTAGTGCAGTGAAACTATTACTTGGTGTCTTTGGCCACAGATGGCTACGATGTAAAAGGAATACATCTTGAAGACGTTGGTCAAGTTCTGCAGTGAAGTCGTAAAACAAATGGTCACAAAGTTACTATGGTTTGCTCTTGTTGCAAAACTTCACTTGATATCTCCGTCCTGGTGTTTTTGGAGAGTTTTATGCGTGAGCGAAGATACTTAGTCATACCTTTAGGACAATTTTGACAAAACGCCAGCAAAATCCCCGTGAAGTAGTACTCTGAGTGTCAGTTCAGTTAGAAGTCCAAACCTCCCCTCCCCTCAGGTACTTACACTGAAGCACTACCAGCTGAGCTGACCAAGTGGCGGTTATTACATATTTTACGACACTTTTTCAACGATTAGTGCGACAAGAATATCAGGTAAAGAATCTGCGTTTTTCAGTGAGTTGGTATGGCATTGACCCATTTTACAGACTACATCTAGGTTGTTTTATTTGGTAAACCAATCGCAAGGTTTCTCGACAAAAATGAAACATTCATCAGCATGACTAATCGACGAAAAGAGAGGATTTATACTCTCTTGAACAGTTTTTAACCCTTTTTTTTTTCAAAATACCATCTCACATTCCTAACTGACTAGTTCACATCATGGAAAATCACATAACCAGAATGATAGGAAGCAATAATTTCCCTTCATCTGTTCTTCAAGAAGGCTTTAAATCCAAAAATTTATTTCCTCCTATAAGCTCTATCAACTTCAATTACAGTGTATTGGTACGGCGAATAAAACAACATCGCTCAAAAACTTACCTAACACATTGACGTCCACGGTAGCTATTGCTTGTTTACCAATGCCATTTGCGGCCGTACATGTGTAAGTACCAGACTCGTTTCTGTAAGCTTTCCTAAAGGTAAGCCACTGATCACGTGCATTTATATTGTTGCTGAGTCCATCAATTTTCGTCCACGTGAGCGCAGGTGGAGGTCTACCGTCACTTACACACTCGATGTCCTTGTCATCACCTTCAGTAACATTGTATCTCTTGGCAGATATGGTTATCGAGGGCGCATCTGCAATATTTTAAGAAGCAAAAGAAAGCTTTTTAAATAAAGCTGTGTTCGAGTGAGCTAATGAGCTGGCATAATTGAAGACTCATACAAGTAAAGTTTGCAGTGCCGCCTTTTATCAATTTCATGATACCTCACATATAAATGAGCAAGTATTTGTGCTTACTAGTACAGCTACGAATGTGTGCTCTTTACTCACTCTCTTTACATGATGACGGTCTATAAAAATTTGGCTGACAAAGTGATCGTTCTGATTGGTTGTGTGGCCGTTTCGGTTGTCAGATAAGGTTTCTTAAACGAGTTATTATATACATACCGAGATTTACGCGCCAAAAAGCATCGAGATAAAAATAGTCTCTTCGGGCTAGAGAAGCCAGCTGATTGGTCATACGATTTTTTTCACTAGTGAAAAACGACTTATCGACGCTCCGATTGGCTATATCATTATTTTCACTAGTGAACAAAACCGTGTCGCTCGCTCGCCGCTCCTCTTGACTGACAAATAGCACATTTCTAAGAGCTTAGGCGCATTTTTCTTTAGAAAGATGGCTTCAAATCAGACTAACCGTTTTCAGAGCCTAGATTCATCAGTAGAAGAGTTCATAGACGGACTGGAAAATGAAAACACCAAGAAAAAGACCAAACACGATGTTGCTCTGTTCCACGAATTTCTTGTTTTGAAAGGCGAGACGAGACAAATGGACGAATTGACTCCTCAAGAGCTGAACAAGTTTCTCAGCGAGTTTCTTATAACGGTTCGCAAAAAAGAAGACAACGAGGAATACGAGCCTAATTCCTTAAGGGCGTTCTTCGCTAGCTTTAGCGCCATTTGAAGTAAAAAAACTATGGACTTTGCCTCATGAAAGACGTCCAGTTCGAGCAAACTCGGAAAGCGCTTCAGTCAAAGCAAAGGGATCTAAAACGGAAAGGCAAGGGCAACAAGCCTAATGCTTCTGCTGCTTTAAGTCAGGAGGATATTCAAGTTCTGTATGAAAAGGATCTCTTGGGAAGAAGCAGAAGCGCTTTTAAACACGGTGTGGTTCAACAACACAATCCATTTTGGGTTACGAGGCTGCAAGGAACACAGAGAAATGTGTTGGGGAGACGTAAAACTTTGTCAAACTTCCACAGGGCAGGAGTACCTCGTATTCAATGAAAGAGAAACCAAAACTCGTTCAGGAAACGATCCTCGGAATGTAAGAGCCATTGCACGGAAAATGTTTGCTGTGCCGAACAACGAGAAATGTCCAGTAAAGGCCTACAAAGTCTACGCAGAAAAGCGACCCGCGGAAATGAAAACCGACAATACACCGTTTTACTTGGCAGTAAACAATGTAAAATCTGGCTCCGGAAAACCTTGGTTCAAAAAAGCTCCAGTCGATGTAAATAAGCTTAATACCTTAATGAAAACAATGGCACAGAAAGCCGGACTCGGGCCAAACTTCAAAAACCACAGCGGCAGAAAAACTATGATTCAAACTTTAGTCAACAACGACGTGCCGCCAACTGATATTATGCAACTGTCAGGACACGAAAACGTTCAAAGTATCACTAGCTACTCTACCGTCTCACAGAAACAACAGTTGAACATGTCTCACACTCTCACTGGACTGAGTTCGGGAGAAATAACTCCCTAGTCTGGCTCTTCTATTTCGGAGAAAAGAAAGCACGAATTTGACGAACTCACTTATCCAACATTTGGTCCAACTTTTTCTCAGCAAAGCAAGCAGGCAGCACAGCAGCCCCTTTCTCTTTTTTCGGGTGCTGTTATAAGCGGAGGACATATTAGTGTGGCAATAAACACTTTAACTCAATCGCCCACACTTTCAGTGCGAGAGGAAAACCCTAGCAAAACTTATAAAAGAATCAAACCTCTTGATTGGGATTCTGACTAGTGCTTGTCAATTCAAGCACAGGCTTACCATCCTCTGTTTGTGTGGTGGTCTGTGCGTTTGTGGAGGCTGTGTTGGTTTATCAAATTAGCAAAACTAAAACCGAAATTTAGGAGTTTTAAAACTGAGGAAAATGAAATAAAAACTCATAAAATTGCTGTCATGGTGTTTTGATTTGTGTTTCTGTGTTTATTTTGGTGATTTAAGGCTCGCGAAAGCGATGTTTTCAAAATAACGGTCGGACTCGCTCAAAAGTAGAGAAAGAGAACAAGGCATGCAACCAGGCGACCTGCAAATTACACTACCCAGTCGAACATTTCGCCAAAAAAAATCATATTTGCCATATTCACTCATACCAAAAAATCTTGGCCCTCAAAAGAATAGTCTTTCAAGAAAAATTGGGCCAAATTTGAGTTGGATTCGATTGCGGATAGACCTTTAAATTCGAGCCCAAACTTTTGAATACGACTGTCAATTTGCTTTCTCCCTATGATCTGCAAGAAATCCGAACTCAAAGGAATTCGAAAATGCATTTTTCCGTTAAAATTTGAATTTGCGTGCGACAAACTGCCGCGCCTGGCCTCCCTAAGCGAAACTTTTGGTCCGTGACAAAATCTTCTCTGTGGTCACCCGAGTGGCGAGTTTACCGACAAAGCGGGAACCCAGTTGAACGACGCGATTTTTTAAATTTCCCCCCGTGTAGACTGAGGGTCACAGGGCGCAAAAATTCAAAACAAAACAAAATGGAAGACGCGGACTCAGGCCAGCCCAAGGCCAAGAAGAAAAAGACCGAAAAGGGAAATGAAAAACGGTGGTGGTTCGTTGAATTGTTTTTTTTTCTTTTTTGTCTTGTGTGTGTGTGCCATTTACCATTGCCAAACAACAGCAGCTATTAAGATCATGCGAATCGTTTCGTTACGTTTAACTGGCCTGGATTTTTCCGTTTTCATGACAGGTTAACACAGAATTATGAGTTAAATTCCGGATAAAAAATTTCCTTGGATAAAAGCGAAGGATTTTCGTTTCACTTTGAAAGGGAAAGAAGTTTGCACCATAGTAAGAGAAGTGTTTGGTTAACTGCTGAAAAAGTAGGGGATCCATAACTCACCTTTTTTGGCTTCTGTCACTGACTAGGTTTAGGAAATAAACTGAAAATTACTGAAAGTAATCGATGGCATGGTAATGAACTGTTGAGTAGTTTATTCCGTTCAACATAGTAGAAGTTCGAAAATGTATTTTCATCTCACATAATTCTTTACCCTGAAAAATCAGTCTTCTTCCCCCAGAAATGTACGAATTTTAAGTACTTGAATATTTCTGGTACCACCACCGTTTTTCATTTCCCTTTTCGGTCTTTTTCTTCTTGGCCTTAGGCTGGCCTGAGTCCGCGTCTTCCATTTTGTTTTGTTTTGAATTTGTGCCCAGCGACCCTCAGTCTACGCGGAGGGGAAATTTAAAAAGTCGCGTCGTTCAACTGGGTTCCCGCTTTGTCGGTAACTCGCCACTCGGGTGACCACAGAGAAGATTTTGTCACGGACCAAAAGTTTCGCGTAGGGAGGCCAGGCGCGGCAGTTTGTCGCACGCGAATTCAAATTTTAACGGAAAAATGCATTCTTCGAATTCCTTTGAGTTCGGATTTCTTGCAGATCATAGGGAGAAAGCAAATTGACGATCGTATTCAAAAGTTTGAGCTCGAATTTAAAGGTCTATCCGTAATCGAATCCAACTCAAATTTGGCCTAATTTTTCTTCGAAGACTATTCTTTTGAGGGCCATGATTTTTTGTGTGAGTGAATACGGCAAATATGATTTTTTTTGGCGAAATGTTCGACTGGGTAGTGTAATTTGCAGGTCGCCTAGTTGCATGCCTTGTTCTCTTTCTCTACTTTTGAGCGAGTCCGACCGTTAGTTTGAAAACATCGCCTTCGCGAGCCTTAAATCACCAAAATAAGCACAGAAACACAAATCAAAACACCATGTCAGCAATTTTATGAGTTTTTATTTCATTTTCCTCAGTTTTTAAACTCCTAAATTGCGGTTTTAGTTTTGTTTATTTCATAAACCGACACGGCCATTGAATGCACAGCCCACCACACAAACAGAGGATGGTAAGCCTGTGATTCAAGCATGCGGGTTCTGATAAGCAACAAAAAATGAAGTCTCCGGTTTTCCCTTCTGTATTTCAAATTTTGAACTTCCGTAGAACTATTTCAACATATTTTCAGGACGTCTTATTTTATTCTAACTAGTTCCGCCTTTTAACGGCATTTTTGCTTGATAATTTAGATGTAAAGTATTTTACAAGGAAGCCATTTCAGTGCAACTCTCGAACTGTGAGGCGGCTTGACCGCGCGTTGTTTTCCTTTGAAAGAAAATAAAGATATTTTTATCTTTGAGTTCTGTTCGCTTATGAATCTCGGTATGCATATAATAAATACGTTATTTCACGGTTAGTTAGCTTGTACGATTTTTATTCACTCGTTGTGTAAAACAACTTGTGAATAAAAATCGTACGCGCTCACCAACCGTGAAATAACCTATAATTATAACATCACGTAACAATGGTTTGGCTTTCAATCATGAAACAATTTAAATCCCTCTTCAAATTATTGATCTTTCTAAAGCACAAAAATTGATCCTCCAAGCCCCGCCCCCTTACAATCGCAACTCACAAAATAATTTTCGCGCCAAATTTGGTGCCATACGGTATACCTATACTTACAGTTGACAATTACAGTGACAGAGGCTGATACGTGACCAGCATTATTTTCTGCAGTGCACCAGTAGTCTCCATGTTGGACTCTGCTTATGTTCGTCAGTGGAAGAAGAGATCCCGCATGCTTCCATTCTTTGTTTCCTTGTTTTGACCACGTGATGTTGGGCGTTGGTTTACCGGTTGCGTGACAAGACAGCGTCACGTCACCAGTCTCATTTGATGTTTGGTTTCCTGAGATCGATGTGATGTTGGGACGGACTGAAAGATTTCAATAAACATGACTTAGAAAATGTCAAAACCAAAGCTACAAGATGTCGTGAACTAAGAGCAATACCCTTTCTTCCAATTGTGAAACCATAAATCACAGATAATCCTAAAAGTCCCATGAAGTGAAAATAGAAGTTAAGCTTAGTTGAAAGACCTCGTAAAGTAAAGTAGATTTTTTGTAATATCTTCTCTCGTTCCAGAGATATTAAAGTGTTTTTAATGTGCAAATTTGCAAATAGAACTCGTCATAAGTCGTTACAGCATAGAGACAAATAGGAAAAATAAAGAAATGGGAATTAGCAGTGGCACACTCTTTGATGACAAAGATATTGTCCCTTTCAAAACACACACAATACCCATATTGTGCTTAGTCTCTTGATTGCCCTTCAAGGAGTTGATGATTTTTTTTTAGCCCAAGAAGGGGGAAGGTCATTCCTACATGAAATGAAAAAGATCTGGAAGCAAACTGTTACCATGGCAACAAAGTATGTACTACTGGACATTTTTCTGACGTTTCATTACTAATGCCATGGTTCTCTTTTGTGATGTTTTTACACCGTCTGTACAAGGTACCGCTCTAGCGGTAACATGAATTAGCTTCCCGTTAATCATTTCAATCAATGGATTGAACGAGACGGGACGCTCATCAGCGCCAGCGTTCAGTCCAGGTTTTCTTTAGAATAAAGCGAAGTGACAAGGAGCATTTTAGTCCCCTCCCCTGCGAGTCAACTCCCTGCTTTTACCTCCTATATAACGGCTTACTGCATGGCATCAATGTGTATACCTAAGTCCAGGTGGATAGTGTAGATATTAAACCAACTCCTTTGCCTAAGGTGAAAGTAAAGAAGGACACTTACCTATTATTTTAAGATTAACACATTTTTGTTCGAAGGTGTTCGTCGTGACAACCTTGCAGCAGTATTTTCTCTCGTCACTCGCCTTAGCATTAGTCAGCAAGAGCGCTGGAGTTGCATTTTTCGCCAAAGCAAATCTTCCTTTGTGGTTGTCGTAAACGTTTTCTTTCCCATCGCTTCCGTATTTAAGAATTTCGCCATAATCATCGAGAGAATCTTCCCGTCATCTCATAACAAAATAGTCAAACTTGTCTCCTGCTGCAAGAGTGAGGCTGTAGGCCCATTCAAGGGTAACGTTTTCACCGAGTACGCCAAATGTAGGATTTGCTGGTAGTTTGGGCCAGGTAATAACTGAAGCTGAAACTACAAATGTAAACATTCTCTTTCTCCAAAGGCTAAACACACACTAAATTTGGTATAAACAAAAGAATCCAAAGTAAAATAGGTTGGGAAAAAAAGAACATTTTTCCTAGGTCATTCACTGTAAATGTAACAGCTGTAAAAAGTGTTACTTTAGCCTATCATAACAAATTCACATTTGGGTTTATCAAGGTAACTGAACTGGTTTAAAACAGGACTAAAAATTTCAACATTCACTATTTAAAGAGATTGTCAGATTTCAAACAAAAGAAGTGATCGAATAAAAGTAACACAAGAGAATGCAAGTTGTGGTGACAACATGTGCAGCGGAAAGAAAGCTTTATCGTTTTAAAAATTAAAATTAAAATTGATAAACAATGAATCGCTCTGTCGAATTCCAGCATCAGTTTTGGCCGAAATTCACTGGTTAGAATTGCGCTTCTTGGAGCATCGCAAAGGATGTATGAAAACGAACAAGAAAACGGTGCTAAGGAGGGAACATTCTTCCAAACTTTGGGTCCAGATTACAAAAACATAGCGTCACAGAATTGAGCACTGCACAGCATTAAGGTTGCGGACTAAGATTTGCGCGACTTAAATCAACGAGAATTTTTTTAATTGGCGATATATTCCTGTGATCAGTGAAAGCGCAAGATATGTGGTATTGAATCAACTATCGGCTTTGTCAAGCACAGCAGCTAGAACCTTTCAAAGGCAACCACGTTTAGGGACCCCACTCCAAGCCCAGAATAAGAACAGGCAAATTGAATGATATCTTCCAGTCAACTTGTATTTGCCTGTACCTATTTCCGGCAAGCGTTCTTTGGTTTCGCATGCAAACATTCGGAACATGTTAGGTCAATGTACGCTGGAATATGTACGAACAAAATTATATGGATAACTGAAGATGCCACTAAAATTTCCCCCATGTTTCCTAGCACATTAACTGAAATCGTTGGCCTCCTTTCTGTTCTAGTTTGCAAATTGACACGGGGCTCGAAACCGATTACTGAATTTTACGAAAATTATTTTGGATATCAAGCAAAGCTTCATCTCGCAGATTTAATGCCTTGTAAAATTGTTTGCTTCCAAGGAAACCAGTTTGCAGACTGTAAAAATTTCAGATTGCATTTCTGCTCCGTATTTGTTTGAAGCACAAGAACAGGTAGAGGAAAACAGGCATTTCCTGCACCGGATGCCTAACCGGCAAAGGCGCTACAGAAAGAAGTTTTCACAACGTTTACAAGTTACTGAATACTTGTAATAATCTTGCTAAAGCTGCCGAAAAGCGATCAGAAACTGGCATGCCGAGAACAGAAGAAATTTTCCACCGAATATCGTTGACCAAAACGTCAAAAAAATCGCATACAGCAGGGCTGGTTGAAACCACAATACCACACTTTGAGTTCAAAACTTCCAATGAAAAATCGAATGGCATGATACCGCAACATTGTAATCCCCTATCCCCCTCTTCGTAAAGTATTTCACATTAATTTCTTTACAATTACGATCTTTTTTATTCGCTCCCTGTTTGCACCGAGTTATCATGATCGATGGTGGAAATCACTGCAAAGGTGTCCAACGGATATTGAAGGGAAACTGTGTTTTCTCTAAGATATTCGATTAGAGAGCTAAAAGTTATAGAAAGCTATAGCTTACCTGATGAAATGGCGATTAGCGTGACTGCGAATACGAAAACAGAATGGCAGCGTGAATCCTTTGAACGAACCAAGCGGGCACTTTCCACAACACCCATCGCGCTACAGACTGACAAGTCTACTGCTCTAGATGCCGGAGATTGGCTTGGAGTAAAATTTCCGTATACTGAGCTGTAGCTGAGCCGCTTATTCACTACTGTGACAAAGTCAGTCTATATAACATAACTGCAATGTGATATTTATCATCAGGTGTTCAGCTGACATATTTTTCAAATGAATATGTTTCATAGATTCTAGAAATCCCAAACAAGCGACGCATTGTTTTCGTTAAAGGTTAAGGGGAGTAGGTAGGGGATAGCGTGCCCTTTAAAAACCTTAGGCACGTCAAAAAAAAAGTCACGAAATTGTTTATAAATTAAAATACATATGGTTTTTCAAACGTAAAGTAACCTCAGTGGATATGAGTGAAAGATATGCCGAACATTTAATCTGTTACAACAAAGAACAGAAATGATATCGAGCTGTTGACGAGGTATTGTTTGGTTAGATTTTCGTAAAATGTAACTGAAAACATATCAGTAACCGGGTGAACTTTGTACTTGTTTTGCAAAAATTGCAATGAAAGCCAAAATATGTTTGACCTTTGTTAAGAGTGAAAACTAAAAGGCCGCTAATACCACTTAAAACATAAAAATAGATACTCTGGAAGGCTTGAGCACGCGAAATAGAGTGGAGAATTAGTGACGTTACAAAACGTTATGTCGGTAATTTCTAAATCTACTAGTCAAACGATATGCCCAAAGAAAATGTGAGATCAATGGAACTGGAAGCTGTTGAGAAACGGCTTGACAGAGGTTAGAATACTCACTAAAAGGGTGTAAAAGGTGTATTATTTTTCACTGCACGATTACGTAATGAAATGAGTGGTCAAATTTAAGACTTCTTTAAGGGGTCTATGTCACCTACACTGAGTATTACTCATAAAGGCTAATTAGACGTCAGTTTTTTAAATTACTTTACTAGTTTTCTGAAACTGTAAATAGGTGTGTTTGGCTGCCGATGGCTAGGATAAAACAGTTTTACAACTTGAAAAACAAAAATACTTTCTCTCTGAGTCTCAAATTTTGAAACAAATAATTAAGATTTATCAGCTGAGTTGATAAGGTAAAATGGCAACCGTAAAGATTCGCTCTTTACCTTCCAACTCAGTTGATAAAATCAGTTTTTTGTGTTTCACTTCCCTATTGACGCAGCACCACAGTTTCTTTAGAAACAACCCTTTTAAAACTGGTTAATGCTTTGTTTTCCTTTGAAAAAATCACTTGCTGTATTCATCCTGTTCTTCTAGAAGTATTTTGCACAGTTTACCCAAAACGTTAAACATAAAAAATCCATTATCTCCAAGGCAAAACCGCATTTTGTTGAATGAAGATTTTGTGCCTACTTAAATGCTGATACCCAGAGTTCCATTGAAGTTAAAGGTTTTGAGGACTAATACACTAATTTCGGAAAACGATGACATAACACTGTAAAACTCTCTAAATAGACGCCGCAGAGAAATGCTCCTTTAAATTCACTCCGAATATGGTTGGCTCAAATTGATTACGGGACGCCATAAAACCTAAGACGGAAGAAAAAAACATGATGAGTCCTAATGTATGTATACCTCACTTTCTCGATTAAACGCCGGGTTCAAAGAAACGCCGGGTCAAAATAATCAAATTTCAGTATTCCAGGTATCCGGGCGTTTATTTGAGGTCCGCCGTTTATTTGAAACTGAATCTTTATGTTACTGATTCTGATAGAAAATAAATAAGTAAGTAAGAAAATTAGTTACGTCAATTCTTATAAGGTTCAAGAACAAAGACTACAAAATTCCCGTGTTTTACTTATGCTGTGCTATATTTTGCTGTAATTTAAGTGGATGTAAAGTATTTAACGCCAAACGGCGACAAAAATGATACATCATTTTAATAAACGCCGGGTTCAAATAAACGCCGGGTCTACGAGGTGTAGTTATAAATAAACGCCTCCGGCTTTTAATGGACGAGAAAATAAGGTATTCTATACTGCCTGTCATGGCTCAGTACTCTCGAAGTCAAGACGATCTGGGGGCAGGGTGGATGGGGGATGCCTCCGACCCCAAGCTGAAAAAGTCTGAGAACATGACAAAACATGGAAACGATAGACAGCTCAGTACAGTAGAACTTCGATTTAACGAACTTCTATATAACGAAGTCCTCGGTATAAGAAACGATATTCTTCAGTTCAGTAATAGTAAAATGTGTGGAAAATGTAACGAACCAATTTCCCCAGTCCCCTGGCACTTCGTTAAATCGAGGTCTTCCACTGTAACTCGACGGAAGCACTCTACCAACGACCCTAACCTCTTTCTCTCCCTCAAATCTATGTCAACACAGACAGGACCGGCACAGCCCACTCGCTCAAAAGAGTAATTATTACGATGAACAAAAAAGGTATAAAAGCAACTGCGTTTGTACACGGTTAGATTTAAGGCGCTGTTACACTAGGCAATTTTTCTTGCAACTTGTCCCGCAATTTTGTTGCGCCGTTGCAAGACAAGCTGTACTGGCAGGCAACGTTGCTTAGTGAAACACCTCTACGCAAAGCTGGGAAAAATTCGTTGCAGCGTTGCGAGGATCGTTGCGGAAAGTAGGACCGATTTCTATTGCTTGCAACGATTGCAGCACCAAAAACGTTGCGAGACATGTTCTATTCAGGGTATGTTACACCGGGCAGTTTTTCCTGCAACTTGCATCGCAACAAAAGTGCGAAACAAGTTGCACAAAAGATTGCCTAGTGCAACAGCGCCTTTAAGGACAGCGTGTATAAAACAAATATTTCAAACAAGCAGAACATGTTTTAAGAGGTCAGACTGGTTGAAGACTGACCAGTTAGCTATTTGCAGAGTGTGGAGGAGTTGAATTCGGGCCCAACGAAGACAAGTCAGCTCAGTAGTGTCAGGGAGGAAGATTCCGCCCCGGGATCTCTGCATTACAAATCGAACGCCCTAACCACTAGGCCAAGCTTGCCTCCTGTAGAGAGACTCTGCTGATCATTTAAAAGGAGAAAGGGGGGAGAAGTTGAGAAATTGTCCTGTGTACCACTAGCTTTACATGTAAATTGAAGGCCATTTTCTTCTCATCTGATCACAAAGTCATTTATTTTTAAAATGTTGAAAACAATATTTCTAAATTACACACTATTTACAGAAGAGACTACATGTTGTTAAACTCAGTTTGGGCAACTTCCAAACGTACAAATCAAAATTATATACCCATTCAATGCATTATTCCAAGTTCATTCCAACTTTACTACTTCCGGACCTTACAGAAATGCTTTTCGTAATCTGTATTTTTTTCCAATACTGGCCACTTTCTCTCCTCTCGGCTTTTCCCCACTAATTCTATTTCAATTTTCTACTGACTTAAGACATTATTTAAAGCCTTTGCAGTGGATGTTCTAGGGCCAATTTTTATGCGAACAATGTGTCGAGGAAGGGGTTTTAAAATGGTACAACTTCAATACAAGGAAACCACACGACTACTTACAACAATGACAGGACTTAAGTGTTTCACAAAACGTTGTCTTTAACCAAACCCCCTTTTCAAGAAAAGGCATCTGCACATCAAAAAGTTCAAGTTGAGTTCCAGTTAAGGTTGGTTCGAGTTAAGGTTCAATACGCTGGTAAGCATTGCTCTTATCCTTATGTGAAGAACAGCTGACTTTTTGTTATTTTTCCGATCCTACCCTAAACGCTAAAATTATTGCTTGTGGCCTAATTATCAGACTCGTTACTTAAAATGACAAAGTCAGTGCGCAGATTTAAGTCTACTGAAATCACCCTTAACCTCATCATCTTTGGATCACCATGATCTGGGGGCGGATCCAGGGGGGTGGACTGGGTGGTTAGCACACTCCCCCCCCCCTTTGGGTTATTTATAATTTAAGCAGCGACTTTGTCTCCGATTGTTAATTGTTCGGATATTGTTCTGTCAGGTCAGCCCCCCCCCCCCCCTCCCGTTCAAAAATCCTGGATCCGCCACTGGTGATCCAACTTCGACCCAGAGTGAGCTCCAATATAACTGGAACTCGAGCTCGACTATAATTTCCGTCTTTCCTTCAAGGAAATTAATACGGTCTTTTTAAAATGGGGACTGCTTTAGCGTAGATCCTGTTCTCAGCTATAACTACTGTCTATTGCCATCCCATAAGGGAGCAATAAATATAATAACCAACGATTTTCTAGCATCATAGTCTTCTTCTTCTTCTTCTTCTTTTTCTTCTTCTTCTTCCTCTTTACAAACAGTTATTCTAAACTGTCACTGACGTGATATTTTATGTAGTATTCCAGCACTATCTACATTGGAAGTTGGACGTTTTCTAAGGGAAGAGATCGTTCCTTAATATATATTGTATTCCAACTAGAACGTCCCACGTGAGCCCAGTGGATATTCTTGATCCACTTATCACGCTTTTTCACATCACACTTGCTCCTGCAAAGAAAAAAAAATTAACTATACTCAGACGGACTAAATTAAAGGGTGATCAGAAAAAGAAACATTAAATTCTTTGCTAAAGGTAAACCTATCGACTACACATAATTAGCTATAATTGTGACGAATTAACGATAAAAATGGGAACTCTTAATGGTTTCATTTCAAAAAGATAACCCCTTTATGGCGGACACTTTCAACTCCGCGCCCTGACTTAGTTTCTTGCTGCAAAAGTATCACTTCCTGCTTTCACTCCACTAAAAATTTCCTGAATTCCGTAAATACATTATTTGTTGGTAAATTGTTGAAATTTTGATAATCCAAGGCATATTCTATGAGTTAAAATATTTCCATTTTGCCTTGCGAAACTTCCGTCGCGGGCCAGTAATCAGCGCAGTATACAGTCTACATGCTCAACAACAAAGTTATTCTAACATTAAAGAAACAGGCAACTTACTTCTATTTCATCAGGCGTCGGGTTTTCCACAAACGCCTCATTGTTATGGCAATTAACAGCTTCCAGATTAGAGCTTTTAGAAAAAGAAAGCAGTAAAACATTAGGCGAAATGGTTTGAGGTCGGACTAAGGATATTATTTGCATCAAATTCTTTAAAAAGCGACTATGGCTGTCCACAGTTTACGTGAGTTAGCCGGTGGGTCGGTCCAGTATGTGCAAATGGGACACCAAGTCTCCAAACGGAATTTTGATCTAGACATTTGCTGTAATTTACTTGGTAGGACTGGAACTGGAGAGGAGGGACTAGGAAGCGTTTCCCTTTCCGTTTCCTTGCCTATTGCTACGGAAACTGGACCTGAGTCACCTGTCTCGGTGAATCCGTTGCATCAAAATAGTCAATTAAGTTGAAGTTTTTTGTTTATCCCATACACGAAAATCAGTTAAGTAGGGATAAATGTCATGCCTACCTTTCATTCACTTTGTATGCCTCGTTACCTGAAATTTAAAAAAAAAGGCGTTAATGCCTAAATAAATCTGTATTGCGTTGATTGCTGGTACGTGGAATATGTTCAATAAGTCAAAGACAATAGCTAGTTAAGTTATAATAGGTTTTTAATAAATAAAGCAACCTTCAAAATACGATGTATCAATCTGGACATTGTTCAGGCAAAAGAGTGGCTCTTCACCTGCATTTTTTTTACCACGTTTTGCAAAATTCAGCGACGTGAACTGACTAAATTCAACGTCCTGTGAAGAACTTAACCACACGGTGTTTTTTTTTCTTTCTCTGTTTGAACGTGAACCGTTCACGGCCTCTATGAATTCATCTCCTGGATAGTTCTAACACATTACACAAATTGAACGTGATTTGGAATGACCAAGTACTAAACGAAATAAGGGTTAATTGCCTGGAACGAGGAGATATGTGATATATTCACCTGGTACTGCCTCGAGGCGTAGCCCGCGGGGCGGTGCTAGGTGAATATATCATATATCCCCGATGGACAGGGTTGGTAATCTCGAGAGTAATATTCCACTGTTTGTGAATCACAGGCAAGTCATTCCGCAAGGCCTGTGGGATTCGCACGTGATGAAACCAGGTTTGATAAGTTTGAAAATTTGCATTATACGCTTTGCCCCCTAGCGAAAGGAGGAGAGGAGAAAATTTACGACGCATAACATTCATGAATTTTTCATGGATCACCCCGTTGTCATATCTGAAAAAAATTAAGTAGATGACAGCGTGTTTGGCAGGGGAAAAGGAAAATTCATCAAGTTCAATGGTGAGGCAAGACGTATCGTTGAAGGCTAGAAATGCGTGTAAACGGAGGTATGATTCTTTCGAATGTTTCTTTGTATTTGTTAGTAGTCGTCACCAACTTAATTCTATAAGAATGCGATTGGTAAAGTTTCCCCGTATCAGTATATTTTCTAGGAACGATATGCATTTATTTTCGCTTTTCGGTGATATATTGTAATCATTCTTTGAGGGACTAAGTCGAGGGGAATATGTCAAAGGGAACAGATATATGTTGAGGGGAATATATTGCATTGTTTTGCTATTGTTATTAGCTATTGCTTCAGCCCCGCACTCCCCTGTTACAATAAAAGCCGCCGCCACCTTTTCGGACAGTGAATAAAAATCAGGGGTTATGTAATTTATTCTCCTGAAAAGAACAAAATAACCGAGCCAACTCAAAAATAAGGAACGTGAATTTGTTTTTTTAAGTGACGTTGGCTTAGCGTTCCTAATGACAGCGTTTGACCTTACTTGGACAGTCTAAAAACCAGGCTCCAGTGCAGGCTGTATTGCTAAATGCTTCATGCTACAGAAACCGGGTTAAGCAGCTGCTGTGTGGACCCCTCTGTAGCCTAAGTGAGGCTTATATTAGCTATACCACTATACTTTGAATACCTAAGAGTAAACAAACCTTTGTGACATGAACGTCTTTGCGTTACTATAGCAACAATCACCACCGCCAGACCGCTGAAACCAATTACCCCTGCGATGACGGCATCAACAGTGTATCCCGCCAGCCCTCGCTGTCGCTCAATTTTTCCACCCTCTAAAAAAAATTATTTAACATAAGTTATGAATCTTTCAAATACGCCTGGCATTAAAACGTTATGAAATGCCACATTTGCGACTAATCGCCAGATTGTTTTTAAACTGAAGGAATAATCCCCGAGACGAAGTCTATTCTTCCACAATATTCGCTGAGCCTGAGGAGAATAATTGCTTTAGTATAATTGCTCAGGTGATTATCAGAGTAAATGTATCTTCTTTTTTCTTTTCTCCAGGAACATCAAAAATCGCGCGATGGCCATTCTGAAAATTAGTGCTTCAGTAATATAATCACCTCGCGCGGAATGATTATAGCAAGATCTGACGTAATCCTTGACCAATCAGTGCGAGCGCTTCACTATAATCACCTGAGCAATTATACTAAAAAAGTGTAATCATTTACAAGTGTCTTAACTGCACTCTTATTTTGTCACATCTTTAAACGTATTTGCTTGTAGTTCTGATTGGTTCATTTTGTAGTTTACGTTTGTTGTGATTGGTTGAAGTGGTTACTTTGGTTTAAGATGCTTTGCAAAAAAGTTACGCCATTGAAGAATGTACCCTAATTAGCAAAAGAAAAGTAGAAAAATTTCTCCTTTTGTCGAGGTACTTGTTGGAGTAAACTGGACTGTTTGGATGATTGCCTAGCTCTGTCCATGCAAACCTATTTCCCCAACACAGTGGAGCAGCAATTGATAATAAACATCAAAATACAACGAAAGTTGACATTAACACTTGGCCTTGACAATAATTTCTTGAAGAAGTTGAGACATTTCTCCCTATTTAAAATGATTTTCAATTTAATTTTTTAAGGGAGTCGTTTTCCAATTAGTACTTGACTTTACCTTTGTATCCTTCTTCACTGGTAGCATTCGTCCGAGCTTCTTTCTCGGTAAACGCACTGTAACCCACAGCGTTCCTTCCTGCGACTCGCACAATGTACACGGTGTCACTTTTCAGATCGCTTATAACACACGTCAGTGATTCGCTAATCTGCGTGCAGTTCCTCCATCCCTTTGGTTCATCCTTTTCCTGGACTTGCACCAGATAATCCAGAATAGGAATGGCAAGAATGCTGATGGACGCCTTCCAATGGATTTTCAATCGATCAAATCCTGGATCGATTCGCAGAATTTCTGGAGCTTCTGGCTCAACTAGAAAAAGGAGAAAACTATTAACTTGCAGCAGTCAATGACGTAAGATATTTGAGCGGGTTGGCCTTTTGCAGATAAGGCAATGAAACGTGATTTTTCAGATGCAGTATCCCAACAATAGAACCTGTATTTCAAAGTGACCTGTCTCTCTACCTTGAGAGCCACTGCACCAATCCGCAATTTATCTCATCTTTGCATATTTTCCAGGGAAACTTACGTTTCCATAAATTATGCTAATAATGAAATATTGTAGATAGGGAATGCTCAGTGGAAGTCTAGAAAGCTGTTGTTGATGTTGTAGCACTTGCTGTTATTGTTGTTTTCGCCATTCTTGCTATTGTTGTCCTTGCAGTTTTTGTTTTCTTTAATAACGATGCTGTTGTTGTCTTTGCTTTTGTTTTTATTTTCCTAGAACTGTTGTTGTTGTTATTTTTGCTTTTGTTTAGTTTATTTTTTTTATGTTATTGCTGTTTCTCTGTCAGTGCCTCCAAGAACCTACCTAGCATCGTAATAGCTATGGTCTTTTTCGTTGAACCTAGAAGGTTTCTCGCCGTGCACATGTAATTACCAAAATCACTTTGCTCTCGAGGTATAAACCTTAGAGTGCTGACGCGGGATTGAAGCTGTGCTGACGACGTCACCATGCCCTCTCGACTCCATACAATATCTGGTACTGGAACGCCGTCCGCTTCACAAATCACTTCTGTTTCCCGGTTTATCCAAGACACCATTTCCTTGGAGGCTCCGTCTTTGAACTCTGGTTTGTCTAAAGCACAGAAAAAATGGTTCAATATACGATGGTCTCTTGGCGACAGAAAATGAGATAAAGATCACTGAAACCTTTTCCCTAAGTTGCCTGAACATACCAGCAACCTCTCTTGCATTTCACTTTCCATACGTTCAACTTCACATGGGACGTGAGTATGGCGCAGACAGTACATGCCTTCTAACAAGGTTGTTCGGATGCGAATTCCGAACCTGGCGTCATAAACAGCTTTTTGGTATTGATGGTGATCGTCCTTGCTCCACAGGTTTTCTAAGGGTTCTTAATATGTCTTCCCTCTCCCATTAAAAACCAACACTTCTAACTTCCAAAACAATTATGAATCTGAGCGCCGTTTTTTGTTTGTGATAAGAATGAAACCTGCTGCCCTCGTTAAAGAAATTTTATGTTTTCTTACTAACAATTTATCGTAATGCGAACATTGGCTGTCTTGGAATTCAACACATTATTGGCAGCCATGCACTGATAAATTCCGGCTTGGTTTCTTTTAACATTGGTTAAGGTTAGAGTTTCTCTGGTTCCGATATCCCTTGGCTCAGCACCACTCAGAAATAACCACGTGACATTGGGCCGAGGATTTCCCGTTGAATTGCAGAACAGGGTGACGTCATCAGTCTCGTTTACTGTGGTGTTGTGTGAGACAAAGTCTATCGACGGTGGCACTGAAAGATGACAATAAAAAGAAAAAACAAAATTAACTAAAACGTGGGACTTTGTGAATGGCATATATAATTAGCATACATTATTAGATGTGATATGTCTTCAGGTTAACATTCTGTTTGTCAATGTGTTTTCTGGCAGCGTTTTCTTACACTCTGTACTAACATTAGTTTTAAGACACTGGAAACTCAAAATATTGGGTGACATTATTTCTTAGAAAAACTGTTGTCGATAGCTGGCATTTCAAAAAACAAGAGGCTTGACTCATCTTTATGCTAAGCCTGCAGTCTTGGATGTAAACAGTACCGATGCTTCGGTTGTTCGAACCTCTAGCAATTTGACCAAGTCTTTCAAAGACCTTCTTTCACATTGTTGATCGTACAAGACTGACAAATGAGATTGAAACAAGGATGATTTTTCTCCTACTTTACTTACCTAGCACAGTTAGGTTCAGGCTGGCTATTCGCCCGGTTCCAAGAATGTTTCTTGGTACACATTCATATCTTCCTTGGTCAGAAGCTTTTACTTGTTGAATAGTCAACTTGCCATCGCCGGAATCACCTAATCGTGACAAACCCTTGAAAAGTATTTCAAACATTGGAGGAGGCACGCTGTCGGCAGTGCATTGGAAAGTTAAAGGGAAGCCCTCGATTGCAGTGTTTTTTGTGGCGTTGGATGTTAGGTGTGTTGCTCTGGGTTTATCTGGGGAGAAATAATCATCGAAAATTTCACTTCTTTCCTCTAAAAGTGGTAAAGTGGTTTGCCTTTCGGCTGTATTTTCTATTTGTTATGGAGAAAGTGGTTTTCTGGTTCTTTGATCGGGCGGTCGAACGGTCAGTTGGTGGTTGGTTGGTTTTGTTGGTTGAGTGCTTAATTTGGAAAGCTTTCTAGAGAAAGTAGAGTATCCTCATTCTTCTGGAAGCAACAACAACAACAACTTAGCAACAAAATCAGCAACGACGACAACAAACACAACATTAAGAAATTGGATAACAGATACGACATTGGACTTTGTTGTAACTATTAGCAAGCAAAGTTAATTCACACTCACTCCACAAGAAAGCCAAGGGAAAGAAGGGAGATGTCCTGACACCAAGCGAGGCCGGGAGTAACATAGTACCATCATAAGAATCTAAATTTTTGTTACTCCTTGCATGTGGAACTTACAGTTTACTGTGACAACAGATGAGACCATTGCATCACTTCCAATTCCATTACTGGCCCTACACTGGTAAACACCTGTATCGGATTTGTTCACGTTATTCAGGATGAGAGCACCATCAACTGACTTCATTGGAGTATGGTGGGGTCCTTTTGTCCAAGTGATATGTGGCTGTGGCTTTCCAGTTGCGTTACACACCAGACGTATGTCTTGAGTCTCGTTCACTGTTTTATTGACGTGTCTACTAACAATACTTGAAGGATCTACAAATGCGAAGAAAAGTTTGCTGAAGTCAAAAACATGTGAATTTTGAGCTAAAAACGTGGGTTTCATTTTTACAATTCAAAACTCTTAATATATCGTTGCAGGAAAAGCGACTTTTCCTGGCAAATGTTTAAATTTTGTTAGAGAAAAAAGCTTTCGGTCACCTTAATCTTTTCAACGCTCCAAGAGTTACATTTAAATCATTGAGGTTATTTTCAAGAATTGTCTCCTTAAGAAACTCACAGAAAACAATGACGTCCATTGAAGCGGTTGCCTTTTTCCCAATACCGTTTGCGGCCGTACACGTGTAGGTGCCAGCCTCGCTTCTGTTAGCATTGCTGATGATAAGGTGCTGATCACGTGGATATGCAGAGTGGCTGAGCCCGCCAGTCTTAAACCATGTGACTATGGGAGGAGGTCTGCCGTCACTTCTGCAAAAAAGGTCCATGTCATTTCCTTCAGTAATATTGTAGCTCTTTGTAGGTAGAGTGATCGAGGGTGCATCTGCAGACAAAAAAACGCGAATTACATCCACGTGAGCACGTTAACATCGAAATACAATTGTGATATATATTCTGGGCAGAAAAAAATGGAATTCACGACTCGGGAGCCTTGTTTGTCCACTGGACAGAAAGGCCGGTCTTGATCTTCTGTTGATTGGGCTTAATAAGCATCCAAAGCCCGGCCAAACGAGGACAAAAGTCTTGGCCTGTGCTCTAATACACTTTCCAAAGGTTTCTCAAAAGGTTTGAATATGTTCAAAATTTTCATAAGAATGGACGGAATTTCAACCTTACTCGCATTTAGCTTGATAATCTTGAAGAGTCTTGACGACTCTGGTGGGCTCTCAATCAGTTTCAATCTGTTCAAAAGTTTCATTAGAATCGATGGAAGTTGAAACTTTCGCTCTCGTTATACACTCCTCACAATTCGGACAGTTCGAACCCAAAGAGTTTGAATATGTTCAAAAACTTTTGAATTATTACAATGGACGGAAGTTCAAACTCTCGCTAGCTCTGAAATAGCGTCTAAGGTGAAAAAGTTGTTTAAAGACTTGTCAACGGTAAATGCAGCATTACGGTCTCATCTGTTCGTGATTGCCTTTTTAACCTCTCTAAAAGATTATCATTTACTTCCTTATAAAGCAACGAAAGTGAAAAATATGGTCTCGTATCTGTTGTATTGTTATCTTATCTTTTGGTAACTAACAAAAATTGTTTCTGTAATTTCTGTAGACCACGTTGTATTTGTAAATCTCCTACTTTTTTCTTCTGAAAATTTGTACTAACACTGATCCCTTTAAATAACACAAACAGTGTTTGCACGCACATTGAACAATAATGCTTGCTGAAGCGAAGGCTTTGTTGAGCCCATTATCTGCGACGCACCAGTACAAGCCATGCTGTTCTCTGCTGATATTCTTAAGTGAAAAGATGGAGCTCGAGTTAAGGATCTTGTCCTTGTTCCCATCTTTTGTCCACGTGATATTTGGAGGGGGTGTACCAGTTGCCTTACAGGAAACACTCACGTCGTTTGTCTCGTTCACTGTTTGGTTGCTTGAGATTTGCACGATGGCGGGACGGACTGTAAAATGAAACGAAATAAATGGTCATAGTGATTTGGAGAGGCGAGGTGTGTCTGGTCTGGGCAGGAGTCTGGGAAATGGTCTTAGTCTTGAGAAATCAAGGCTGTCAGTGCCAGTTATAGGCTCCTAAGCAAAGTATAGAAAACAACCAGAAAATAAGTAGAGATTTGAAAATGCAACATTTTTCTACGCTCTTGACGATCGTAGTTCTCCCTCTTACTTTGTGTCACTCGGCTCAGTGCTTCACCCGCGAAAGGGGGGAAAAACCTCTCGTTCTCAGAGTTGATATGAATAAAATCTCCCTTAACCTGAACTCAGTATAATTACTTAATGCAACGGGCCTTTAGTCTCATATCCAAGTAATTGATTTATATTCTACTTTCCTCTTCATCTTCTTCCTCGATAAGCCTTTTGCTTTATGCGGGCTGTGTCAATTTTGTGACACTTTTATGTACTCGGATCAGAATGTTGAATAGAGATCACTGTTGCCACTGTTAATGTCAATGTTGATGTCGTCGTTATTTTCAGTGGTTGGACGAGACCACTACCAAGAATGAAGAAACAAGATGGAAGAGACCACCACTGGTGGTTGTTTCTTCCATCTTGTTTTTCCTAATTTAAGCCCATGAATAAATCTGATTTCGTATATACCTTTGTCAGAAACTCATAAGGGGTTTAAACGTGCCACTCACGTTTTATACTCGTGAATATTCATTTTTCAAACTACCATATTTGGAAGCCCCTCGCTCCAGTCCACGCACGAGTTGTGAGCTGAAGATGGCAACATACTTGGCCAAAGTGCTCGGTAAATTATAAAGTTTAAGTTTTACAACGCTGTTGTGAAACTTAAATGAACGATTATGAGTTTACTGAAAGTAGTTTTTCGGGAGGAAAAAAGGGAAAATAATCGATCACATAACTGAAAGAAAAAGGCGCCAAAACCGTGTTGCAGCGTTTCTTTGCAAAGCTGAATGGTTCAATGAAAGTGCTCCGAAAATAATTTTTTGAAAACGTCTTCCAAATATTGGCTCTAAAATGTGGTACAGGTTCGACGTTTCCTGAAAAATTGTTGTATTCATCGTCCAAAGTGGATTAAAGCTACAGTATGATTTCAGCATTGAAGATGGAGAGTGGAAACGAACACAAAACGTAGTGGTTACAGGTTCAGAGGCCGCGGACGGAATGTGTCAAAACAACAATGAATCAAACATTCAACTTCTTTTGCATTACAATCTCTTTATTTGAACATTTGCAGCTGCTTGAACTCAGAGCTACATCAACTGCAGTGTTATTTTGTGTAGTAAGCTTATAAAGCCAAAAAAATGTCGTCCTTTCTTATTCAGTTAACTATTTAGCATGATTTTGGTAGCGAACAACCGAAAATGTGTGACATGTGACACTTACATATTATTAAACGGTTCTCTTCAATTTTACTGTCAGTGTTAAATATTTTTGTATCATGTCTTGATATTTTGGTTTCAAAAGTTTTCCGTATAAAACCTACCTTTTGTGAACATTTCTTGATAGTGCCACGGTGAAAGAAATCGTAAACACAACGCTAGACTAGTTTGGTTTGGTTTCGCAGTCTGATCTACTTCTAACCCCAGCGGTTTGCTCGATGTTGTTTCTATTACCAATTTTGTTGCCTGAAAAATTTCCTGCTCGGTCTTCGAAACCAGTATTTCTTTTCGCTTTGTCGTTGCAACGTTTGAAAGCTTTGTCGGCTTGTTTTCCCCCTGTTTGTCAGCCATTCTTTGAGCAAGCAGGCGAACTTGGTGTGAAATTACGTGGCGTCGTTCACGAAATTGATTGGTCAGTTCTCTTTCTTCTCATGTTCCAAATATGGTGCTTGCGAAAATGAATAATTACGAGCATCAGTCAAAACCTACATATGCGAGTGATACGTTTCAAGTCCTTATGAGTTTCTGCCTTTGTATACAGCTTGTTCAATAAAAGTAACAATGCATGCGCAGTGTGTCTTGTTCTGTTGGTGATCGTGAAAAGGAGCGTGAACGTTAATGCAAAACGCCAGTGGATCTTGAATGAAGCCAAACAACAACGGCAACGAGATTTATTTTCACCGCATAGCATGATAAGGAATTAGTCAGTAAACGTAATAAAAAATACAATGGAAAAAGAGGAAAAAGGAATTAAATATGATGTACGAGTTTGGCTCGTGTAACAAGTTGGCTTTATAAAGGGTGACCCATGATCGACTACAAAGTCATGCGAAAGAATTGAAATTGTCATAGATAAGGCCTGGTGATAACCGTTAGCTTTATCCGTTTTAAGTATTGGTGCTGATTGTACAGAAAACAGAACTGAACTCAAAAATGGGAAAGATATCTGTTTTCTATCAATATTCCTTTTGTTACTCAAATGTGCTCAAAAAATCTTTAGTTGACCTAGTAGGTGATGTCTGCCAACAGTGTCTTCCCTACCGAACTCTCTTTCGGCTGAAACCAATTTTCGAACGAGTGAGAGTGGAAGGGGGGGGGGGCTCTCTTGTGTACAGCTCCAAACATGCCCAAAGGATAAGATCTTTGAGCTGTTTCGAGCTGAGGTAATTGGTTAAGGTTTTGACCATATTGTTAAAATATGGTATGTTGTACAGTTAGATAAAAGAAGACGTTATTGTAAGGGACTAAGTCTAAAGAGGGTGTACATTTGGCCAGTTTTTGACAATGGGACACAGAGACCACCTACAGGCTAGGTGCGAAATATATCAGGGCAACCGGGGCCCATATAAAAATTGTTTCTTTATTTTACACAAAATATATTTCAAGCGTCCAATTATTACTGTGGGCTCGCTTGCTCGCGCATATACCTTTCCATCATCAGAAAGTAGCTGAAACTTTGTTGCTCTTAGTGTTAACGTGCCACGCTTAGTGTTTACGGTTAAAAATGGCGTACGAGGCCAACGTTAAAACGAGAAAAACAGAGGAAATGCGAGTTGAAAACGGTTATATTTGGAGTCACCACACCCCAATTTGGCAATTTTTATTGTGCAAGGCAATAAGCTTTTGTATTTTGCGAGGCAAGACAGCCGATCAAGAAGGACTCCTCTAATGGTTAGGATTTCGAGCTATTAGCGCCAGTATCTCCCATCCACAACTCTGCAGATTACCCCCCCCCCCCCACCTTTTGAGAGTTGATAGTGACGTTATTACTTCACGTTTAGCGCACATGATTAATGGCATGGTTGCGAAGCGCACGTGATTAATGGCATGGTTGCGAAGCGCACGTGATTAATGGCATGGTTGCGAACCAAGGTTAGAGTGGAAAGGATTAAAAGCGATTAAATCTATAGAATCTGAGAGTTAACATTATGGGGCATGTTATCTGATTTTAAAATTGCATTGTTTTTAAATTAAAGGTGGAATTACTATTAATTTGCTATAAATTTAGACGCTGCGACATAGTTTGATCTGGTGAGAATTTCGTCACCCGTTTTGCTTTAACAGATTATCACCCACTAGCATTTCTGACCTTGCATGTTTTCAACAGGAGAAAATAACCGTTTGAATGGTCAGGCGCCTTCCGTCTTCAGAACACTTGGGTTGGTGTTTGAAACGATTTCTAAGGCGAAAATGCCTCGACTGTCTGCCCCATTGATCTTAATGACCTTTATTTTAGCGTAAAAGTAAGACAGCGTCTCGCACCCCACAGTGATTAAACTTACCTAACAGTAATAAGTATTGCACTTGCTGCCAAATTTATCACCTTGACGTAATGTGCCATTACCAATCATGATTTGAGGGAAAAGAAAATAGTCTTTCTTTTTACAATTAACTCATGCAAGCAGTTGACAACAGCTAAAGAAAACCACATAATTTTACTTGACCTTTCGCTCATAAATGAGAAAAATTTATTTTATGGGCACGAAATATCATTTCAGGAAACCCACTTCAAATTTATGCTTTGAAGGAAAATCTTAGCAAGTGAAGAAGAGAGAGAGATGTCCCTAGGTCTTACCTAATATGAGTAACTCAGTGCAACTCTTTTCGTAATCTCCTTCTGATCCCCCTTTGGACTTTGTGTTAACTTCACAGCAATATCTTTTCTCGTCACTTCTTTTTAGGTTGATCAGTGTAAAGGACGAAGTTCCATTTCGCGTCAGTCCAACGCTTCCCTTGTCAGATGTATACCACACTACACCTGTATGTTCGCTGTATTTAATCATTTTATTCCCACCTCGATACAACACAAAGTAGTCGAGCGTTTCCTTTGCGGAGTTTAGTGTGAAATTCCATTCCAGAGTAACGTTTTCGCCCAGAATTCCGTTGACAGGGTTTGGCGGTAGCTTGTGCCAGGTAATTGCTGAAAAGATAAGCACATTTTAGTCGTTAATAAACTGTTTTCCTTTCTGTTCAACTCGTCAACACAGCCGAAACTCGTTACTTTGCACTAAACATCACAATCAACATCTCAACTACCGAAAATTGTGTCTTTACAAACTAGTTCTCTGTATTTTACGGTTTGATTTAAAGGAAACGTTACGAAATGACACAGGCACCATGGTGAAACTATAGAGAGTCCCCTTCTTCGTACGAAGGCGAGTTTCGCGACTGTACGTGGTGTGGAATGTTGGTGGATTCCTGCGCTCAGGCGCACAAAACGAGCGAAAAACAAGGCATCTTACCTGACAATGGAACAAATACAGTCACCATGAACGCAATGGCCAAAGCTGCCTTCCTGGTAGGAAAGAAGAAAAACTGAACTGGTTCGGAAAGCGCCATTTTGGATTGCCGGACTTTGCGCTTCAACAGTAGACAGCTTTGTTGGTTTTATCGCTATGCTTAGAAACAATACGTTTTACGGACAGAGAGACATTTAATACTGTCAAATCCCCTGTCATAACCCTTGGCATATTAAGGTCTCGAGGAGGCTTATACCCGGTTATAACCGGCTGTTAAGGAAATGAAATGCAATGCTGTTTTTTCTGCTGAAGCATTCCAGGCCTTGTTTTGTTTTACTGTCACTATAAGCAATTGCTTTTGAGAATTTCTATTTTTAAATCGACAGGCAGATATTGTGTCGTGTTTATTTTTGTCGTGTCTTTTTCAATGCATTTTGCTGAAAGACAAGCTTAGACACAGGAGAGAGACACGAACTGACACAGAGTAAACAAAAAAAAAACTACATTAAGCGATTTGCATTCCCAGTTTTATGTTTCGGGTGGTTGTAGGTACGCGGAAATAACATGAATACCTTGTCGTTTTATACATCTCAAACTTCTGTTCACTCTTTTTGAAATTAGGGAAGACACAGTTAAAATGTGAACGTGATCCTCTGAATCACTGACTAAATTCAATACTCAGACAAGACGAGTTCTCTTTTACAAGATTTTCATCCACCCTAACTAGTGACAGATCTAGCCTAGGGACAAGCACATTTTTATATCTGCTTCCCCACCGCTGTGTATATCTCCCCCAGCCCCCCATAATGAAAGCCTGGCTCAAAAAGGATAAAAGCAATTTCCCTTTTCTTTCCTTTGTTTATCCAGAGAATTAAACGGAGCATACATACCTCACCTTAATCCTCCTTAGTTTTGATTCCCATGTACTATTGGCGCCAGGCCTGTGAATGAAATTAAACTACTTTGTTCTCGTTAAAAGTTATGATTATTTAAACTTTTTTGGATTGACTGTGCTCAAGTAAAGTTCACTTTTTTCTCAGTTGAAGTGTGACTTGAATACTTATTAAGATACTTTTGGTTTAGTACAAGGCTCTATCCTTTGTTTATTCAGAGAATTAAATCATTTCGTTCCTAGAGTCAAATATTAAATCGGCGGTGTACTTGTAGTTCAAGTAAAGGATCATAAAGGTAAAAATTTCCTTCAAATTAACCTGCGTAGCAAGCGTGTCCGTAGGTTTCTCCGCCCGTTCGAGGTGATTTTTCGCTTTTTGGTGGCGCAAAAATTGGTGCGAGCGCAACACTGACAAACCTGTGGAAAGTCCTCCGGAAACGCTTGCTACGCAGGCTGCCTTACATGTACAATTAACGTTCTTACCTTTGAGTCTGTTGATGAAATCACATCTGACCATTTGAATAAGGGCTATTACGTAGAACAGTTTTTAAGTGATTAGGATGTATGTGATGGTTCTGCCTTTTAAGTCGGTGGATGAAATCCTAAAGTGTGACTTCTTAGATGGGAGCTTTACTGAGCAGTACTTTCTTGTGGAGCTGTTTATCATGCTGTACAAGGTGGTTAAACCTTTTTAGTCTGTGCACGAAATCCTTGAATGTGACCATTAGAATTTTTCATCTTTTTAGAATTTTAGGTTTTTTTTTATTTTTGCTTTCCTTTATTTAATTATACATTTGCTCATTTAGTATTTTATATTGTTAGTAATTTTATTCTAATTTAGATTAGCAAGGGCCACAAGTCTATAAGTGTTGTTCACTATTGCGTGTTAGCCCTCATTATTTACTTATCATTTATTTATTTACCATTCCAATGAAAGCTACTAGACAGTACTTTCCTATGGTACTTTTGATTTTGAGGTAGTCAAAGTTGTTGCAGCTTTGGAGTATACGGATGAAATGCTACGGATAGACATTCAAATCTGAATGTTACCGAGCTTTATCACAGGTAGCCAAAGCTTAAGTTCTATGACTGAAAATTAATATAATTATTTGAAATTACAAATGTTTCTTTGTTTATATCAGTTTACTTGATCGCTGGCTTTTTGAGACAAATGTTCTCTCTCCAAGCGAGAATAAACGTATTTCTAATTTTTGCTCTCCACAAGAATTATAATTTGCAAGGTTGCACACTTACCCGACAGTTCTCCCGCACACAAACCTACCTCTTTTCATTAACCCTTTTGCGCCCAAAGCCGTCACCAGACAACATTTGCAGAAGTGGACAAAAAACCACTTGTGCCGTCATCAATTTCACGACAGCAGATGGTTATTATAACCAACTAACACGGGAGGATCAGAGCTTTCCATACGTGTGTTCAATATCGACTAAATACTGACAGAGCTACTGCAAAAACACGTGTTCAACTATTGGTGCAAAATTTGTGGTAAAATAGGCCATTACCCCCATAATTGATCAATGTCTCATTTCCAGGTTTTTTGAACGGTTAATACCAAACTTTTTCCAGCGGATAGAAAGGTAATAACAATTAGAAAATAGCGAGAAGAGAAAGAGAGAAAGGAAGGAAAGGAAAAGGAGCCAGGAGAAAAATCGCAATGTATCAGCAAAAAAAGTCCAAATTGTGGCTTATGCGCATGCGCTAAAATGAAATATTGTTCATTTCAACATAGAAGCTAGTGGAGAATCTAGCTGAAATGTGAAGTATTGCTTTTCTAGCAAGACTTAGTACAATTTAGCAACACAGCACCCAAACTGAACATTCAACGGTAAAAATTACGGCTTTTTGGGGAGAAAAATCTGCGTGAGAGGGTTAAACGGAGTGTAATTCCTGAAATGCGCTATTTCCACTCACATTAAATCTAGGCAAACTAGAATAAATTCACAGTGAATAAACAGCTGTACACACCGAAAAAGTTCCATCCTTTCCAACGTTTCTCACTTTAAAACGGCAACATGTTGGGCTTCTCAGTGCACAGGAAATCAAATGTCGGTATTCGTCCGCAAACCTCTGCCCACAAATATGCTAATTTTATCTCGTCACTCAGTCTTCCGGACCCATTCGCACACAAAAAACCTGAAAGCAATCATACCAATTAACCAAAGGGTAAGGAAGTAGGTAGCTGACTAGACTTTTTGCAAACGTCTTCTATTTCCCTTGCTTCTTTCCGCGTAAAGCAAAGGAAAACGGGGACGTCTGCATGCACGCAGGCTAATAATGGATTGGTTGCACGTATATCAGTATATGTTTGCAGGGGGTCTTGGCCAACTCTCAAATGGGGCATTCAAGGGTATACAGGGGTATTCGAAGCTATATATGGGAAGCACTATATTTTAGGGAGACTATATGGTACCCTAACATGAATAAAATTGCCCTAAAAAAAGTGGCAGACCTGACTACGGACCTTCCAGTAAGAATGACATTGAACCTTGGCCAATATCAAATCAAACAACAAGCTTTATAACAGCGCAGCTATAGTATCACATTACGAATGGCTTCACAACAGCTATTACCTTCTGCATTGGACTGTTTTATTTACAATTCACAGCAAAATTTCGGCGGAAACTGCGCACGCATCCATCGTCTTTCCTAGGGACTAACCGCTGACCGAACAACCAGACAAGTATCAATCACTGACCTTTATCACTGACATTACTGGTTACCAACGCAACCCAGAAAAAACAGCAAACAACAAATACTGCCAGTCACACCCACTAAATTTGAAATAAAGACGCTGCCAAATCTGCCATGTTCACGCCTGATCTCGTGACCAAACTCGACTTCATGATGTCTGCAAAAATCTCAGAGTGACAGATTGGGGCTATGAGGAAGGAGCCGGCACGCAAGCGAGTTTTTCATACGAAGGGGTTCCCGCCCCAATCCCATGCTTGCAGCATGCCAGTTTCCTCGCGCGTATTTTTTATTTCGTTGAAACCAAAAAAGTGCAATTTCATTAAACTTACTTTTTGTACTTTAAAACGTAGTATCTATGCAAATCTAATGAATATTCGCTTCAAGTTTAAGCATGCCGTTAGAAAGTTATTTCCGCCGCTCAAACCACAGGGTACGTAATTAATACTTCCTGCGGAGCGAAAAAAAATTACAAATAGCTCGCCGCTAAAGCCACAACTATACTGGTAACCAACTGAAAAAAGGTGTACGAAACAGTGTTTCCATACAACGTCTGCGGAATAGAGATACATCTCTGGAAAGCTCTAGAAGAATTTTCTGTCTCGATGAGTGGGGCAGCGAAGCATTACGTAATCAAACAGAGACAAAGAATGAGACGTCAGCAAATTAAGGCCAGCATCTCCATTGTTCAAGTGAGGGAGGCGTGACCTGAACATCCCGAGTAAATTATTATTATTCATTTCTCATCAATTACGTCAGGTATTAGTTTACGTCGATGTCACAAACTCACATCATACTCATGAAATAGGATCCGAGGTACACAAACCTTGTGTCGTTACCAGTAGAATTCCTGTTCTTTCTTGTTATCGTAAGCTGGAGTTGATGGACAGTTTCCTGGGACTTTTAGTACTTTATTCACTATTGACGTTATCAGGTTAGTAGCAGACTATGCAAATTTTAGTGAAAGTTTCATGTGCAAGAATGTACAGATATCGGTTAGTTCGTAAAAAAGCTTGGGGATGATACCAAAAGGGTAAAAACATCTAAATCTAGTTTATTGAGGATAAGCCCAAGGGTTTTACAGAAAAACCTCCGGCTTAATGTTGAGCAGACTTTACATTATTTTGCCAGACTGCAAATATAACTTGTTGCTGTTTGTAAAGCGTTTGACCGTGTAAATAAAATGTTTGTCAAGGTTGACGTTAAATGCTATTTAACAAGCTTCTAAGGAAGACCACAGAGGACCGAAGGCTGTCACTACGAAACATTCGGTTCAATGTTCTCGGAAAAGTCTTGAATAAACGTATGAAGACACAAAAAGAATCATTTTAAAATGTCTCTTGGCCTTCGAGCAAAAGTAAATAGTTAATCACCGATATCCTTCTGGATTCAGTTTAGATTGGATTAGCATTAAGACTTCAAATATCGGCTACAATTTACTGTACTTAGTAACGTATGCGTTTTACATTGAACATTTCTTCAGCCGTCTTGAAGAAGAAATCATACAAAAGGTATTCAAAGTTGTGGTTTGCGATGCTTGACCTGTTTAATTACAGATATTTAAAAAGAACTTGGTTTGTTGTCATGTGCTATGCTAATGTTTCGGATAGATATTGAAGAGATATTCTGAACGCGAAGGTTGAACATTCTAAACATTCTATTCTCAATGATATTGAAAACAGGGCCACTTTACTACACGTGAAAAGAGATTTCACGATCAGACTCTGGATTATTGGAACTAAGTTGCGGGTTTCCTTCAAAATATAAACTTCGTGTTAAAAAATAAATTTATAATGCGCAAATTCAATTCAAGTACGTACAAATTCGCATTACAATAGAACTGAAAAACCCATCCAATCACACAACATTTTAATTTAGAACTCCATATATCCAGTGCCATTTTAATTTCAATTCGTTCGTCCATTCTAGTTTTAATACGATGATTCAATCTCAAGTCGAAATGAAGAAATGGACTCAGTTCATTTGGTTTTACCATACGCAATACACAAGGCAACATACCAGGAAACTGATCAAAGCTGTAAGTGCTTCCGAAACCAAAGCAAAAAAATTTGAAAAGTTCTGTTCGGAAATTGAACAAGTCTTGATGATTCCTCTGGTGAAACCACCTTGATCAAATTTCCATTACAAAACTAGTTTCCTTAGTCAAAAAGGCAACTAAGGTCGCAAAGGATTTTTAAATGCTCTACCGAAATACCTATTAAAATAGGTATCTCGGTTTTACAACAAATGTTCAGCACCGAGATTAATTCTTTTGATATATGGTGGTGTGTAAAAATCTCATCCCTCGTTTATTTATTTCTTAAATTAAATCCTATTTCATAATAATTTAACTGTATCCCCTGGTATAACAAAACGGCTAGGGTCATCTTTTTGTAGCTGGGACAAATCAGTAACAGGTTGGTTTTCGGTGATGTCGTAAGCATACACATAATCTGTCAAGTACAAGCAAAAACAGCAACGACCTCCAGTATAACCATGAGGAGAACTAACACACTATTTCTTCACGCCATTTTTGTTCTCGCAAGCTTTGTTTTTCATGTTCTTATGCTTTTGTTGAAGCCACATTGATTCCCAGTGAGGACAACATATGAAGAAGTACATGTATTCAGTTCGTTTCTCTTGCTCTTGTGCTTACGCTTATTTGGCTAGCGAAACGAGCCTTAAAAGACTGAGTTTGTTGAAAATGTATAATGCATCGATCTGTCTTCCTTTTTACAGGCTGCGCGTTGTGCGTCACAAAAACATATCCGGAGCAAGGCGTTCCACCTTAACCCTTTCAGCCCCAATAGTGACAAGCATCTAAATTCTCCTTACAATATCACTACTTGATCAAACATACAGGACATGAGAATAAAGAAGATGATCACCAAAGACAAAATATCTTGATGTTTATGAAAATTCTCCTAATTACTACCATAAGAAATATATGGAGAACAGCGAGGAGAACGTACAGGTTGATATTGGGGCTTCATTGAAGGGTTAATGAAAGGAGGGGTGCGCACACGAAAAGGACGAAAGAAGGAAAAAAAATATAAACAAAGGAAAATCTTTCCGCAATCAGCGTTTCATATACGAACAAAAGGCGTTGTTGTACAAAAGCTATCCAGTATAATGTGAACATGGCCCGTTGCTATCTGCAGGGAGAGACGCAATGCAAATAGCCGTCGTAATAAAATCGTAACTAAGTGCTTTATCTGACTTAACTTGAAACCTTTTCTTTCTTTTCAACAGATTCTCTATCGTGGAGCATCAAACAGCCCAATGAGATACACAAAGGATCACCTGCCACACTAGAATGGGCGGTATCACTAACAACAGAAGAAAAGTCGAGAGCGGATCGTTTTTCTTTAGTCCTCTTGGAACGTGAGAAGTTCCTTTACAGTAATCGATGGCAGGTTATGGTCGTTAAACAGTTTTCTGGTGGAGTTCACCAGGAAATTGGTAACCAGGACACTTTTGATGTCCTACCTGGAAATGACTTAACTATCAGATTGAACAATGTTACAGACACTGATGCAACTCGCTTTCGCTGCACATTTTTCAGCTCATTTGCAGCGCCTAAGAGCATCATTCAAGTGGAAATAAAAGGTGAGCTTATGTCTGTTCGAGGAAAACATTTTCCCTTTGCAAAACGCCTATTCAAAAATTGGCAACCAATTTCTAAACATTTTCTTCCTATATATAACTTGGATTGCCCATGTACAGCCCTGAAAGATGGAAGAAGAAAGGTTTCAAAGCAGATTTAATTTTTCTAGCACATGAATTGCGATACTTTAATTGTCATCTGGCGCTTCTGTAATACAGCCCTGAAAGATGGAATAAATCTAATAAACCCTTGTCAAACTAGTAATTAATTTGAATTATGTAACCAAAGATATTATAATATTTGATGCTTCAAATTTTGGTTTTTATTTTTCCTTTAGATTTACCCATAGAAGCACGCCTTGTGGGTGGTTCAACTCCCAATAAAGGTCGCGTGGAAGTATATCGCAATGGATACTGGGGCACCATATGTAATGACGGTTGGGATGTCCCGGATGCGACAGTTGTGTGCCGAATGTTAGGATACTCGGGAGCCTGGGCTGCTGGCTGTTGTGCGGAGTATCGAGGAGGGACTGGTCCTATATGGTTAAGTGAACTTTCCTGCACGGGAAGAGAGAAGACGTTATCAGAATGTGGTCACAGTGGCTGGGGAGTAAATAACTGCGATCATACAAATGATGCTGGAGTGATATGCCACAGTCCGCCTACAGAGAAACCTGTTCAGCCTTCAAGCGTAAAATCGTCTACCACAGTTATGACATCTCAGTCTGCTACCACAGCAACAACAAAGCCAACATCCTCGGTTCAGGAGTCTTCATCGTTAAATACGTGGACTGTTCAAATCTCATCTATACCAGCCACTGTGTCTTCAATTACACCGATACAAACAAAGTTAACGTCCTTGGTACAGACGTCTTCATCACTACTTCCCTCGACTGTTCAGGTCTCATCTTTACCAACCACAACCAATATGAACTCTAAAGCTGCTTCGCTGTACAAATCGTTTACAGTTGAGGTGCCTTCAGTCATATCGTCCACTTCTTCTTCGATGGCGGTGTCTTCCTCGATCACTCCCACTACACCACCCGGTAAATGAGTGCTCACTCGAATTCCATTTATCCAACTAACGTCGTTTCACACTTGCATTTAAAATTCATTCCGACATGACACATTCGTTAGTACAGTATGCCCAGTCCAATTGTGCTATCCTATATTGTGTATTCAGAGGGAAGAAAAATGTAACTGACAGTAACAAATATAAAAAATGTATGTCTTAAGAGGAGCTAACAAAGGGTCATCAAAGTCTCCTGCCCGATTTCCATTACCTTTTAGTAAGATTCAGTGGCATGTTTATGCCCAAAACCTCGTCATATCGAAGTTATATATGCCCTCAACATAATTTTGGTGGTCTTAGGATCGCTTCTATCCAGTTTTTCATTAAAAACAAAAAACAAAACAACAAATGGAACAGGTATGGCTAGATCAGTCAGCGTATCCTGATAGCCCAAGTAGAAAACCTGTAGATGTTTGTAAAACACTGATCATGAAGGCCTGGCGACCATTTTGGAGAGCTTTGTATCTCTCTCTTATTATTATTCTTACTTTCTTTACGCATCAGCTCCAATAATTCGATTGGTAGATGGTGATCCTGACCTCGGTCGAGTGGAAATTTACCACAATGGAACTTGGGGCACAATCTGTGACGACCACTGGGATATCAAAGATGCCGCTGTAGTTTGCCGAATGCTGGGTTTCCCCTACGCTTGGACGGCATTATCATTTGGCGAAAATGGTGTAGTAGGAACTGGACCCATTTGGCTTGATGATGTTGCTTGTACTGGTAATGAGAATTCACTGACTGAGTGCAGACACAGTGGATGGTTAGTCCATAACTGCGACCATATGGAGGACGCTGGAGTGTATTGTAGTAACTCTTCGAGGCCAGATGGTTACCCTGTGTCTGCGGTTAATGACAGTAACAAGATTGAACAACCAACGTGTAAGTTTGGCGTTTCTTTAACCCTACTGAACAGCGACATGCTCCTTAGACAAGACCAACAGATAGAAAGTCAGACCGACAGACAGACAGACAGACAGACAGACAGACAGACAGACAGACAGACAGAGAGACAGACAGACAAGGATGAACGTACAAAAACACTACAAGTCAACAGGTTAATAACATATTTCTAAAATTAGACCGAATGAAGTTAGACAAGTCAGTAGAAGTGTCAAAGAAACTATACTTTTTCGCATCTTCACAGCTACTTCAAGTGTCTTCAGCTACTTCAAGCTTTAATCGATTAGAGCAATCAGGTCGACAATCAGAGACATAAATACCACTGACAAACAATTAATGCTTTCCTTCTTCCCTGGGTGACTTCGCCCAGGTCGTTGAAACTTTACTTCATATCACAATCAATAGTCTTTTTCAAGAATACTCTCACCCTGACGTTGACACTAGGCGTACTTTCTAAACAGAATTAGGCTGCACGGACATTTGTCGTTTGCTTCTTCTGGTGATCCTCAAGGAACATATTTCCTGCAATTGCAATTCAGCGTGACGTTCCATTTAAGAATCATAATTCCCGTTAAAATTCAACTTGGATCTCATCCCCTGTCTTATTACATCATCACGTCATAATGATTTACATAATCCAAGCAACCTGAAGGATCCTTATTAGATTATCGCCCCAAAACGCATAAAGTATTTAGGATAAACGTTTTCCTTTAAAACATTTTCAGCTGTTCAAGTTCGTCTGGTTAATGGTTCAAGTGATCGGGAAGGTCGCGTTGAGGTCTTCTACAAAGGTGAATGGGGAACAGTGTGCGATGACGACTTCGACATCCAGGATGCACATGTCATTTGCCGAATGATGGGTTTCCCAGGAGCGGTTTCTGCTCTGGTAGAAGGAAGATTCGGCGCAGGAAATAACAGCCAAGAAATTGTTCTAGATGACTTGTGGTGCAGAGGACATGAGACGTCTCTTGTTTCTTGTATATCGAGAAGATGGGGATCAAGTGATTGTGGCCACGAAGAAGATGCTGGTGTAGTTTGTTGTAAGTTTTGATAGCATCGTTTTCAGTTCTTTACCTTTCGTTTCTTCCTTGCACCTGAGTGCACACAAATCAAAGTGATCCAGTCTGTTGCAGTCACTCGTCTGTAACCAGTTCAACTCTGATTCACCTTTGCAAGTTTTACAGTGAAATGGGCAAAATCTTTCTCTGGAAGTTAAAAAGTAGCTAAAACCAACGAAGAAATGATTAGCAGGCCTAGAATAAGTTCGCTGAAAAAGTGAAGCAAGTGACTGACTTGGTTTGAAACTTATCCATGAGGGTGGAATTATTCACCGGTATCAACCTTTCTAACTTATGCTGACCTGTGAACTACTTTCTTTGTTACTCAACAGCTCCAACTGTTCGATTGAGTGATGGTGACCCCCATTTCGGCCGAGTAGAAATCTATCACAGTGGAACCTGGGGCACAGTCTGTGATGATCACTGGGATATCAAAGACGCCACTGTGGTTTGCCGGATGCTAGGCTTCCGCTACGCTTGGACGGCCCTATCCTTTGCTGTCTATAGCTATATGGTTTCTCCAGACAATCCTGACCTTTATATTGGAAGAGGACCCATATGGCTTGACGACGTCGCCTGTGCTGGTAATGAGAGTTCTCTGACCACGTGCAATCACCGTGGGTGGTTGGTGCATAACTGCGACCATCTGGAAGATGCTGGGGTGGCCTGTGGTGATTCACCAAGGCCAGATGGTACACCTGAAACAAGTGTGGTTAATGACACTAATAAACCAGCAGGACCACCCTGTAAGTTTTGTTGTCTTTAACTAAATCTGACTCCATTTCAAAGTTATTACCTTCGACCATTCTTGTTTAGTTGCTTTACTGATATTTTACTATGTGCTTCTTCCCATCTTCGTGCAATTAAAACTATTCTGTTACAGTACGGAGGCATCGCGGACTTCTAGATAGGCATATCACATGTAAGATAGTGTGGCCGGGGGTTTAGCAAGAGTTAAAGCCCCCAAACAAGGTGGCTGTGTCTGCGCGTTGTCTCTCTTGAGCTGGATACATAATTGAGTTTGAGCTCTAATTGTGACTCGTATCTAACTTTTCATTTTACCATCAGCCATTCCTGTCATGAGAATGAAAAAAATGATAGTCAAAAATAAAATGACTGATGTTAAAATAACTGAATTCTTCAACATTGAGATATATGAGATATATATTATCATAAGAGATATATGGGAGTTGGTAAGAACAATATGCTGCAAACCGATATACCTGTTCAATTCAACCCTACAAAATGATGAAGGTATTAATCTTGGGAGATTGGGAAGGACAAATATCAATTCGAAGATAGTAGTAGCTCTCACAGTTGTTTCATGCAACGAGACCCAAGAGGTTAAGGCCTGATGCTGTTGCTAAAAGCAGAATAAAACCAATTCATAATTCCCTTTGAATTCACTTTTGTAACTTTAAAAAATGGATTACAGGTAATTAATTTGGCCCAATTTGTACCCTTTGTTTAGTTTCATGGGCTAAAAATTAATAAGAAAATGAAGAGCCTCGGTCTTCTTTTCATCCTGCATGGTTAGTGTTAATCGCTTTCAGATTAACAGAACACTAACCTGCAACAAGATTCCAAATCCTTTGTTTAAACCATTTTTTCTTACACACTAGCTGTCCAAGTGCGTCTGGTTAACGGATCAAATGATCGGGAAGGTCGTGTTGAGGTGCTTTACAAAGGTGAATGGGGAACAGTGTGCAATGATGACTTCGATATTCGAGATGCAAATGTTATTTGCAGAATGATGGGTTTTCCAGGAGCTCTCTCAGCTGAGATTAACGGAAGATTCGGTCCTGGAAATTCCAGTCAAAGAGTCTTACTCGATGACTTATGGTGCAGTGGGCATGAGAATTCAGTTGCTTCTTGTTCGTTTAGAGGATGGGGATCGCACAATTGTCACCACAAAGAAGACGCTGGAGTAGTCTGTAAGGAGAAGATTCCAGGTATGAAAAACAACACCAATGTGTTTTTCAATTGGACAGTATTTAGTCCTTTCACAAATTTAATTTCATATAATGACCACGGGTGTCCAATTTGGAAACTAACTAGATTGCCATAGAGGAATTGTCTACTAGCAATATAATTTTTTAAGTTATGATTTGTTTTTCTATTCTGCAGTGATATATGTCGAGCTATTGGATGGAATTGGTTTAGCGTATGCAGGTCGTGTGTCACTCTATTACAATGACCAATGGGGAACAGTTTGTGATGATTCGTGGGACATTAATGATGCTCATGTGGTGTGCCGTATGTTGGGTTACCCAGGGGCTGTTGGCGCCACGAAAGGGAAGGATTTTGGCGGTGCCAAGGATGGTCCGATATGGTTGGATGAGGTGAATTGCTCTGGAAACGAAAGCACGCTGGCAGCTTGTCCACATGGTGGCTGGGGAATCAGTGATTGCAATCACACTAAAGATGCTGGAGTGGTCTGTGAATTTGACTACACTGTGAGTGCAAAAGGTAGGACTGATCCTATCCATACCATTAATTAATGATAATGATTCATTAACCGCTTGGTAATAGAATATAAACTCAACCAATCGAAATTCAATCAATCAGTCGTTTAATACGTACTTGCATCTAAAAGTAAAAAGAAAAATAAATAAAAACTATAAAAACCTAGTTTCATTAGGTATCATACTTCACTCATTTACAAAAGACTTTAAAAAGATGAAAAGAAAAAAATCTGAAATACGAATTCCAAAAAATGCCTCTTCTAACAGACAAAAATGTGAGACAAATTGACTTCTGGCTGTGACAGAGTAATGGGCTCAGTCACTTAGAAACATTCCCCTTAAAACATCAGCGATTAATAGACCCGGTCCTTCGTTCCTTCCGTTGACTTTCTGTCTCTTCATTAGTTATTTTTTCTTAACTGCATGTGCACATGCGCGGCCCGATGGATTAGACGTATTTTGATTGAGCTCCGGCGATATGTCGTTTTACTAGCTAATTTCGTCAACATCGTTAGGCTAGTATAAAGCAAAAGTTTAATAAGCTTAAGCACAAGGTCAATGAGCTTAAAGAAACCAAGCGAAAAGCGGTTTCGCGTTCCAAGCAGCGAAGACGAAGAAGTGATGCACGTGGGCGACGAAGCGGGCGACGCCATGATGCTGAAGTCCATCCTAGAGAAACTAGAGAAGCTCGACTTGCTGGAGCAAATACACGAGAGGCTAAAGAAAATTGAAAGTGATTATAAAGAACTTAAAGATACAGTCGCCCAAATCGAAAACGGCTTAAATTCTATCACGAAAGATGTTGAAGAAGTAAAGATAGCCACGGAACAGAAAGCCGATAAAAGCAGAGTCGAAGCGCTAGAAAAGGAGGTTGAAGACCTTCGAAACAGGTCACGGAGGAACAACCTGGTGTTTTACAATATACCAGAGAAGGCCGAAGGAGAGGACTGCATAAGCTTTATTCAGAATTTTATATCAACGCACATGGGTTTGGAAACGCTCTGCGGGGAGCTAGAAATCGAGCGTGCTCACCGAACGCCAACGAAGCCACGGAGCGATATTGATGGTAAACAAAGACCGAGACCGATACATGTGGCCTTCTTGCGCTACTCGGATAAAATGAAAGTGTTCTCGAATGCTGCTGCAAGACTAAAAGACAACCCATTCGGCGAGAAGCTAATCGGCATAAGCGAAGATTTCGGAAAGAAAACCCAAGATGAACGAAAAGCGATCGCCCCAGTAAGGAAATATTTACAGAAGAAGCTAGGTGCGGGCTCCAAAGTCTTCATTGCGTATCCAGCTATCTTGAAATGCGTTGACAGCAATGGAAGAGCGAAAGTCATCTCTGAGAAAGAGCAAAAAAGATTGAAAGAAGAAATGGAGAAAGATAAAGAATCCACACACAAGTAGGAACGTGATACCTGCAAACCAAAGTCTGCGATAAACTTGAAGGACTAGAAGCTGACGAAATGCAAAAAGATAAAGAACAGAAGTCTATTGTTTTGTCGAAGCTCAACAGAAGCTCAATATTCATCCCGAAGTTGTTAGAACTCCGAACGGCAACGTCTACGAGTAGTTCACACCTCGTTGGAGGTAAACTGTTAGTAGTTTCTGTAGTTTATGTTTGTATGTTTTGTTACCGATACACATGGCAAGCAAATTTTGCGATCTAGGCTTTCCAATATAGGATGACCAATTTATCGTTTGTAAAATGCACAAATTAAGTTTTGTTTCACTTAATGTAAGAGGTCTAAACGCTTCTAGAAAGAGAAGAGCTATTTTTAGACAATTACATAATAGGAGAGCCTCCGTCATTTTTCTGCAGGAGACTTATAGCTCCCCCGATCAAGAAAAAATCTGGAGTAATGAATGGGGTTCCAAAATTTATTTCAGTCATGGAAGTAAACATAGCAAAGGTGTCGCTATTCTTTTCAATCCCAAATTACACGTTTCAGCTGAAACTATATTACAGAGTAAAGACGGCAGAATACTAATTCTCAAAGTCGTTATTGAAGATCTCACGTTTTTATGCACAAATGTTTACGCACCGAATGATACCCAGGCACAGATTAAATTTTTCAGCAAATTAAAAGAGCATTTGGAGCGGTTGCACAGCGAAAACAACATTATTATGGGTGGTGATTTCAATTGCCCTCTATCCGAGAATGACAAAGAGGGAGGCCGTGACACATCTTTCAAAAAAAATGTAATTGAAGAGATCAAGAATTTGATTAGTCTTCTAAATTTAGAGGACGTGTGGAGATCATTGCATCCAAAAGAAAAAGAATTCACTTGGCGAACTCGAGATTTGAAAATAAAATGCAGACTAGACTTATGGTTGATTACAAAAGATTTTATGCAAAAATCCCTCGTGCAGAGTTGCGAGATAAAATACGCACCGCACTGCGACCACTCTTTAGTTACAATGGATATTCAAACTCGACTACAGCACCCAAGGGGACCGGGTTTCTGGAAACTTAACAATTCACTTTTGGAAGACAATGAATATACAGATAAATTATCCGAAAACATCCCATTGTTTATTAAAAAATATATACACGTCGAAGACAAAGGCCTTTTATGGGAAATGGTAAAAATGGAAATTAGGATGTTCACAACATACTATTCAAAACAAAAAGCCAAAAAACAGAAAAATTACGAGAAAAATCTTTTGCAAGAAGCCCAACGTTTACAAAAAACAAGCGAGAATCGCACAACGCCGGAAGCAATCAAGGAGTACGATATCATCAAGAATAAACTAGATAAACTATCTTTCGACCGCACTCGAGGAGCATGTATTCGCTCAAAAGCGCGTTGGCACGAGTTTGGAGAACGAAGTTCCAAATATTTTCTCAATCTTGAGAAGAGAAACTATGAAAATAAATGTATCACCAGTCTGACCAAAGATGACAATTCCACTATAACCGACCCGGAAGAAATCCTCGAGGAGCAAAGACGTTATTATGAAAATTTGTACTCGTCACTAAATCCACAAGTTGAGGACCCTAAGTTCAACTTATTTTTTGAGAACGAGAGTATTAAAAAGCTAGACGAACACCAAAAAGAATTGTGTGAGGGTTTATTAACAGAAAACGAATGTAAGAATGCTTTAAAAAGTTTCCACAAAGACAAAACACCTGGTACAGACGGTCTGACTGCAGAATTTTACACTTTTTTTTGGAACTCGTTGGGTAAAATTATGGTAGATAGCTTTAATTACGCATTTCGAAAAGGCGAGTTATCCATATCACAGAGACAAGGAATTATACGCCTAATTCCCAAGAAAGATAAAAATCTATCGTACCTAAAAAACTGGAGACCCATATCGCTTCTAAATACTGATTACAAGATCGCCACAAAAGCCTTAGCAATGCGTTTAAAAAAGGTCCTGCCAAATATTATTAATAATGCACAAACTGGATATTTACCAGGCAGATTCATTGGGGAAAATATTCGGCTCATATCGGACATTCTCCATTACACGGCAGATCAAAATTTAGAAGGTATCGCTCTGTTCATAGATTTCGAAAAGGCTTTCGACAGCTTAGAGTGGGAGTATCTAGACAAAGCCTTAGAGGCCTTTAATTTCGGACTCGATTTCAAGGTGTGGATTAGAACACTTTACAACAATATCTCCAGCTGTACGATAAACAATGGTTACGCTTCCAAACCCTTCACACTCAAGAGAGGAGTTAGGCAAGGCTGTCCGTTATCCGGTCTCCTTTTCATACTGGCTGCTGAAGTATTATCTTGCGCGATAAGGTCTCGCTCTGATATAAGAGGGATCCTAGTTGCTAACAAAGAAATCAAATTATCACAGTATGCTGATGACACAACCGCCTTCTGTAAAGACGAGGCTTCCCTTGAGAAGCTGCTCGAGGTGCTTAACTTGTTTGAGGAATGCAGTGGACTTAAACTCAATTCTTCTAAAACAGAAGCTTTATGGTTGGGGAAAAACGTGCAAAACAAGGATACGCCTTTTGGGTTTATGTGGCCACAAAGGCCAATAGTAGCTTTAGGAACCGCTTTCTCGTATAAGTTTAATTTGTGCGACCAAGTAAATTTTGTAGACAAGCTTATCAAAGTTAAGAAGTTATTTAATTTATGGTCACAAAGGGATTTATCCCTGTATGGAAAAATAACAATAGCTAAAACGTTAGGTTTATCCAAACTCATTTCTTCTAGCGCTTGTCTTCACACCCCACCTTATGTTATTGACGCCGTTAACAAATTGATAGCAGACTTCGTTTGGAACGGTAAGAAACCGAAAATAAAAAGAGACACGCTTATCGGAGCAAAAGAAAAAGGAGGTTTAGATTTGCCAGAATTTGAAATAATCACAAAATCATTACTATGTGCCTGGGTAAAGAGAATGCAAGATGGTGCAAATGAGGATTGGATGATAATTCCATCCTGGTATCTGAAAAATGTTGGAGGCCCTCTCATTTTCGACTGTAGCTACGATCTAAGTCTTTTAGAACTAAAAAATATACCAGCTTTCTACATTGACATCTTAAAAACTTGGGCAGAAGTTCATGATGTTAAATCCGCCCCTCTAGATAAACATGACATTAGGGAAGCCATTATTTGGAATAATAAAAACATAACCATAGCAGGCAAATCTGTATACTGGGAAAACTGGCACGTTGCTGGAATTCTTAGAATCAAAGATTTATTAGAAGAAGACGGCAAATTCCTCTCATATGACAATTTTCTTAGAAAATTTGGCCTTGCTACGCCATTTACCAACCTCTGGGGTTTAATAGCAGCAATACCATTAGGGTGGAAGCGTGAATTACAAGCTACGAATGGTGAGAATCGACAAGAAAGAAAATCGACTTTTCTTCCTGGTCAAATACTCACCAGTAAAAGTGCCCGGAATATTCTTATTCAAAAGAAATTTAAAGAACCTTTAGCTAGTTCTAGGCTACAAAGGTTAGGTGTAGAAGATATGAAGATTAGCGCAATTTATAAACTACCATTTAGAATAACACGGGAAACGAAACTAAGTATATTTCAGTTTAAGATAATTCATAATATTTTACCGTGCAGAAACCTCCTATATAAAATGAACATATCAGAATCTCCCCTTTGCGAATTTTGTAACGAATTAGAAACACTGTCGCACATGCTAGTTAACTGCTCCCGTATACGCGACTTTTGGAATTCAGTCTTATTTCGGTGGAATAGTCAAAATGACGACAATTACAATTTTGATGAATTAGGAATAATGTACGGTTATAATCCCGGAAGTTCTGGCTCTTATATCTTTAATTATTACATACTACTTAGCAAAAGACATGTCTTTCTACAAAAATATGAGCACAAATTACCTAATCTCCTTCTCTTTCTTGAGTTAGTAAAAGGAAAAATGTTAATTCAAAGAACAATCGCACATGCGAAAGGACAAAAAGAAAATTTTTTGAATTTATGGAAGCCTCTACTGACAATAATTTAGTTACAATAGTTATGTAAAACGTGTATCGCAGTGTTACCTCTGTATTTTTTATTCATTTATCCTTTGTATTTTTCTTTTCGCGTATTGTTAAGTGTATTGTGTTGAAAAGTAAAAAAAAAAAAAAAAAAAAAAAAAAAACTGTAGTTATAAATGCTTTCTCCCTATTTTACGTATGGTTTCTGTATCGGTAATCTGTAATAGAACAAAACTGAATGCAAGGCTGGAACTACTGCAAAGGGCTGATTTATTTACTGGCCAATATTTCGGCTAACAAAATTAGCCATCCTCAGGGCCAGAGTTATACTGAAGGAAAATACTATAACGGCTCCAAAAATTTGAATTTTAAAAATACACAAATGGTAAATGAAAAACTAGGTTAGAAAAAACAAACAAAAATATAATAATAATAATAATAATAATAATAATAATAATAATAATAATAATAATAACAAGAAATAACAATTATGAAAAAAATACTAGATATATATAGGGTATAATGTATATAATACAAACAATGTTTAGATACCGAGCCAGTGCGATTTATTTACGCGTCGTGGGACCTCTGCATCCAAAGGTAATCTGTATCTCATCGCCAAGTGGCACAGAATTGTAAGGTTTCACTTTACCTTCTGTCGACATCTGTCCTCGCCTTGATGCCGCTCGCGCGTACACTCATGCCGCTTATGATAACCGCCCATATAAGATGACTTTTTTTCAACCAGCTATTAACTGAGTAATTGTTTACTGTCTTCCGTCTTCTTATTAGTTTGTCTACATTTGCAGATGCAAGTTGTAATTTTGACACGTGGTACTGTGGTTGGAATAATGGGCCTGGTAACTTTCAGTGGACTCGGCATTTTGGCCCCACACCATCCCACGACACCGGACCATCAAGGGACCACCCTTATGGAAGAGGTATGGTGTGGCAAATTGTAATGACGATTTAAAGGGTTTTTTTTTCAATGTTAAATATGGTAGTACTATATAATAAGCCTTAATATCCGCTGTTTGGTACCATTTTTTACCTAACGGTTTGACTTCCCACTTTTCTATTGGAATTTAAGAACCTCTTCATTAAACTATGTAATTCCCTGTTATTTGTTGTTGTTGTTGTTGTTGTTGTTGTTGTTTCTTATCATCTCTATTTCTTTGGTCTTTACGTATGTCCTCGGCTTCTATAGCATGACAAAACCTTTTAGTCGCTTCTGGTGACGTTTCTTTTTTTATTTCATTTTTTAACTTAATTTTATTTAATTTTATTATTTATTTTATTTTTTAAGATTTGATAACATATATTATTAGAAATTGTTGTTTTGTTAACGAATAGCGGGCAGGTATGCAATATTACCGTTACTTACGATTCTTCAAGTAATTTTTTGCGCTCTCGTTGTTTGCATCTCCATGTAAAAAGCATCTGAACGTCTTAACTATCAGGATAGAGATCTGTATAAACTGTCTTCAGAGGTGAATTCAAGCATTTCTAGGAGCGTGAATTTCCTTCTAGAGTAATGAAAGAAATTCTTAATTCAAACATTGTACTTGTTTTGTTTTCACTGCAGGATATTACTTCTATATAGAGGCCTCAGCTCAATCCACGGGCGACGTTGCCAGACTAGAGTCTCCTAAGATACAAAGTAATGGAAACTCTACATGTATGGTATTTTATTATCATCTGTATGGACGGTCCATTGACACCCTAAGAGTGAAAGTTGGTGATCAGGTTTTGTGGCAGATATCGGGAGAACAAGGAAACAGCTGGTACAAAGCTACAGTGCCTCTTAACTTTGATGGCATATATAAGGTAAGAACAAATCAACATGTCAAGTTAACGTGAATGTCGAGGGATTTTGTTGCATTCTCTCATTGTCTTGTATACGGCCGACTACAGCACATAAGTATCCAAAAAAGTCTCTCTTGTACAAACAGTTATGCTAAGGTTAAGTTTGCAGTCTGAAATCAGGCTATGATTGGAAAAGACATATCACTCAGTCATTCACTCCGTAATACCACCACAAATATCAACTACAGTCCACCTTTCATAAATGGAGACCCCTAGAGTCCCATTCAAGTGGGGTGGGAGGAGCATATCTGTTTATCTCTGGCTGGACGATGACGTAGTATGTTATTTAGAGAAGTCACCAACTACGCAAGGCATCCGTTTGGGAAGGTTTAGCTGTGCCTGTGACAATAAACAGTAAAGGGTGTTTGGGAAATGCTAAACTTTGGATTTATCAGCTGAGTTGATAAGGTAAAATGGCCACCGTAAAGAAATTACTCGAAGCATCATCTTTCAATCTCTTTACGGTGGCCAATTTACCTTCTCAACTCAGTTGATAAATCAAAAGTTTTTTGTATCACTTCCCCACCGACGCAGCACAACAGTTTCTTTTGAAAGTAACCAGTAAACCCCCTTGTTTTGTGGGAAATGTTTGAGATTCTCCTAGTGAAAGTGGTTCTCAAATAGTACTTTTTCAACACCGTTTTAGACAGGCCAATAACAAATTTGTCTTGCAGACCTCACACTGATGTGAACAATCAACCGTGCACGCCAAAAAGACGGCATGACTTTAAATGTTTTAAGTACCATTTTTTTAATACCTGCAGGTCACATTTGAAGGAGTGGTTGGTATTGATGCTTTCAGTGACATTGCCATAGACAACGTTAAATTTCAAGAAAATACAGTCTGCGCTAAAACAGCTGAAACATTAGGTAACGTAATACTTTGAAACAACACAAACAACGCCTAATAATTATTAGTAAATGGCAGTGGAAGCGTGGCGGGGTTTGCACAGTGATGAGAGCTCATGTTTTCATCAGCGTGTCCCGATTTCGAGTTTCTGACACGATGTCATAAGTGGTGTGATTCTTCTTTTGCCTGTCTCTTCCTTATTCGTTGAATTTATTTAGGTTCTCCAGGTTTACAACCCCAGTAATGATCAGCATCAATTTTCTCCTAATCACATCAATACCAGTAAGGATAATTTGTATAGTGGTGCTGGTTGAGACTTGAACGTTACCATCGTTAGAAAAAGTCGTTATTTTATTTTATTTTATTTTATTTTGTCTGAAGTGCCTGATCATTGAAAAAAATAATACAGTCGTCATAAAACATGCGAAAACATGAGTGACCAAAGTGTTTGACCGACCGTTTTCATTAACCCAACATTTGATGCTTTTGTCAGAAATCTAAGGCTGGCTAATCGTTCGTTGATTTGATAGTGAATTGACGGGCGAAATTTTGGTATTTTTGGACAAGTTGCCGCGTACGGGAGGTGGTTGCACAAGGAGGCTCGACTGTACTTGCATTCATAAATTTGTAGCTTTGTAGGTGCTTTTATATATTTACAGCTTTGTCGTAGCACTATCGAAGTGTATTTAGCCAGGTTATAGCTCTCATTCATTCTCACCCATGCTGTGATATTTCCAGTTCCCTCCAGGATCGTATGGATGTCTCCAAATCAAAAAGCTGCACTCGGTAGCAATGTAACATTAGGGTGCACCGCGACTGGTCGGCCCACACCAACTGTTGTATGGAAGAAAGATGGCCGAGTTTTGCTGGAGAAACAAAGGTCTGCTAACATCACCTTATTCAGTATCTCCCGAGAGGACGGTGGAAGTTACGAGTGTTCAGCGATTAACATTGTGAAAAACGACACGAGAATAACAGCAATCAACGTTGAAGGTTAGATAAAGTTCTCAACTTCCATCAAAATGTTCGTTTAAAATAAGCGTGTATCCTTAAATGGATTCTACTAATTAGCTAATGCCTTAGCTGGCCTGTGAATCATAAGATTTATGATTCACAGACTTGAATTAAGGTGATTCCATCGAAAAAGAAGTTGGAATGAGAATTTGTTCAAACTTTGCACAGTTACTAATTACACCTAGTACATTAAAAAATAAAACAAAAAGAGGGGGTCACCGTGTCTGATTTCACGCTACGGGGCTGTAGTTTATAGGTACTTTGCTATCTTTAGACAGCAATATTAAAAAAACCTATCCTTGTACTAGAGACACCCATTACTGCAACAAAGTTATAACTAGCAATGAAATATAAGCATTATTCTTATGATAGAAGTACAATGTTACAGTAAAACGTCTTAAAATTGCCGTAACAATGAAACTAATTTGAAATAATAGGCAAATCGAGCGTCTGCACGGTTCCAGTGAAACGCCTGAAATCTGGCTGTAATAGTGAATCAACCGGAATATTTCAAAATTGAATAACGAAAAGTTCTTCAATTTGAATATATCATGTAAAGTCGTATTTTTCTTAAATAAATGGAATAAAAAAGTGGGGTAACCGAGTTCGTTTAGGAGAAAACGACCATTTATTTCTCTGAACAGCTCAGCTTCCATAGAAAACCTGTCAAGTTCCGAACGCGCGCGCGCTCGCGCGCACGCTAATCACGCAAAAAATGATGGGCAGAAAGGATGCGCAATGCAATTGAATGGAATCCCCTTAAGCTTATTTATTGGGCTTATTAATTGGGCTTATTAATTAGGCTTATTATTGGGCTTATTAATTGGGCTTATTAAGCTTTCCCGTACCATCCTACGAAAGAATCCCGGAGGTTCCCACGGACTACTTACAGTTCAAGATTGCTGCGTTGCCAGCGTGGTTGTCTGCTGATGGTGTGATGGTCACCACACCCTACTGGTGTTCAGGGGGACGTTATTCGTTACTTCTGAATCGTAATTTAGTATAGTTTTAACCTGAGGACGACCAGGCGTGAATGCGGTATAGTGCACCTAACCCCAAAATATGTTTTACGCTAATATAAAGCTTTGCACCTATTTTAAAAACATTTCGCCCTCATTTGCAGTTTTTGACTTTTTTACGGGCTTCAAAACTTACAAAAAACTAAGCATCATTTGTCGCACGATCGAGTCAGAAGGGGCATGGGTCTATTCCTGATTTGACGTCACGAACTGCTTTGCATGCATGTTTACAAAGACTTAAGGAGATGCAAATCAGTTTGTGATGTCAAATCACGAATAGACCAATGCCCCTCACTAGATCGGTCGTGCAACAGATGATGGCTAGATTTCGTAACTGTTACAGCCTATAAAAAGTCAAGACTGAGGGGGATTTCATAAAAAAGGCGCAATGCTTTTCAAAAGGTGCAAAGAGTTATTTTAGCGAAAAAATCTTTTGGGGTTAGGTGCACTTTAAGAAGGTCTCTACGGGTGAATTTTTATCATTTCCAGCAGGTTGTTGAACAAAAGTGTACCATGATTTCCTTTCTTTCATGCAGGAAGCCCCAAAGAAACCATCCTTACAACTAACGTTTCTTACAATGTGGCTGCCCTGGGTGAACGTGTTGCTATACAGTGCTCGTCTAACGGTTTTCCTCGACCAGTTTGCCAAATTTACCGCAAGGGGGACTTGATAAACGTCAATGGAAGCGTGTATGTCATCCAGAACTTCACGGCAGCAGATCAAGGAGAATACACGTGCAACTGCTCCAATGTGGCGGGTGTGGACGAGGCTAATGTCACTCTTACTCTATATGGTGAGTACTGTCAATTATGTAAAGGGACAAAGCAGATAAAAAAGAGACTCAAAAGGAAAATCGTTTGTTGTGTGCAATGTCATAGCAAGGTTCATAATAAACGTTTGAGGTGAAGACGAAAACTCATCGTAAGTTTTCTTAAAAGTGATACGTAGATTTCTACTTGATCTTTTCATAAGGGTTCGTGTCTTCCTTCCTCGTCGAACTATAGTCATTAATTTTTTCACTCCTCAACAGAGTCTCCAAGTATCTACACAATTCTACCAACGCATCAACTTGTAAATGAAACAGACACTTTTGAAATTTTCTGCAACGCTTCAGGAAATCCTCCACCAACAATAACGTGGACAAAAGTTGGCGACAACAGCAACGTATACCCAGAAGGAAAAACACTGCGAGTAGAAAAGGCCGACAAATCACACTATGGAACCTTCAAGTGCACGGCCACGAGCGTGCGCGGGGAAAATGTTACCGCTGATGCTATAGTTGAGCTGGACAATTGTAAGTTAATATAATACTTAATTCCCCTATCTCTTTAACTCTCACAAACATTTCTTGGAAAGTGTTATGTAGCTAGATAGCTAATTTAGTAAGATTGAATTTTTCAAATACGGCGGCTATGGTGAAATCTATTAATCAATTTAGTGACAGTTTGAAAAGTTTATCTTTCTCTTAAGCGGTCAAGGGCTTCACAGCGGGTCAAACGCAAAAAGCTTACGTCACTTCCGGTCTTTCAGAGTCTTGAAGTTTGAATGCAAAATATGTGCTGGCAAACCGAATTTAGCGCCGACAAAACTTGTAGATGACAGTTACTTCATTTTAAACACATACTCAACCTAAAAAGCTTAAGTTTTCAGGGACGGCGTTAACTATTGCGGATAAAGGGAAACTTTTGATATTTGTCTGTATTTTCCTTTGTGCGTTTGACCGTTGTGAAGTCAAGGGCTCTTTTATGTGTGTTCCTATGCTTCTGTCATTTCGAACATCATGGCGATTTTGCATGGCACTCATAAACTACCAGAAAGTTAAAGTCCCTGATGTCACGGACGGCAACCTAAAGTCTTGACACGTTTTCGCTTTACACACTTAACAGGAAGGCTCTTCTACTGTCGTTTGTGTCATGACGTCAGAGCGCTAAAAAAGTGAACAATTGGCTTGCGGGTTCTATGCGCGATGTTAGAAACATCAACCATCTCATTACTCAAGGCCCCCTCGGCGGAAGATATTTTTATTTTTAGTTACACAGACGAATATTAACTTACTCGCTGATTTGATACATATAAAGTTTGTATGTATCAAAAGAGACCCTTGTTTTTGCTTTGTTTAGGCTCTAAGAGTACCGAGCTTGTACAATCAACGAAGTGTTTTATGTCTGCTGCGTTTTATTGGTAATATGTCCTTATTGCACAACTGAACTGAAAGAAAAAAAATTGTTATTTGCAGTTTCACCGAATATTGAGCACGGTCCACAAAATTATACTGTCATCGACACAGAGAGAAAGAATGTCACGATGTACTGTAATGCCACAGGAAGGCCAGCAGCGCGATTGTACTGGGTACGAGTGAGAGACGGCACAACAGTGGCTTCTGGAAATACTTTACATATCACAGCTGCTGACCGGTCAGATCGCGGGGAATATAGATGTGTTGCGGATAATGGAGTAGGAAGTCCTGCAATTAAATCAGCGTACCTTGACGTGCATTGTGAGTTTTTTTTTTCTTCCTTTTTTTTTACAAAGTTAGACAAGCTCTGCTGTTAGAAAAATTCAAGCCATAATACCTTCGATAATCTGGCAACATTTAAGTTTCCGTCAGTTAGTTTTTTTGTTCTGCGGCCGTAACGTTTTGTGATTCATCTAACCAGACACTACAAAAAGATAATTTTCACCTACAAAGAAGTCAACGGACCATAATAATCACATTCGATCAAATCATGTTTTCTTTTTCTTAACACCCACGTGTTGTTTTATTCCAGATACTCCATCCTTTACAACATTAACTACCGATATTGTTAATCCTGTTGTTATTGGAAATGGCCGCATTGCACTGAAGTGCGTGACAGATGCCAACCCACCAGCCAGTCAATACCGGTTTTATCATAAAGGCGTCTTCCTCAAAACCAGTTCTACAGGAATTCATGTGATCCAGAAGGCGAGGCATTCTGACGCAGGAACGTATAAGTGCGTGCCGTTTAACCGCTTGGGGACTGGGGCTAACAGTTCCGTCGCTGTAACTGTTATTGGTCAGTATTAAGCATATGTAGTGTTTTAACCAGATGTTAATCGTCCCGTTGCATCTAAGCACGACATCTTGTCAATCTTGAAATGTTTGATCGCAGACACGTTTGAAACAAAATTCAGTCATCTTTTTTAACACGTCCATGCGAAAGAAGGTTAGTTTTACAATGAACAGGGTATAAGTCGCGTTCTGATTGGTCAAGGGAGTTTTGATTAAAGTACAGACGCACGAACGACGTAATAAGGCAGAATATGCCTCCCTCCCGGAAGACTAAAGAAAGCCCGGTCTCTAAAATACAGGTGTGAAAGTAACAGTATGCTGAGAGGTAGAAAACGACTGCGTTTTAGCAAATTTAGCTTATAAACAAATTCCCTTTCCACTTCTTGAATGTGTCGTGTGTTGTGAACGGTATCGCGTGACGGTCTTGAATGGAACAACCATCTACTGTATGCTGATCAAGCACAATCGCGTTCAGTGGACCAATAAAATTTTGTCGTTGGGGAATCATAGCTAGACTCGCACTTCTTGAGGCTGCGCAAAAAATTGGCTGTCGTGGTATGTTATTGTATTGTACTCACCAGAGTGCTTTCACAATTTTGGGCAAGTGGGAATTAAGACTGTCCATTTTTAGCCATTACTGTCCATTTTCCACCATGCAACGTTCCTCAGGACCATATCCTTAGAAATTTAAATTACTTAAATTCCTTGTTTGCATGCTTGTTAACTATTGCTGTTTTCCGATTGCGATCACTGAAAAGTCCAGTGACACATTTAGACCAATGTTTTGCTTTTTCTTTCAACGCCAGACAACCCGGCTGTCTTTCGTTAACAGTTAGCTCCTAGAAAACGCGGCTTTCGTAGCTGTTTTGGTATAAATTATTAATTTTCAAATGTTATTTTTATCCCCAGGTGCTTTCTCCATCATCAACTTTCCACAAAACGTGACTGTCAATGAAACTGGAAACGCGTCATTTTTCTGTAATGCAACCTCCTATCCTCCTTACCAGGCTTTCGCAACTCATATCACATGGAGTAAGCTGGGAGACAGTAGCAATGTGCTTGCAAGAGGTGAACACCTTGTTTTGCCGAATGTGAGTCGACACGATGCAACAACGTACGTCTGCCAGGCCAAGAATGGATTAGGGCTTCCTGATACTGCTACGGCTGTTCTGAGTGTGTTACGTGAGTACAAACCTGTTTAGCAAGAAATAAGTTTGCTTTTGTGGCGGATCTATTGGGAGGACCATCCGGTGATTATGAAAGACAAATTGCAAATCTCCGCCAATTTAAAGTTGATCTAACGCAAAAACTCCTTTCTTCTACAGATAAACCATTCGGCACCAAACTAGAGGCGTCAGTCCCAGATAACGTCGGAGTAATTAACTCGTCCCTTATCTTGAATTGCACCGCGAATGCCAACCCCCCCGTTACTGCATACAATATTTATAACAATGGAATCCTGGTTTCTAATTCATCTACTGGTATCCATAACATCACGCGCGCACTAGCAGAACATAACGGATCATACGTCTGCATACCTTACAATGCTTTTGGAGCCGGAGAAAAAGCCACTTTGAACGTTACATTTGTGGGTAAGTTAAAGATACTGTTTCACAGTTGAGTGTGTTAGATAGTGTATGTGATGTCACTGAATATTCCCATGAATTAAACAGGCTTTATTTGACACTCGTAAAACAATAAGTTAAGTAACTTACGGCCAATCACAAGTAATAAGCAGTCTTATGAACGAATCACAAGCCAAATCATTCAACAAGTGCCAAACGCGAAAACAAATGCCTCAAATCAGAATTGATCGGGGTTTGCACCTGAGTTTTAAGCAGTACCCATAGAAGTACATAAATAACATGGAAAGAGAATTACTCTAGGTTTAAACTTGGCGTATTAAGAAAGGTTGTCTCTGGTCTGTAATAATAATAATAATAATAATAATAATAATAATAATGATAATAACATTAATAATAATAATAATAATAATAATTAAACACTTTTATAGCGCTTACATCCCCTAGTTGTTCGTGGCGCTTTACAACAATATTAAAAATAATAATTTTATAATAATTAATACATAAAAATAGAAATAAGAAGATATAAAACAAATATGTGATAAGAAAGAGCCACTCCTTTTAGACTTACACCATTTTCCCCTTCTGAAATCCGCAAGTCCTGTTTCCATTTTTTTTTCCTGAAATAATGCTTCTGACGGAAGCTCGCCTAGAAATCTCACCTAGTCTCCATTATTAATTATATCGTGGGGAAAATATTTCACTGTAACCAAGACAATGAACTCTTTTTTGTTTTGGTTTTCTACCAGGTCCTTGTGGTGTTAAGCGCGTGTATGTCTCCTGGTCACCACAGATTGTAGGAGGCGTGGCCGCTAAGCCAGGGGAGTGGCCATGGCAGGTTCAACTGGGATACTTTGACAACGTTGAAAGAACCCCTCACATATGCGGTGCGTCCATCTTGGATCGCTACTGGATTATTACTGCAGCGCACTGTGTCAAGAGTGATGCCAAGTTGAGAATTGCAGCTAACTTTAACGTCACTGTTGGTAAGGAGTTGCTTGTGTTAACCCTTTCAGTTAACATTTTAACCCTTTCAGTTAACATGTTACGGAGACATTTAAGATGGTTCTTTCTTTTGAGTCTGTGGATGAAATCCTATGGTGTGACCATTCAAATGAAACCTCTTCAGCAGTACTTTCACATGGTGCTATTTATATTTGAGTATTTTACAAAATTAAATTTCAGATTTGTCTTGAATTTTGATTTTAGGCACTCTTGGGAGCAAAAGGGTTAAACCCGTAAATAGTTCAGTCAGGGCTCCGGATTTAGTGTGAGAGGAGCGATAGAGTAGTAGTGACGCGCCCATCAGAGACGTGATATCGTAAAATCTTTGGGCGAACACTGTTTGGAATCCTAGCATGGCGCCTTTAAACAAAACAATTTGCTCCGCATTATTTCACCCAACCAATGGTGTATAAATGTCTGTCTGCGTTAACTTCTGGGTAAGCTGAGGCTGTCTTTCCACGAGCGTAGTTGCTTCTAAGCCTAAGCCAAAGTTGCCCTTTCGTTGGGAGCATGTCTTTAGACCCCCTCCCGAAATGTCGAAAAATGCGAGGCTCAAAATGCTTAGAAATGCACTTTGTATTAGAAATGGCGGAATCTACCGGATCTCCCTGTCATTTTTACTATACTGTACGTTATCTGCCATGCAGTTATTTTTGGACTCCATCATGCTTCACTGACATCGAAAATCCATTTGATGCAAAGAATCTCCAAACAAGCATTATTGTTAGTAGGGAAAAGTAAGGTATAATTTGGTGAATCATTTTTACATCTTTTAGGAGAGCACCACAGAGGTGTTACAGAGGGAAGGGAACAAAACATCCCAGTGGACAAGATCATTTTACACGAGAACTTCACCTATAAAAACCTTCAAAACGACATTGCGCTCATGAAACTCAAACGCCCAATCATCTTTGATGCGCATGTCTCACCAATCTGTCTTCCAAACTTTGATTTTCCTGTGGGTACCAGTTGTTACGTCACTGGCTGGGGTCTGCCTGGACCTCTTAGTTCGCCGACAGAAATTCTTCAAGAGACCACAGTTCCTCTATTGGACCACGGAACTTGCAGGACGCACTTCAAAAACGTCAATCAGGTGACGTCAGACATGCGTTGTGCTGGGGCACTGGGTCAGAGTCAAGGTTCGTGTAAAGGCGACAGCGGTGGTCCTCTTGCCTGTGAGCGCGATGGACGCTGGTATTTACTCGGTATTACAAGTTGGAGTAATGGCGGTTGCATGAATCAAGGGGATCCGGGAGTGTTCTCTGATGCTTTGTATTTTAGGAACTGGGTAGAGGAAGTTATAAGAAACAACACAGCAGCGTAAATTTAATTGAAGAAGTAAGCCGGGGCGAGTTGGCAGTTAGATTGCACCAAACTCGCCTTTTCATATTTGCAACTTTGTCTCACACAAAAATCAATCCAACACTACCGGGAAGAGCTCCTTAAAAATTAGCAACTACTTTGCTAGAGGAGTTTGTGTTAATGCAAAGATATGGGTCACACAAAGGTCAGTTAAACATTCCAGTGTTCTTCTTAGCCTGGCTGTTAAAGATCTCAAAGGAGCTTTTACGTGCGTGTGTTTACACCAAAAGAGCGTTTTTTTTTTTGTTTCGCTCTGTTTGTTTGTTTGTTTGTTGCTTCATGGCTGGCTGCAAATGGCTTACAAAAAACATGTGTGTGTGATGACAGCGAATGTACAGATTGAAAAAACAGATAAATGTTAATTTTTCACACATTAAGGGAGATTAAATCTTGTAACGCTATGACTTGAATTTTTAACGAGTTGATGTAAAATAAGGTTCCCTATTTATGGAGATTATTGCATTTTCAATCAATCGAATTGTATTTATAAGAGATGTAATTTCTAGCAAATTGCTCAAATTCAACCGTTTGCCGGTTTTAAAATTATTATATGATAAGTAAAAACGAAGTAGAATATGAAATTGTAATAAACATGAACTAATGGCGGATAGCTAGTAAAAGAGAAAGGTACAAATTAAAACAAAAAAACATTTATTATCGAGTTAATAATTAGTTTAAGGAAGAGCAATTTAGACAAATCGATGTCTGTCTTCCGTGATAAAGCTTTCAAATTTACTTGTAGTCGATATCTGTCTGCCGTGATAAAGTTTCCAAATTTATTTGTAGTTTCCAGGTTAATATAATAACTTATAAGTTATTCATAACAATTGTATATCTGGCGTATTCTTTTTGGCTTACAATAAGGGGCATTGCTTTGTCGTTCGTTATAGTGTCTCGATAGGCAACGCCAAGTTCTGAAAGAACCACAATATTTTTAAAAAGAGGAATGTGGAAACATTTGAAAAGTAAAACGTCTGTTGTTAGTTAATCAGTTTTAAATTTTTTTTGTAAAAGAAATTATAGCATGTACACATTTCCCTGTTACCTAAGGATATGACAGGTATAGTGGATACAGAGTGAAGATAAAATTAATAATAATTGCAGGCAGCAGTTAAGTAAAAGTTTTACGCTTACTTTTTCCTGACAATAGATGCTAACTAATTCGATGTATTATTCATATTTGTGAAACAACTATTTAATTCGTGGGATAAGTGTAAATTACACTGTATTCAATGGGATAAGGCAAATAAAGAGAACTTCAGAGTACTGTTTGTTGAGATGTATTTTATTGGGGCTGCAACAGAGGAAAATGTGTTCACATATTTAAAATCCTTTTTATATTCTATCCCACACCTCTCCTTCTTTTAAGTTGTAAATGGGTCTAATAGCGGACCCCGAGCGTGTTGCACGCCAGCGGAGCACCATTGCTAAGCAAATTTGGTAACCTATCAAGCCAAGAAATTTTGGTAGTGACGTAATAGTCACGTGACCGTCTGTCCGTCCGTCCTCACCACAGGGTCACCAATATGAGGTGACATACACTTAAGATAACCCTGTTCTGTATCCCGCGTTTTTGGCGCAAAATCGCATGGTGACCCGCGTTTTGACAAAGACAACAAAAGTCAAAACCAATTTTATTAATGGAAAAAAAGTTCAGAAGAATACTCAGTTCTCCCTCTTTTTTATTGAACGACTAGAATAAGAGTATTTTCACAAACTAATAAGTACCAGCAAAAGAAAAAATTGTGGACCTCCGATTTTAGGCTTGGCTAAATCTATTTATAGTACAACGCTAAATTTTGGCGTACTCCCATTGGTCGAAATCGATCACGCGACGCGATTGTGTCTCTCCTATCAGCGCCCATCAGCGCAGAGTGCCCGTTTTTGGCAATTTTCGCTAAAATTTAGCGTTGCACAACAAAAACAATAGGGTACTTCTGTCTCAGGCCCTATATGTGATAGGTTCCCTCGGAAATTTGATGTTCAAACTTCATATTAGCCCTAGAACTACGTTCTCGGGCTAATATTTGTTGTGAACATAAAATTTCCTCGGACAACCTATCACACGATAGTGCCTTCGACAGAAGAACTGTATTGTTTAATTAGTAACGTCCCTATTGATGTACCCGTAGAAAATGGGTAGTGTTGGGAAAAAGGAACAGTGACATCCTCTTGATCTGAAATAACATATGCACGTATTGGAAAAATTTGGTGGACTCTCTGATTGACTTCTATCCCGTATCATAGCTTTAGTGTCTGCTTAAAGTAACGCAGTATGCAGTTTTCGTCTCGTACCGCAGCTGTATCACTGGCCCCCTTCACCTTTCCCTAATGTGGCGAAACGCCCAAAGTTTGCTTATTGAGGAATTCATTGTTTGGGTAGTCATAAGCGATTTTCTGCGCTAGCAGAAGAGCTACCATAAACATTCTGGAACTCACACTCTTTCTGAGGCATTTGAATAATCCTGGAAAAGACCTCTAGCTTTTTAAAAAACAGATCTAGCTTTTGGTTTTGCACTTAAAATTAACACGCACTTTGTTACCGGTACGTGATACACCCTGGAAAATCCCCTTCACAATTCATTAAACTATAGGTCTGGAATTATTATCTGGAATTATTAATCTATTTATTGCTTAGCAATAAATAGATTATTCTCTTTTCACAAGATTTCTAGCTTCAAACTTGCACAAAATACTCACGTTTTCACACTGAAACTTCCTGGAAAATACCTTACGCTTGACTGGTATTAAGCAATATTGAGACAATGACAAATTTCTGTTGTACCAATAATGCTCTCTGTTGTCTCAACAGAAATTCGTTATTGAGCTTGAGACTGACGTCATTAACTCTTGCGTCGTTAATCTCATTGACAAAAGTGCCATACGATAATCACTAAAGATGTTTATTGCTTCCATATTCATGAGATGTTTTTTCTTTCTACGGGAGCTCTAGTCATTGCACCTAAGCTAAATTTCCCCACGCTTTTTTTGACTGCGTGAAATAATCTAGAACTCCTTAACTGAAATATTACTCATGAAGAAATCTCTTTATCCGCAGTTCAAATATATGATTATTTCATTTATTTTTTTCTTAAGCATTTTTCCGGTCCGGAATCCGGAATCCTTGAATTTGATTGGCTGTTGACGCGCGTTCCGCCGGTCCAGTTTTTTCCTATCCGGACCGGTTTTGTTATGGTAACCGCGCGAATTAACCGCGTGAAAACCATTGAATGAAAGTTGAAAAACAACATACCTCGGTTGAACTCGAAATTTTTTTTATTTACGGCTCAAAGATGCGACTTTTTTGGCAAGTCACAATTCTTGTGTGTGTTGTAAATGGAAAGTTCAACAAGGAGGGAAATAAAAGACCTTGAAATACCTTCAAAAGGCAAGTACTCGTTTTAGTTTTGTGTAGCTTTAGCATGGCGGTTTATGAGTTTGTTGTTGAATTCACTTCACACACCAGTTTTAGTTTTCAAATTGCGATCGCCACAATGCCTTTTGACTCCGATATTTACTTTAATGACTTCGTTTTTCAGTTTTTTTCTCTTAAATTAACGAGGTTCGGTATATTTTCATTCAAGAAATTGTGCAGGCTTAAACTGGAATTTTGCTTTTTCATCTGTCGTAAATGAAGATAAGCCTAAAAGCCAGCGCACCGTTCGCTTTGGTGAAAACTGAGATCAAACCGAACCATTTCGCTAGATAATTAAATTGTTTATATCCAAAGAACCAGGACATACGTTTACAGGTACGAAGCAAAACATAAAAAGAAAGTAATTAGGCTAAACAGAAATGTTTTTCGAAGTATTATTCTCTTTCATTTCTTACGCAAGGGCAATTAAACCTGTCCTAACGATTGAGTCCTTTGATTTTGTTTTTAGTAAGCTTAAGCTTAATTATAAGTATTTAATTGGGTTGTTTATCCCTATGCCGGGCAGGATTTTCCATGTGCGTGTCTGTTCTTGAAAAACAACCTTTTCCGTGTTGATACGATAGTTTCTAGTCGAAAATATTACACTTAAGTTAAGTTTTAAAAAAGTTTGAAGTGTTTATGATTACATTCGCTCCACGGTTTCCTGCCATCTGACTCAGTGAAACTTACGCGCGTTCTGACAACCTTTCAAGATTGATCTGCAAACTCGCAAATGTTGGGAAAAAAATAAATATGTTATTTACCGGCCTAGGTCGGTCCGTATAGGGAAAAACTGTGCCCTTGGTCTTGAGTACGGCCCTCGGCCTGCGGCCTCGGGCCGTACTCAAGACCGCGGGCACAGTTTTTCCCTATACGGACCTCCCGGCCGGTAAATAACATATATATATTCATATTGAAGAAATCTCTATTGTTTAAATATCCAATCTTGTTTTTATTTCTACAAAAACTCTACCTTAAGCTCCTCGTGAAAAGTGTTAAGGCACTCACGCTCCTTCGAATGCTCCTGAGACAACTTGAACATCATCATTTTCAGTTATTGAGATATGAGGACGGAAAATAAAAAAAAATAGACATTTGTTAATGAGCGTTAAAGTTAGTTTTCTACAACGTTTGTCACAGTGTCGCAATTTTACTCATTAAATAATTTCTTGTAAAAAATATTCACGCCCACCCACTTTATTTAATCCCTAGGAATATAAATATACAAGGAACAGGCACACATGCAATGCGAGGATTTGTCAAATATGACATCTCCATAATTAAAAAGACACTTTGCAATAAATCTCATTTCCTTGAATCTGTTTAGTATTTCTTTGACTTTCACTTTAAAGTTAATCAATTATTAAATACTTTTGTACTTATAAAACGTTCTAATTATTTCCCTGAAGTGACTTTGTTTCATCCTGTACATAAAACGGCAGATATTACATCTCTGTGAGAAATATATAACTTTCTTTGTGCAATAATCAAGGTTTTTTTCTTGTAATTTATTATACCTCTCTAATTAAAAAATAGATCACTTTCCCTTTGCAATAAAAAAGGTTTTTCTTTCCTCGACGTCAACACATCGTTTAAAATATCTTAAGTCCCCCGGACGTTCAAGCAAACTCACACCTCCACCGTGGTACAAGGTGGGGTTGATCGACCCCCACCCCCCGTCCCCCGCGATGTGCTCTAGATGAGGTGTATATCATAAGTTGCAGTGCTGCTGGGGGCCTGTGACGTCATCTAAAATGGCCGCCATCTTGGTTGCCATCTTGGCTTCTACCCAACATTAGAACTCCTAAAAATCTTTGATGCTGGAAATGTATAATATAACCACAAAACACGTTGCTGCTTTTTGTCAACAGTTTGTGCTTTTTTTCACCTAAAAAGGGTAAAAAACGCATATTTCTTCAAAACTGGCCTGACCACCTGCTACGTATGACATCAACCATAGCAAATGCTTCTCATCAAACTTCTGTCAAAATGTGTCTAAGGGACATGCGCACAGCTACTGAAAACGGCAGGTACAGATGATAAATCGTCTTGGAAAAATTCAAGAAAAACCTTATTGTACGTCCGAGGGTTAAGTACAGTGGCGACACTCCCTGTGTCTATCCTACCTGATTATCTTCGGAATATATTACCCACCGAAAAAAACACCTGATTGGGGACATCATGCTACCCGGGGAAATTACACCCTGAGGAATAAGTGGATCCATGAGACAGAATCTTGTGATATCTCCTGGGGTGATCCCCCAGGTACATTCCCCTTTGACGACATTACCCTAAGGTAGCCTCAATCATTTTAGACCATTTCAGTTAATCTTTTGATTTTCATCAGTCGGCAAGGGTGTCCTCAAAGGGTTGGTAGGCACTTTTGAGAATTGCTTGACAACAGATTCGGTCCGTTCTGTGCTTGGTGAAAGTAGGCACACTTGCCTCCCACTTTCGTGGTGTTTTACGCTCTTGATCTAGTATTGTTTCTCATGACATCTTCGATCCAGTTTCTAAAATGAAAAGTGTCAGAGAACACTCCCGGATCCCCTTGATCCATACAGCCTCCATTAGTCCAACTGGTAATACCAACCAAATACCATCGACCGTCACGTTCACAGGCCAATGGTCCTCCGCTATCTGCTTTACATGTGCCTTGACTCTGACCCAGTGCCCCAGCGCAGCGCATGTCTGACGTCACATCAGTCACGCCAAACAATTTGTAATAGTGTTTACACATTCCATGGTCCAGTAGCGGAATAGCTGTTTCTTGGAGAATGTCTGAAGCTGAACCGAGGGGACCCAGCAGACCCCATCCGGTGACGTAACAAGTAGTACCAATGGTAAAATCATCCTTTGGAACACAGATTGGCGAGACATGAGTATTGAAAAGGATTGGGCGTTTGAGTTTCATGAGCGCGATGTCATTTTGAAGAGTGTTAAGGTCGAATTCTTCATGTACAACGATCGTTTCCACAGGAATACTTTGCTCACTTCCTTCAACGACTCCTCTATGTAGTTCACCTAATAATTGAAAGACGTCAGTTTTAATTACTCACGCTTGACAATAGTGAATGACACAGGACTTAAGAAATTTAGGGGCTTTTATGACCTTTTCATAACTTCTAATCCTGACCCAAACGATAATAAGACTCCACAAAAGTTAAGTAATAATCAAATTCAGCGAAAGTGAACAAGAGTTGTATTTATTATATCAGGTTTAGGATATTTCTACAAAGATTAAATGTTACAAAAATATGTTTAACAGAAGCTTAAAATGGAACTACAGAACTAGGCAGCTAAACTTCATAACTTAACAAAAAACTTCATTCGTTCACTTTTATCGGTATTCCTATTAAAAACTTCCAGCAATAGGTGCAAAAAACAACTAGAATAATCTGAACACTTGGTGATTGTTTTGCAAGTAACGGCAGTTGGTTGATGGGAGTATGTGATCAGAGAAGAAAGAGAAAGGGGAAAGTCTGAAAACGCAGGGATTCTCGTGATAATTTTTATCAGATTCAGTCTCGTTGAGGGCACAGAAGTGTTTACAAGGGCTTGTGATAGTTGCTTGTGAAATGCAAAGAGCGTTTGACACACGTCGTTTACTCGCTCTCGATTGATCGGGGCTCGAAAAGCACTACAAGCCCCATGCAACCTTTGGTTCGAAATATTCTTTTAGCTTACACGTATGCTATCTGTCTTCCAGTTTGGTCTTCCAGTAACAACAAAATATTTAATTCCTTTCACATAATGGACGGTGGTTATCTAAGTACCTACCAACAGTGACGTTAAAGTTAGCTGCATCTCTTAACTTGGTTCTATCCATAACACAATGTGCGGCAGTAACAATCCAGTAATGATCCAAGATGGACCCGCCACAGATGTGAGGATATCTTCCATTGTCGTCAAAGTATCCTAACTGCGCCTGCCACGGCCACTCCCCTGGCTTAGCGGCCACACCCCCTACTATCAGTGGGGACCAGGAAACGTACACGCGCTTAACACCACAAGGACCTGAGGAGTAAAAAAGGGAAACAGCCTATTTCAAGGTGAACTGTCACCAAAGACCTGTGTATTTCAGATCGTTACAGCACAACGTTTGGAGATAAAAATTTTGAACGATCAGTTAAGTAAGCAGTAAAAGCCTGGCATACGGAGCTTGCGCCCGCAGTGCTAGCGGCAGTGAAAACCGAGTTTTCCTACGTCATCAGGACATCATCCGTCATCATAACATTGGGGTCATTGCGATATGGATTACATGATGTCATCTGCTAATTGTCTACTAGTTTCCACTAGACGGTACGAAAGCAACAGGGGGCGAGTTGCATAAAATTTAACGCCCGGCGAAACTTATAACGCCAGACGTCGACGTTCACTCCAGTCAAAGTCACTATTTTAATGTCTGTCTTTAGCTGTTACGTCCAGCGTTAGGTTTTTTGCAATGATAGATAACCAACGAGGTGCATAGCGGCAAGTCTTATAATTATTCGATATCCAGCAATTAGGAGTAGAGTAATTGTTTTTTTTTTAATTCAACCACTATAATCGTTATAAAATCAGGAGAGAAAGAAAAAATGAGCAAGAGACAAAAAAGGGACAAGAATCGGTCACATGACTGAACGAAAAAGGCGCCAAAAGCTTGCTAAGTGTGCAGCACCTTTCCAAAGCTGAATGAATCAAAATAAAGCTGCTCCAAGCCGAAGTGAAAGAAGTGGCACAAGTTTTGGGAAAAAATCTACTAAGTCTTGGCTCTGAAATGTGGTACCTGTTTGATTTTTCTTGAAACATTGTTATAATCATCGTTCAAAGGGGACTGAAGCTGTACGATTTCACTATATTAGCTGCGGGAGTTGAAACGGAGCAAGATTGTAATCCGTTCGCACAACGGCTTCTGTCATCATGTGCTTGTTTAATCGAACTAAAGACAGAATTTGAACTTGAACAGGTTATCTCTATGCAGCTCAGAAACAGGATTATTGTAGTGAGGAACCGGTCAGAATTCACCATCTTAGTTTGTTAAAGGCAAGACACAAAACGCAGTTGTTCTCAGTTTAGAGGTTGCGGACGGAATGGTATAAAAAACAACACTCAAACAACTGGGAAGCGATTCAACTTCTTTTAGATAGCATCCGATTTGTATCAGAACATTTGGAGCTTTTGGAACAGAGAGTTACAACAAGTGCAGGTAAACCAGAGTCAACTTTGTGTGGTATAGCCAAAAAATGTTGCCCTTCCTTCTTTCTTGGTAGTTTGTTCGGTTCTTGCTTAGATTGCTTCTTGATTTTTGTACTGACTCGCCATGAATGTGTGACAGTTTTTTAATTATTAAATGCTTCTCTCTCATTTTACTGTGTTTTATTTTATATCTTATCTTGATATTTCGGAGTGGAAAGCCTTCCTGACTGATCACCCACCGCTTGCAAATTTTTTTATGATCGACGTGACGATGAAAGAAATTATTAAGCTAACTTGTAAACACAACGCTAGCTGCTTAAATTTTTATTTCTACACAGTTTCTTGTCGTATTAAGAAATCAGGCACTCCGGAACAATTTTAATTTGTGTCTCAGTGAGGCTGTTGGAATTTCTGTTTAAGTTAAATTCGTTGCAAAGTGATTTTTCTCGTCCATTTTTCTCACCAGGTTGGTTGCTCATATTTAAAGATGAAAAACAACAAGGGAAAACATAAACGCAAAATCACAATGCGGACCGCTGAGGAAACAGTAAAGTCGACTTATTTTCCTTCAAAAATAAGACTTCGGCAAGACATTCACCGACAGCTCTTTTTGCAGCATTCTTTGGAAAGCTAATTAAGGTCAAGAAGAGTACTCGTGGAATTACAGTTGCTCTATTAAAAAAAATAAATGAACTCGCTTCAGTTGCTCCCGGCAGCGACTCGACAGACTTTGCAATCTAAATACCGGTACGCATTTTTCACTGATTCGCAGCCCACTGGCTGTTTAGGTCTGTCATTCATTAAACAACTTTGCTAAAATAAACAATATCGCCCAGGCATCAGGCCGTTTACTGGGAAAAGTCACCAGAAAAAGGTTTTCTGAAGCTTTCAAGCACAATTATGGAGGGAAAATGGCACAACTTTTGGCCCGCGAAGTATTACTTGGGTGTTTTAAAGAACACACCCTAATCTATTTTTCGGAAGCCTTTAGAGTCTCTTTATGGACAAAATAGCTTTAGACCGAGAACTGTTTCACCTATAGCTACTTGAATAACTTTTTCATTTCGATCTAGAGACACGCTACAAAATCATGCTACACTGAACTCACTCACTGAATCGGCGATTCTAATTTATTTTAGTCTCTAAATTAGGACAGAAATAGCATTCACTTCAAGTGAGGAAGCTGAAAATATAACAATACAGGGAGCTGATAAAATATTCCACAACTGAAAAAACATAGAGCTTCACACTAAGACTACAAACCGGACGACAGAGCGACTCTTCAGTTTGTTGGATAATTAAACTAGCAATCAGTCAAAACAACCCAATGTGCGGTGACGAATACTAAACTGGATTGAGAAAACAACACCGACCCAGTCTAAAATAGTCACACTATATAATTTTGGGATAAAATGAAAACTAGTTGCGAAATGAGAATTGCTCAAAAAACGAACTTTAACTAAAAAATATCTTAAAAGACTACGCAATGAACTGCAATTTACGAAATTCCTTTAATGATTAAACGTAGAAAATGGGACAACTGACTTTCACAAAACTAAAACTGCATTGAGATAAGCACTTGTTTGCCTGCATTCATATATATAAATGTAAATCTAACTAGAATCACTGGTGTGACATTGCTGGTAAACGGTGGTAAACGAACACAAACACGATGCTCGACTGAACAGGCGACAACCTCTTTCCCGGGGTCCTTTCTCCTTATGACGTAGGAAAACTCAGTTTGCCCCGCGTACTGAGCTCTGATTGGTCAATTTCAATTTCAGTCGCGTGCACCGTATGCCAGGAGGACATCACCACGCGCGAAAGAAAGCAAGAAGCAATTCTCCAACTACCTTCTTGCCGTATTATTTCGTGATATTGTTAGTCCTTAGGGAGGTAGTTTCGGAACCCAGTCGTTGCAATTTAAAATAGGATCTATTTTCTATTCGCGTACAGGACCCCTTCTCAGTAAAGTTACTAATCCTTCTCAATGAAAATAGGCCACAAGCTTGCCATAGCATTCTAAATAAAGCGGCCTTCACACGTCAAACTAATGTTGGCCAACTCGCGTTGGCAAACTCAAATTGGTGTGTGTGAAAGCCACAACAACATGTTAGCAATTTGTTGTCGACAAAAAGAACTTGTCTCTATTCTCGCCAACTTTTCGGCAACAGTTTGCCAATATGTTGTTGTGTCGTTACACACATCAATTTGAGTTTGCCAACACGAGTTGGCCAACATTAGTTTGATGTGTGAAGGCCGCTTAACTGTGTATTTCTGTCTGTGTTTACCAAGGTCTGTGAGCCCTCGGTAAAACCAATTCAACAACAGTCAACATTGTTCAATTTTGGTGACAATGTCTGACAACCTGAGAGGAAGTCATCATCAGAGACTACTTGTAAGCGTTTTCCAAAGCCTAGTACCGATTCCGTGATTAAACTAACTTGAGGTTTGATTGGTAGACTGTAATAGCTGCGATAGTTGTGATTCGCCAGATGTGATTTCTATCGGTTTTCGTTTCGTGGCTGTGACTGGAATAAGTTTTTCGCGAGTTGCATCCTTTTCCACTTACCTACAAAACTAACGTTCAAAGCGGCACTTTCTCCGGCCCCAAAAGCATTGTAAGGTATACAGACGTATGATCCGTTATGTTCTGCTAGTGCGCGCGTGATGTTGTGAATGCCGGAGGATGAATTAGAAACCAGGATTCCATTATGGTAAATATTGTACGCAGTAACGGCAGGGTTGGCATTCGCTGTGCAGTTCACGATAAGGGACGAGTTAATTACTCCTACGTTATCTGGAACCGACGCCTGTAGTTTGGTGCCGTATGGTTTATCTGCAAAATAATAATAAAAAAAGATCGTGAATGTGTTTTTGATCAAGTTTAAACGTAAGGTGATTGAATAAAAGATATATTTCTCAGATAATTGAGACAATTATTGGACTAAATGCTTTGGCTTCGTTTGGTTAATAGTAATCTCGCACCCAGATCTCACAAGTACTGGCTTGACCGTTGAAGATCTGGGTACGAGATTAGTTAAATGTCAATACCATTTTAAAGTCGACTTAAAATCGGACGTCAGCATGTGGTGGTGCCTATGGTGGCTGCTCTAAGTCCGTTTGTGGTCTCAACCAACAAAACCTAACCAAGAAGGAGTGTTGAATTGCCACAGCATGCTAACACCGTGGCCCGGGGACTAGCGGTGATGTGGCTTCTTAACGAAAGGGTTTTTAACTGTTATAATCCTTTTGAAACAAGGAAAGACTACAAAGAAATATTTCTGGCCATGTGGACAAACCATGAAAATCTTACCACCTCTTTTGTCGGGCAATACTTTAAGGCTGATTGTTACGTCTTAGCCGTTACCATGGCAACACTAAAGGTCCACAGATAGAACCTCCAATTTTCAGTTATTGCCCATTATCTAAAAAATCTAAGTCGGTGACGTACCATTTCTATTGGATTTTTAGATAGCTCCCTAAATCCTTTAACTTCTCTGGTGGTTGGCAAGAAGTTTAATAGAACTTACAGCAGATTTCACAGCTATGTGTAGACCGGGTTTTTCAAGCATGATTCATCTGCTATGATTCGCCCGTCTTGATTCTCTCATAATCACAAGGTGACGAGGGATATTAGTAAAACCTGTGCTTTTTTGTAATTGTTTATATCTCAGGAAGTTGGTATTCCTTCTGTAAACTCATTTCATGCGCAAATTTCCAAAATTATTTCGTGACCATGGGCGAATCATAGCCTGAGGCGAATTATGATTCGCCCGTCTTGTTTCGCCAATGTCGGATTGCCCATGTCTTGTTTCGCCCGTCTTGTTTCGCCCATGTCGGATTGCCCATGTCTTGATTCGCCTGTCTTGATTCGCCCGTCTTGTTTCGCCCATGTCGGATTGCCCATGTCTTGTTTCGCCCGTCTTGTTTCGCCCATGTCGGATTGCCCATGTCTTGTTTCGCCCGTTTCGTTTCGCCCATGTCGGATTGCCCATGTCTTGATTCGCCCGTCTTGATTCGCCCGTCTTGTTTCGCCCATGTCGGATTGCCCATGTCTTGTTTCGCCCGTCTTGTTTCGCCCATGGCCTGAGGCGAATCACGATTCGCCCGCCCTTTTAACAACGGAACATTTTGAAACGCAATTAATCATAAAATTCAGCGAAAAAATACAACGACGTTTCGAAGTCATCCTGATCCCATTATCAAGTTTTTTTTAAATTGATTAATTCACCAAAAGAAAAAAGCCCTTTCAATTTTCTAAAACAAAGAAAGTGGCATCATTGTTTAAACTGAAGCCTTAAAATGACTGCAGATTTTATTAAGTATTTACGAGTTTTCTTTTGAAAAGGAAATGGGAATAACTTATCGCGTCCAACACAGTATTTGTATTTCAAAGAAAACGACAGATATATTGAAAGCAACAGCACTAACAAGTTCCATTTCTTTTCGTTTTAGTCGAATGTGTAATGACATCCCCCCGGGGAATAACACTAAAGCAAACAATTAATCATTGCGGTTTCTAAGAACTCTTTATTCTTGTCAAATAACGGTATATATATTGCAGAGTTGAAATTGCTTTGGGAAAACTAAACCAAGCTTAGAACACCTCAACAACTTTGTTGTCAGCAAGCTACACAGCATAAGGTGGAAACGAGGAAATGGCTTCGATCAACCAAACACCTTTAAGCAACGAATCATCCACTCAGCAAAATCAATCATCGTATTTAGACTGCAACGTTTTCGATTTTCCCTTTTCATTTAAAATCACTGAGATTTTAGTAATCTCGCTTATTCTGCTGCCCAGCTTGATTGGAAACACTCTGCTCATCACAATCGTCTTCAAACGCCCAGAGTTGAGAAACACGGTAAACTACTTTATCGTCAATATGGCAGTTTCTGACTTAGTCTTCGCACTGTTGTCTACTCCAGTTCGCTTAGCGGCGATAGTGAGCAGTTCTTGGCAATGGCACATAGAAGGCATGGCAGGATTAATATTCTGCAAGTTCCACGTGTTTGTGGAGAGAGTTTCACTTGCTGTTTCTGGTCAAAGCCTTTGTTGGATTGCTTTGGATCGCTTTGTGGCGGTGGTTTTCCCAATGAAAGTCCATCTCATCTCTTCTCGATTTCGCGCCCTTGCTATGGCCTCCACTTGGGTAATAGCAACGATAACAAGATGGGTAGACTTGTATTTGACAGAGTTTATGGAAACAGATGTTGGCGTTATCTGCAAGCGGCCAGAGTATGCATATGTTACTGCTGCCCTTTGGTTTAAATATTATTTAACAATTTTGGTCGTATTTTTCAATGTCTTACCGTTGATTCTCATGACGATTTTGTATTCTATTATAACACTGACACTACGAAAACAAAACAAATCTCTTTCTGGTTCTGAAGTTCATCAAAGAACACGGAGGAAAGAGAGCGCAATTAGGATGTCGTTCTGCATCATGGCTTCATTTTACATCTGCCGTGTTCTACCAACAATTAGCAGTTCCTTACTTTTTACAGTTCAAAAGGCGTATCCGTGTCCGCTGCATCTGCTTTTTTTAATTTTAGGTTACTCGATGCTTTGTGTACCCTCAGTAATCAACCCGATCATCTGCTTGACATTCGTTAGCAGATACCGCCGTGGATTGAAGGAAATTTTAAGTTGTTGTTTTAGTAAAAGAGCAACAGAGAGCAACTCGAGAATTGCCAAACCTATAGACGAAATAAAACTTCAAGCCTTCAGAGTTATTCCGGAAATGCAAGAAAACCCGGGCTTAAGTGAGACTTGAAGAAAGCTAAAAAAATAAGGTGTAAGGTTTTTATAACTTTAACGGGATCCCTGAAGGCATAAATTTCTATAATGGCTTAAGTTTTAAGAACTTTGAAGAAATATTTAACAAAAAGGTATTTTCCAAATGTGGTTTTCAAAGGGATCCTCAACTAATAGAAAACTCTTAAATAAATCAAGCAGGAAGCCCAAGTACTTGCTCTGCGAAGACAAAAAAAATTTCTGATTGGGAAGTTCATCAAAGATCTAGAAAGAAAGTAGGCGCAATTAGGATGTCATTCTGCATCATGGCTATATTTTACTTATAATGCGTTTTCCCAGAAAGTCTAACATGACTATTTTTCGTAGTTACAACTGCATATTCATGTTTGCTGTATAAGGCCGGTCTACTGGATTTTAGGTTGTATTATGTTTTACATGTCCTTAGCAATCAAACCAATCATCTGTACGTATGACATTTGATAGCAGTTACCGCCGTGGTTTGAGGGAAAATTATAAATTTTTGGGTGGCCAAGGACCGTCTCCGAGCAGCTAAAAAGTTTCCATGCCCAGGGAAGAAAGAATCCAACATTTCTGAGTTAATCCGGAAATGTCCGAGAACCTTGCCTTCATTTAGACTTAAACCCCTGCCGTACACTGAGATTTTTACAATTCGTCTCCTTGACGCGACAAATTTCAATTTTAAACAGGGTTTAATAGTAATACCAACTAGAATTCGAGATGATGTACGATTTTACCTAACACTTCGCTTCACTTTTGAGCCATGTAGAATAGCAGCTTGTCTCGCTGAAAGAATATTGAGTCATTTTTATGTTCTACATAGATTAAAAATGAGACATCACTGACGTGTGGAACTTTTACAAAGTTCACCTTTAATAAAAAACTGCTCTGAATTGAGTGTTTTCAAATACCCAATTCAACTTGTCAACAAATAATTTTGTTCTTTTATGAGCGTGGACCTAGAAGGGGGCCCAGAATTGAAAATTCAATAGAAACCTGCTTTGCATAGAATGTTAGTTAATCAAATACTCATATTCAATTTTACAACAAATTGTTTTGCTTTCTCTGAGCATGGACCTAGAAGGGTGCCCAGAATTGATGATGAAGTGTGCTGATTAATTCACATTGTACTAAACGTAAGGTTTCACCGGCATCCTTAACATCCGATGAACTTCTTAGTTGCTCTAAGGTCAGTACCCCTACTAATTCTTTGTTTCCTTTCTTCCCCCAACACTTATCTTTGAACGAGATGTAGCGGCAGGTTTTCACGTCTTATTTGAGTATTTTTATTAATTTGTACAAACGTCTAATTCGCCAAAAGAAAACAGTCCTTTCAATTTCCTATAATAAGCAAGGTGGTATCGTTGCTTAGAGACCCCGGCTATTCAAAATTTTTGCTGATTTTATTAAGTGTTTACGAGTTTGCTTTTGAACAGGAAATGGGAGAACTGGCTCATTGTGTCCAACATAGTACTTGCATTTTAAAGAAAATGAGAAATATATTGAAAGCAATTGAAATATATTGAAAGCAATTAACAACTTCCATTTCTTTTCGTGTCGAATGTGCAATGTCACTAAAGCAAACATTCAATTATATTGTGGTTTTTAAGACTTCTTCATTCTTGTCAAATAGCAGTTTATATTGAAGGGTTTAATTTGATTTGGGAAAAGTAAACCAGGTTGAAAACACCTCAACTGCATTGTTGAAAGCGAGCTTTGCAGGAAAAAGTCCTGGCAAAAGGTGGAAATAGGGAAATGGCTTCGATCAAGCAAACAACGTTCAGCAACGAGTCATCCATTCAGCAAAACGAATCATTCTATTTAGACTGCATATTTTTCGATTACCCCTTTTCATTTAAGATCACTGAAATATTTGTCCTCTCGGTAATTTTGTTGTCCAGCTTGATCGGAAACACTCTGCTCATCACAATCGTCTTCAAACGCCCAGAGTTGAGAAATACGGTCAATTACTTTATCGTCAATATGGCAGTTTCTGACTTCGTCTTCCCACTGTTGTCTATTCCAGTTCGCTTAGCGGCGATAGTGAGCAGTTCTTGGCAATGGCACATAGAAGGCATGTCAGGATTAATATTCTGCAAGTTCTATGTGTTTGTGGAGAGAGTTTCACTTGCTGTTTCTGCTCAAAGCCTTTGTTGGATTGCTTTGGATCGCTTTATGGCGGTGGTTTTCCCAATGAAAGTCCATCTCATCTCTTCTAGATTTCGCGCCCTTGCTATGGCCTCCACTTGGGTAATAGCAACGATAACAAGATGGTTAGACTTGTATTTGACAAAGTTTACGGAAACAGATGTTGGCGTTGTCTGCAAGCGGCCAGAGTATGCATTCGTTACTGCTGCCCTTTGGTTTAAATATTATGTAACAATTTTGGTCGTATTTTTCAATGTCTTACCGTTGATTCTCATGACGATTTTGTATTCTATTATAACACTGACACTACGAAAACAAAACAAATCTCTTTCTGGTTCTGAAGTTCATCAAAGAACACGTAGGAAAGAGAGCGCAATTAGGATGTCGTTCTGCATCATGGCTTCATTTTACATTTTCAGCGTTCTACCAACAATTAGCAATTCCTTACTTTTTACAGTTCAAAAGGCGTATCCGTGTTCGCTGTATCCGCTTTTTCTAATTTTAGGTTACGTGATGTTTTGTGTATCCTCAGTAATCAACCCGATCATCTGCTTGACATTCGTTAGCAGTTACCGCCGTGGATTGAAGGAAATTTTAAGTTGTTGTTTTAGTAAAAGAGCGACAGCGAGCAGCTCGAGAATTGCCAAAACTATGGACGAAATAAAACTGGAAGCCTTCCGAGTTATTCCGGAAATGCAAGAAAACCCGAGATTTTAAAGTGAGACTTGAAGAGTGAACTAAGGTATAAGATTTTTATAACTTTAATGGATCTCTGAAGGCATAACTTTCTATTTCAAAGAAATATTTAACAAGGAAGCCTTTCCACAAATGTGGTTTTCAAAGGGATCCTCAACCAATAGGAAACTCGTAGGCAACAGAATAAGTCAAGCTAGAAGCTCAATTACTTGCTCTGCGAAGACAAAAAACTTTTCCTAAAATTTTGGGAAGTTCATCAAAGATCTCGAAAAAAAGTAAGTGCAATTAGGATGTCATTCTGCATCATGGCTATATTCTACTTATAATGCGTTTTCCTAGTTACAGCTGCATATTCATGTTTGGTTTATAATAATAATATATGAGGATTTTAGGTTGTACTATGTTTTGCATGTCCTTAGCAGTCATTCCAATTATCTGCATGACATTTTTCAGCAGTTACCGCCGTGGATTGAGGGATACTTTAAATTTCGTTCCGGCAATGGACCGTCTCCGAGAAGCTCAAGAATTTCCAAGCCCAGGGAAGAAAAAAATCCAGGTTTTCGGAGTGATTTCGGAAGTGCCCGAGCATCTTGTCTTCCTTGAGAGTAAAAGAAACCTTAACCATTGCCGTACACTGAGGTTTTTACAGTTCGTCTCCTTGACGCGACAAATTTCAATTTTAAACAGGGTTTAATAATAATACCATCTAGAATTCGAGAAGATGTACGATTTTACCTAACACTTCGCTTTACTTTTAAGCCATGTAGAATAGCAACTTCTCTCGCTGAAAGAATATTGAAAGTGTTTTTATGTTCTACATAGATTAAAAATGAGACATCACGTGTGGAACTTTTACAAAGTTTAGCATTAATAGAAAACTGCTTTGCATTGAATGTTTTCAAATACCCAATTCAATTTTACAACAAATAGTTTTGTTCTTTGATAAGCGTGGGCCTAGAAGAGAGCCCGGATAATTCAATAGAAAACTGCTTTGCATAGAATGTTAGTTAATGAAATACTGCTTTGCATTGAATGTTTTCATCTACCACTTCAATTTTACAACAAATAATCTTGTTCTTTCATGAGCGTGGACCTAGAAGAGGGCTCAGAATTGATAATTCAATGGAAAACTGCTTTACATAGAACGTTAGTTAATCAAATACTCATATTCATTTTTACAACAAATTATTTTGCTTTTTATGAGCATGGACCTAGAAAGGGGCCCGGAATTGATGATGAAGTGTGCTGATCAATTCACATTGTACTAAACGTAAGGTTTCACCGGCATCCTTAACATCTGATGAACTGCTTAGTTGTTCTGATGTCAGTACCCCTACTAATTCTTTGTTTCCTTTCTTCCTCCAACAGTCATCTTTGAACGTGATGTAGCGGCAGGTTTTCACGTCTTAATTATTTGAGTATTTTCATTAATTTGTACAAATGTTTAATTCGCCAAAAGAAAACAGTCCTTTCAATTTCCTATTACAAGCAAGGTGTGGTATCGTTGTTTAGAGGCCTTACTCAAAATGATTGCTGATTTTATTAAGTGCTTACGAGTTTGCTTTTGAACAGGAAATGGGAGAACTGGCTCATTGCGTCCAACATAGTATTTGCATTTCAAAGAAAATGAGAAATATATTAAAAGCAATAGCACTAACAACTTCCATTTCTTCTCGTGTTAGTCGAATGTGCAATGACACTAAAGCAAACATTCAATTATCTTGCGGTTTATGAGATTCCTTTATTCTTGTCAAATAGCGGCTTACATTGAAGAGTTGAATTTGATTTGGGAAAAGTAAGCCAGGCTTAAAACACCTCAACTACATCGTTAAAAGCGAGCTTTAGGGGAACCTCCTGGAAAAAGTGGAAACAGGGAAATGGCTTCGATCAAGCAAACAACGTTCAGCAACGAGTCATCCATTCAGCAAAACGAATCATTCTATTTAGACTGCATATATTTCGATTATCCCTTTTCATTTAAAATCACTGAAATTTTTGTCCTCTCGGTAATTTTGTTGTCCAGCTTGATCGGAAACACTCTGCTCATCACAATCGTCTTCAAACGCCCAGAGTTGAGAAACACGATAAATTACTTTATCGTCAATATGGCAGTTTCTGACTTCATCTTCCCACTGTTGTCTATTCCAGTTCGCTTAGCGGCGATAGGGAGCAGTCCTTGGCAATGGCACATAGAAGGCATGACAGGATTAATATTCTGCAAGTTCTATGTGTTTGTGGAGAGAGTTTCGCCTGCTGTTTCTGTTCAAAGCCTTTGCTGGATTGCTTTGGATCGCTTTATGGCTGTGGTTTTCCCAATGAAAGTGTATCTCATCTCTTCTCGATTTCGCGCCCTTGCTATGGCCTCCACTTGGGTAGTAGCAGCGATAACGAGATGGGTAGACTTGTATTTGACGGAGTTTATAGAAAGAGATGCTGGCGTTATCTGCAAGCGGCCAGAGTATCCGTTTGTTCGTGCTGCCCTCTGGTTTAGATATTATGCAATATTTTTGGCCATATTTTTCAGTGTCGTACCGTTAATTCTCATGACGATGTTATATTGTATCATAGCACTGACTCTACGAAAACAAAACAAATCTCTTTCTGGTTCTGAAGTTCGTCAAAGAACTCGTAGGAAAGAGAGCGCAATTACGATGTCGTTCTGCATCATGGCTTCATTTTACATTTGCAGCGCTGTCCCACAAATAAGTAATTTCTTATTTTACCAAGTTCAAAAGACAATTTCGTGTTCGCTGTATCTGCGTTTTTGGATTTTTGTTTATATTATGTTTTGCGTATCCTCAGCAATCAACCCGATTATCTGCTTGACATTCGTTAGCAGTTACCGCCGTGGGTTGAAGGAAATTTTAAGTTGTTGTTTTAGCAAAAGACCGACAGCGAGCAGCTCGAGAATTGCCCAAACTATGGACGAAATAAAACTTCAAGCCTTCAGCGTTATTCCGGAAATGCAAGACAACCTGGGATCAAGTGAGACTTGAAGAAAGCTAAATAATCGTAGTGCAAGATTTTTACAAGAATTTTAAAGAAATATTTTACAAGGAAGCTCTCTCAGGCAGCAGAAAAGACAAACAAGAAGACCTATAACTTACAATATACTTTCGATAATATCGTGAAAAAGGTTGCTATACCATTTAAACTTTAAAATGATTATTGACGATCTTTTAGTTGCACTGAGAGCAGGGCCCCACTAATGCCCTGTTCCTTTTTTTTTTCAGCCGAGTTTATTCCTTTCTTTGAACAACGATGATTAAATAGAAGTCTTACATGAGTTTTTTCTGTTTAAGTTTTACAATTGTTGGATTCGCCCGAAGGAAAACACTCGTTAAATTTCCTATACCATAGCTCGTCAATATGGCATCATCGTCTAAAAGCCTTATGATTGCTGATTTTATCAAGAACTGACGTGTTTGCTTTTGAATAGGAAATGGAGAACTTGTTTTTGGCGTACAAGACAGTATTTGTATTGCGAAGTATTGAAGGCATTAACACTTAAGGTTCCATTTTTTTCTTTCCTTCTTTTTCTATTTCATGTTTGTTTGTTTTGTATTTTTGTTTTGTTTGGATCGTTAATCGAATGAGGTAAAAAGCGGTTTGTTGCGCCGCTGACTCTGGTCTGAGTAAAGTAATTGAGAAACTTCGATGCCCTACTACATGGGAACTTAAACAAGGCATCATGAGATTCAAACTTGTTCCCTCAATTCTTTTCTTGTTTTGTTGAAGGTTCTTATTTACTTGCCGTGGAGGAGGGAGGGGGGGGTAGTGGGTAAGCTTTTACGTTAAAATGGAACTTGAAGGGGTGAAAGGAGGAAGGCGTGTATCTTAAGGAGCTCGCTCTACTGTATCCATTCTTCCACCTAACCTGCCTGTGAATTTAATATGAGGTTATTCCACCGACCACCTTTTGCTGGTTTTCTCTGACAGTGTCTCACAGCGATTAAAAACTTTTTAATTTTAAGTGAAATAGAATGAAGTGCATTTTTGTTGTCGAAAAACAATTGGTACTTACGTAACACGCTCAGAACAGCCATAGCGGTATCAGGAAGTCCCAGTCCATTCTCGGCCTTGCAGATGTACGTTCCTGCTTCGTGGCGACTCACGTTCTGCAGTATAAGATGTTGTCCTGTTGGAAACACTTTGCCATTGCCTCCCAGCTTACTCCATGAGATATGAGTTGCGAGAGCCTGGTGAGGAGGATAGGAAGTTGCATTGCAGAAAAATGAAGCGCTTACAGTTTGGTTCACAGTCACGTTTTGTGGAAAGTTGATGATGGAGAAAGCACCTGGGAACAACAATAACATTTGTACATCTTAACAACAATAGACTCTCTTATCTCATTTTAATGTAGACATTACACGAGTGGTAAATATAAGAGAGTGCACATAGCACAATGGTTCTAGGAGATTGTAGTCTTTGCCGTTAATGCAATACTGGTGTGATACTCAACCGGCAGCTTAATACCGATTTGAACGTTACACCTGCTATACCAATTTTAGAACAAATTATTTTCAAAACCAAAAAGGTAAGAACTAGATGTTTCTGAGTTGGGACCGTTAGATGCACGTGGTTCTACTAACGTAGCAGACTATGAAAATACTTTATATCTCAGATGATTGTGTAAAACTGCACAAGCCTAAACATTTTTCTTCCCTTTTGTAGCAGCATTTAGTAGCATTTTACACTTGATACTAACCAAAAACGGATACGACAAGAGAACTGTTGGTCCCAGTCCCCAGGCTGTTGATAGGCACGCACTTGTATATCCCTACATTAGAATGTCTGGCTTTCTGGATCACGTGTTTTCCAGTAAAGCTGGTTCTGAGGTAGACACCTTCATGATAAAAACGGTATTGACTAGCTGGCGGATTGGCATCTGTTACGCACGTCAGTACAATGCGATCATTGCCTCTAACCAGTGCATTAACTTTATCGGTTGATAATCTTGTGGAGGATGGAGCGTCTTAAACAAAGAATGGAGTTTGTGTAACAATGACAAACTGAGAGAGCAGTCATGTTATAATTACATAAAGTCTCGATGTTGGCTCCCTAGACACGACCTGAAAGTGGTGCCAGAAAGCATACCCCACCCTCCCCCCTTTTTGAACAAAATACGACTTGAAGGGCCAAAAATGTCTTCAGTCTTCAAAGTTGGTCTTCGTCTCTCTTCCGCCTCATCTTCCCCAACCGCTGGAGCGGTTTCCCTATCATGAGCCAAGGCGTGTTCCTGGTTGACAGCTGGTCCATAAAATTCCCTAACAATTCCACACCTCTCATTTACACCCCAGGGGTAATCTGGTACCCTCACATTGCCTACTCATCCTAAAAGACTGAAGAAAAAGATCCGAGGATTAGATTACCCTTGGGTAGAAAAATGAAATGAGAATCAGAACTACATGTACTTGCCTAAGAACAAAACGAACTACGGTCACTGGTTAAATGCCTACAGCGAAAGTGGAAGCCATGTCAAATGTAGCGGCGTTCAAACGTTTTCACCGCGAAGCAAATGTCTTGACCAAAAATATGGGCAAAAACTTCAGTAACGATTAGCAAAGCTGAGCCTTTAATAAAATATTAATATAATCCATTCCCGCTTGTTGCCTTTATGACAAGCTCTGCACTTCGCACTTCGTTGAGTAATCTGCTTGTCGAGTAATCTACAAAAAAGTGTTCAAGTTCAACAAAAACCAAAGAAGCTTACATTGTACGTCAAGATACACTGACTTAGATGCAGGATTCCCCACTCCGTTATGCGCTACACATCTGTATTCCCCGCGATCTGACCGATCAGCAGTTTGGAACAGTAAAGTATTCCCAGACGCCATTGATGTGCCTTCTCGTACGTTTACCCAGGACAATCTTGCCTTTGGTCTTCCTGTTGCATTACAGTAGAATGTGACATTTTTTCTGTCCCTTTCCAGGACAGTAATGTTGCCAGGAAAGTAGTCAAGATTTGGAGAAACTGTAAATAGAAATTTGGAGTCATTTAAGCCAGAGATTCAAACTAGTAACAAATATTTACATGCAATCTCCCAGAGAGAAGGATGTTCCACGCGACCAAACAGTGACCTTATCATGAAGGCTCTGGTTTCGAGGAGGAGGAGGAAACGACAAGGGCATAAATGAAATGAGCAATTGGTTTATTATCTTCATGGGATAGAGAGGGCATCACTCACTTATTCAGTCACTTACTCATTCACATGCCCGCCCACCAGTTTAATATTAAGAAAGCTACTTTTATCGCTTGCGAAATCGTCAGTTTATCGACGTTGAAATTTAATTCCTGCTCAGCTGATGTGGATGCAAGGTAATGTTGAGAGACAGGAAACTTTAAACACATGTAAGATTAAAATAACCCCAAAGTCACTTACAATTGTCCAGCTCAATTGAAGCGTCAGCGGTAACTTTCCCCCCACGCACGCTTGTGGCCTTGCACTTGTACGTTCCAAAGTCCGACTTGTCAGCGTTTTCTACTCGCAGTGTTCTTCCTGTGGGATATACTTTGCTGTTGTTGCCAACCTTGGTCCATGCGATTGTTGGGGGTGGGTTTCCTGTCGCATTGCAGAAAATTTCAAAAGTAGCTGTTTCATTTACGAGCTGGTATTTTGGAAGAATGGTGTGTATTCTTGGAGACTCTGTTGAAGAGGAAAAACAGTGATTGTTGACCCTCTAACTTCCAAGAGTGCCTAAAATCAAACTTCAAGACGAATCCCAAATTTCATTTTGCAAGATACTTAAATACAAAGAGTACCACGGGAAAGTACTGCTCAGTAGCTTTCATTTGAATGGTCACACTTTAGGATTTCATCCACAGACTCAAAAGTTAGAACCACCTGGTACAGCATAATAAACAGTACCACATGAAAGTACTGCTCAGTAGCTTTCATTTGAATGGTCACACTTTAGGATTTCATCCACAGACTCAAAAGTTAGAACCACCTGGTACAGCATAATAAACAGTACCACATGAAAGTACTGCTCAGTAGCTTTCATTTGAATGGCCACACTTTAGGATTTCATCCTCAAACTCAAAAGTTAGAACCACCTTGTACAGCATAATAAATAGTACCACATGAAAGTACTGCTCAGTAGCTTTCATTTGAATGATCACACTTTAGGATTTCATCCACAGACTCAAGAGTTAGAACCACCTTGTACAGCATAATAAACAGCACCACAAGAAAGTACTGCTCAGTAGCTTTCATTTGAATGATCACACTTTAGGATTTCATCCACAGACTCAAGAGTTAGAACCACCTTGTACAGCATAATAAACAGCACCACAGGAAAGTACAGCTCAGTAGCTTTCATTTGAATGGTCACACTTTAGGATTTCATCCACAGACTCAAAAGTTAGAACCACCTTGTACAGCATAATAAACAGTACCACATGAAAGTACTGCTCAGTAGCTTTCATTTGAATGGTCACACTTTAGGATTTCATCCTCAAACTCAACAGTTAGAACCACCTTGTACAGCATAATAAATAGTACCACATGAAAGTACTGCTCAGTAGCTTTCATTTGAATGATCACACTTTAGGATTTCATCCACAGACTCAAGAGTTAGAACCACCTTGTACAGCATAATAAACAGCACCACAAGAAAGTACTGCTCAGTAGCTTTCATTTGAATGATCACACTTTAGGATTTCATCCACAGACTCAAGAGTTAGAACCACCTTGTACAGCATAATAAACAGCACCACAAGAAAGTACTGCTCAGTAGCTTTCATTTGAACGTCACACCATAGGATTTCATCCACAGGCACAAAAGTTAGAACCACATTAAATGTCTCCTTAACTGACTCTAATTCTCTATATTCTGTTGTAGTGCCATGACCGAAAACTTGACAAGTGACGCAGTCTGTAACATTTTCCTAAAGCCTTCACTAAACTTAAAGTTCCATGGAGGAAACAAGGACTCATGATATATTACTGCTATATTACAGTGGTCAATAAAAAAGTGAAAAACTACAGAGAGAAGCATTTTTGGTTGACTTCTTGTTCAATTTTCCAAGCATGGTTTCTTGGAAAAATTGTTATTAATCTTGCAACTGACATTCAATAACAGCAATGAATTATTCTGTCCGATCCGCTCGTTTCATGATCAACTGTTTTTCTTCTGTTTATACGACTCACAGTACTCACCATAAAGAGCAAGAGTGACATTAATCTGGTCCACACCTGCCACATTGGAGCAAGTGCACGTGTATTCTCCTTGATCTGCTGCTGTGAAGTTCTGGATGACATACACGCCTCCATTGACGTTTATCAAGTTCCCCTTGTGGTAAATTTGGCAAATTGGTTGAGGAGAACCATTAGACGAGCACTGTATGGCAACATGTTCACCCAGGGCAGCCACATTGTAAGAAACGTTAGTTGTAATATTGGTTTCCCTCGGGCTTGCTGCAGCGAACGAAGGGAATCATTTTAGTAACACTTTGTGAAAAAAAAACTTAAATTCCGACTAATCATAAATCCACCCAATTGTCCTATTAAGTAACCTCCCATGTACAAATGCGAACCCACCCTCAAAAACTCCATTTTAAAATTAGCTGAGTTGGTATTAGATAAATTGGACACCAAAGTGATTCAAAAGCTATAATAAAGGGCCAACGCTTGAAAAGTCACCTTTTAAATCTCTTCACGGTGATGGTTGGGGGGGGGGGGAATTCTCCTAACATTGCCTTAATTGCCTTAATTGTTATCAAGCTGAAGTTTCTCTCCTTATTATTCAAGTGGTAGATGTGTCCGTAAAATCTTCCCAGGATTGACAAGGCAAATAGATTTAAAACGAGCAACAACTCGTTTCACGTACATTCAGCAGTCCCTACAGGACGTCCTTGCATGTTAACAAATTTCCAGTGGTAAAAAGTACGGTAAAGTTACAGACGGATCACAGGAGACCCACCCGCAGTATCACTACTTACCCTGAGTGGGATGCCGGATTAAGATGATTTTAAGAGCGCTTGTCTGTAAAAATCAAACATAACGCGGCAAGGGTGGAAAATTCGATTTCTTTCATATTTTAATGTTAGATAGGTTAGGGTATAACTAAAATCACTGGATACTTTTTTTGGCAAAATATCCTTTTATTTCAAAGAAAAATGCAAATAACGAACTTCCGTTAAAATCGCCATTTGAAGCAGTAAATTATGACATCAATTTGAGGCGTTCGCGTGCAAAAACAAATGCCTCTGTCGTCTTTTAAACACTCAATTTTACTTTTGCAATCTCTCAAGAGCTTCAAAACTGATTTTGGTAGGAACTGCGTTGTTCTTTGTGTTTGAAATAATTTAATTTTGAAAGTATACATTTCTCATCAGGAAAAGTACTTCGTGAATTAAATTATTTTTCACCATGTGCTAAACCTTCAAATCGATTCAGCTTCTGGCTGTTGAATTAAGAAAAGATGTTCTCAGGATTGCTGCAAAAATTTCTTTGGGCAAATAATTGAGAGCGACGCGAGAGCTTTTCAAAGTTCGTTAAAATGCAGGTTGTTTGACCCTTCTTGGCAACATTCCATTCGCGAGTCACGCACATGTTTTAATGTGTTTCGACCCATATGAGATCGAAAACGTCAAACAGAAAAACAGTTCGAAATGCTCTTACCTCATTTGCTGTAGAGGACAGGTCCAGAGGCCATTTCCGAGTGATTCTCTTGTCGTTCGACGTATTTTGGTGCTGTTGATGCCATCCAATGAACACCGCCAACTGGGTCAGTGTATTGTAAACGGTCGAACAGGTCAACAACAACCTTTCTTCCAAAACGTTCGACATCTTTCTACACTGTGACATCTTGCTCAACGGTTCAGTTACTGGTCAGTGTTGCTTAGTTGGCAATACACAAAAAGGTTTTTATCTCCACATGTCGCCGCTAACGTGGCCAGAGTTCTATCTAGAGCCGCGTCACGCAATGCAAATCATCGGAATGGACATTTTACCAGTGGGTAGGGGAAGGGCAAAATCTGCTCTGATTCTTTTTAAACGGCTCAGGGTTCGAGAAATGGGAGGAACTAGTAATGGACCAAAAATACGCAACAAAAGTAGTGCTACATTTAGGCACCTCAGCCTCCCGTGCCAGAATGCGGAAAAAGTAGTCACCCCTCAGCGTGAGTTGTAGGCATGCAAATAACCATGTTCGAACACGAAAATTAGCCAAAAAGGGTACGTGTACTAGCTTAAGTAAAAAACCTCTTCAAAACGTCGAGTCCAGAACATTAAAATCGTTTTTATCAGGGAAATTGCGGTGTGACTAACTAGTTTGTGCTTATTGTTTTGGCTTAGAGGGGGGACCTCGGACTTTTGTTTTTTTCACAAATCATACATATTTACATACATGAATTGCTTCGTTACACAGAAGAAGGTTGTTGTTGGTTCCATTTTCTTGTTGTCGGGGTTTGTGGTTACAACACCAGACGAATCAAAAGCTTGAAAACAATTGTTCCCTTACTTTCATGTACCAAGAATACCCAGGCCCGTAGAAGGGGGAGGGGGGGGGGGGGGGGCTCGAGTCCCCAGAAGTTTTGGAAGTTGAAAAAACAGTACAATAAATGAGCCAAAAAATATATAATTAAAACGAATTAATGTGCAAGGAATAGTCTTAAATGCTGATGCTAAAAGTTCCTTTTATCATTTTACAACCTTTAACAGGGTTTGACATCTGTTGAGTCACTAGCCACCGGGCAAGTGGGGTTCAAAAATCTACTAGCCCACCGCACATTTCAGTCGCCCAGGTTCCTTACCAATGTCTTTCTTCACCCATATCACCTTGACCCTGGCAGTATAGCTTTACTGTGAAGGACCTTAATGCCTTTAATAGCTAAGCGACTGCTGTGTATTTCATCATGTTGTTTTAAAACAAGTCTAAGGAACAAAACTATTTTTATCTCACCAATCGAGTGATAAAAGTTACGTAAACGTTTACGAGAGTTAGGTAAAACAGGTCCGAGATTCGTAGCTTGGCTGTCGAGATGTTTCAATTTTAACAAACCTTGTAACTTTAAGGGTACTTTTTTAAAACTGATGCTATAAATCTGGTGGATGTTGCCAACAACTTTGTCGGCGAAAAAGCAAACAGGAAGCAGCTTTTTGGCAAATTGTCAACGAAGGATGTCCCCAAAAAGGTGTCGTGTTTGACGAAATCGACACAAACTGTGGCATTGTGAACAGAGTTAGTATCTATGTGCATGAGTGTGTATTTTGAAGGGGGGGGGGGAGGCTTTGACTAGGCCAATTTGCTCGTTGCATTTATTTCAGCCTTGGTGCGGGCCTGATACCACAAGTTACAAGTCAGTTTTTACAATGAACGCTTGAATACAATGACGATATGTCCCAGTCATCGTGTAAAACTTGGAATAGTGTCGAGCAGAAGCTACAGCACAAGGGGCCGGGTCCCGGGTCACGGTAAGGAAAAGGAGAGTGGCCAATGAGTGAAAGAGGACTGGGGAAAAAGGGATCTGAAATTATCTTACGCGGGACTGGTTCGCTTGTAAAAGTTGGATCAGGTGAGTTATATATTCGCTTGTGGTCTATCCGAATATTAGCCAGGTTATCGATGGAAGCCTCACTCTTCTCTTCGTCCTCATTAAGGTGTATGTAGAACGTGAAAGAGGTAACAGACGCCCGGCGATATCAATCAATGAATATCAATAATCAATAAAATCAATAATAATCAATAACAATCAATAACAATTAATTGATTGGTATTGGAAATCAATAAAAATCAATGCCTTAAAGTTGAGTGAGTATCGATTTTTATTGATTATCATTGATTATTATTGATTGATATTGATTTTTATTGATTATGAAATTTGTTATTTATCTTCAATAAAAACGCACCATATGAATAACAAACCATTCACTAAACTTTATTTGCTATGCTTTACGTTATTACAAATCAAATGTTTCAAATTTGTAGCACTTTTACTACAGTTTAACTACTAAAAGCTCACTAATTACTAAAACGTTTGATTGTCTCGAAACAAGAACATGTTATTAACTGTTTCTACTTTCTTTAGTCTCAGGTCAAGGCGGCACCCAGCCACTTGCAAGGAGCACTTGTTAAAAGGAGAGATGTTTTTTATTTGCGGTTAACACTGATCGAATCCGGGATCTTAAAAATGCCGTGTACATCATCAACAAATTTTCACTAACGGTAAATAGCGAAGCGCGCGAGGTCTCAAAATAGAATGCAAATGATCAGACCCCTCACGAGGCTCAGACAACATCAGCGTGTTCTGAGAGAAACAGAGGGAATCTAGGTGAAGTTTTCGTTTTAAAAAAGTGTTTTAGGAACACCGGCTGTTTTAGAAATTGTTTTAGGAAAATCGTCCGCTATTCCGGTTTGTTTCTCTGAGTCTTGTCTGAGTCATGACGTCACTTGCGCGCTTCGCTATTGCAGTACAAGAACCAAATCAAGCATAGTGTTTATATAATGTTCAAAACCTGTGGCTATACTCAGATACGCAGCATTTATAATGCCACTAGCTTGAACAAATGATTTCTATGCCGCCTGAATATAGGGCCAAAAACGTACACCCGGAACATTGACCTGTGCAACCGAAAAGGATGATAACATAATAGTAATTAATTTTTGAATGTTATTCCATGCTCAGCCTGAATTTCTTTTAGGAGCTCTTTTGATAAATTTTCTGGTGCGCCCTTTTTTGCTTCTTCTCTTTCTTGTTCTTTGGCCCTTCTTTGTTTTTGTAACCTTTCCTCTTCTAGTTTCTCGAGTCTGGGGAGCATCAGCTTCAATTTGGAAGGATTGATAAACCTCTCCGTGTCTGAACCGCCTGCTGGGTCATTGCAAACTTTGAACGCATTCCCACGTTCTCCTCTCTTCTTGAATGCGTGAAATGTTTCCCCGATATTTACATAAAAGGGGCATTCGTGGTAGCCTTTAACTACGCAGCGTACAGATAGTTCAACTTGCTTCGCCATCATTAACATCAACAAAAGTCTGAAACAAGTGAAGTCCGGAAACAAGTGTGTTGTGAGAATCCCGTTGGGAATGCAAGGAATTATCAAAACACGGGAAAAACTTGTGCAATCGAATTACCCTGGACACATAAATATCCCGGGATTTATGACGCAAGTCTACGCTACTAAGCGCCATAAAGTTGCATAATCAATTATTGATTATCTATAAAAATCAATAATAATCAATAGCAATTAAGACGATTTGGTGAGTGAGTATCGATTTTTATTGATTGGTTGAGCCAATCAATAATAATCAATTGATTATTATTGATTATTATTGATTATATTGATTGCAATCAATGATTGATTTTCATTGATTGATATCGCCGGGCAGACGTTTAAGGGCAAGATGCTTGACGTATTTCTGTTATGATATCCTCATATCCATTATGATAAGTATGCTGGCTGCTGTGAGAGATCTCGCTTACTGGGAACCTGTCTCAGTAAGATTCGTAAACAGAAATTCAGGAACAGAACCTCATTTTTTGTTACCATGGTTACGTGCCATATTTCACAGTCTTCAAACAGCACTGGCGTGCTGTTAGAAGCCCCACTCATTAGTCAGGACACACTAATGTAGACTAAGTCAAACAGCTGACAAGAGAGCACAGTTAAAAACTTCGATTGCACCCATTTGTTATGAAGAGAGAACCCTTCCTGTCCAAAACTCTCTCCAACCCTTTAACAGCGAGCTGACTTTCACTCCTGATATAACTGTGCCTTGTACCGGTCCTGTGCCAGCTGAGAACCAGCAGACTGACACCAATGATCATAGGTAGAATACCCGCTCGTCAATTAACAAAAGGGAGCCCTTGTAGTTATAGGTTTCCCCGTATTAAAGTTGGGTCTAGTTAATAATAGCGCCACTTCTGTTGCACCACTCACCTGTAACCATGTCTGTAAGCTTGTACGACGGTTGGAATTGCGTTTCAGACTACTAGGCTAGGGTAGCAAATACAATCTTTAATGGTTGTAACAACACTGGTAACAAGTAAGAAAGACACACAACGCCATTAAAACCACGAATAATCCCTGCAATTAACAATGTATGTTATTTTACTTCACCTCAAAGATTTTGCCCTTCCAATACCCCCTAAAATGCCTTTGATACGCATTGCGTGACAAACCAAATACGCACGCGGCGCCATCCACGTTTGGTCCCAATTTAGCAGTCAAATCTGATAATGCTTTTGTGCACTGAAAACTGAGCAACACTCGTATTAAATCAACTGAACCGTTGAGTAAGATGTCACAGTGTAGAAAGATGTCGAACGTTTTGGAAGAAAGGTTGTTGTTGACCTGTTCGACCGTTTACAATACACTGACCCAGTTGGCGGTGTTCATTGGATGGCATCAACAGCACCAAAATACGTCGAACGACAAGAGAATCACTCGGAAACGGCCTCTGGACCTGTCCTCTACAGCAAATGAGGTAAGAGCATTTCGAACTGCTTTTCTGTTTGACGTTTTCGATCTCATATGGGTCGAAACACATTAAAATATGTGCGTGACTCGCGAATGGAATGTTGCCAAGAAGGGTCAAACAACCTGCATTTTAACGAACTTTGAAAAGCTCTCGCGTCGCTCTCAATTATTTGCCCAAAGAAATTTTTGCAGCAATCCTGAGAACATCTTTTCTTAATTCAACAGCCAGAAGCTGAATCGATTTGAAGGTTTAGCACATGGTGAAAAATAATTTAATTCACGAAGTACTTTATCTGATGAAAAATGTATACTTTCAAAATTAAATTATTTCAAACACAAAGAACAACGCAGTTTCTACCAAAATCAGTTTTGAAGCTCTTGAGAGATTGCAAAAGTAAAATTGAGTGTTTAAAAGACGACAGAGGCATTTGTTTTTGCACGCGAACGCCTCAAATTGATGTCATAATTTACTGCTTCAAATGGCGATTTTAACGGAAGTTCGTTATTTGCATTTTTCTTTGAAATAAAAGGATATTTTGCCAAAAAAAGTATCCAGTGATTTTAGTTATACCCTAACCTATCTAACATTAAAATATGAAAGAAATCGAATTTTCCACCCTTGCCGCGGAATTTTGATTTTGTCTGATTTTTACAGACAGGCGCTCTTAATTAGCAAACCAAGCATTTTGCCCTTTTTCTTAGTGGTACGCCGATACTCACAGGCAAAACTGTGTGGGGACGGGTGAGAGGGATTTATTTGTAGCAAAGTCTCTCTCTATAGGGAAACAATACCATGCGGAGTCCAAGGTTGAACCACGGACCTTGCATCCGCCTGATCTTGAGATCGAAATTCATACGTATACCAGCTAATGACTACGCTACCGCGCCCCCATTGAATGTATGCACCAACCTTCAACATTGATTGCCGTTATTCTCGTGTCATTTCCCACAATGTTAATCGCTGAGCACTCATAGCTTCCACTGCCCGCCTGGGAGATACTGAATATGTTGATGTTAGCAGTGCCGTGTCTCTCCAGCAGAACTCTACCATCTTTCTTCCATACAACGCGTGGTGGGGGCCGACCAGTCGCTGTGCATCCCAGTGTTACATTGCTACCAAGTTCGGCGTTTTTACTGGGAGAAATCCACACAATCCTGGACGAAACTGCAAGGAAATGGTTAAGTATATGGTGACGTTAAAATACTGTGGGGAACACACGAAAGACGTCCACACTTTTCACAATTTCACCGAAGATTTATTCCTTAGAATCACACCCGCATAAACACACAGACCTCACAACTCCTAGATCCTCACAACAACAGACTCGCAAGAAAGTAAAAAACCTATTTTTGTCTGGCACGCCTTAAAAAGAACAATTCTCATTGGCTAAGAAAAGCTTTATCGGAATAAACAATCAAACCGCACCCACACACGCTCTCTCTCATCTCTCTTATTACAATATTAAATCAATTATCGATCGCTCTCTTATAGCTTCGGTAAATACGACCTTTGACCTGTTTCCGACAATACACTAATTTTACAACGTGGGCAGCTGATATGCTTTGATGTCACGCAAACAAAGAAGAAAAATCAAGAAGAGACACAAACAAGAAACGACAAAGAAGAATGAATGAATGGATGAACCAAATCCAGTATATCATCATCCTCATCATCATCATCATCATCATCATCATCATCATCATCATCATCATCATCATCATCATCATCATCAACTTAAATGTTACTTTATTTACAAAAGGGTGCTTCATAACAAGCATACAGGCAACTTATGTTTTCAAGTAGCCTCAGTTACCTGAGGATTCAGCGGTTTTCGCGCACGTTGTGTTTTCTTTAAACTCAATGTCGTCAATGGCAATGTCACTGAAAGCATCTTGACCAACCACTCCTTCAAAAGTGACCTGCAGTGAACATGAATACAGAGGGTACAAGGTATAAATACACAATAAAATGTTCAAGTTACAAATGCATGCTACCTTTGATTCTCGCCCAAACTTCGTGTTATTAGATCAGACTTAAGAGAAAATCATAAGTAAACAGCAAATTTATGCCTTTCTTTTGTTTCGTTCTTTTACCTAGAGCTGGCAGCGTTTTGTATGTGACAAAAAAAAAGAGGAGAAGAAAAGGAAACACAGAATGGGGAAATTGTGTTAAAAATTTGTTGGCAACCCTGATATCCGCCCAATTGCAATGTCATCGTTAATTGACTTTTTTAGGTTATGTTTGGGAAACAAGGTAGAAAGAAAAATAATTGGCCTTTTCGCAATTAGTACGTGTAAACGACGGCCTTTAGTATCGTACAACATTTTTCAGCTCATTTTAAACGAACATCCAAATTTAAAGAGAAACCATAGCCAGTTAATGTTCTTACCCTATATATTCCGTCAAAGTTAAGAGGTACTGTGGCTTTGTACCAGCTGTTTCCTTGTTCTCCTGATATCTGCCACAAAACCTGATCACCGACTTTCACTCTTAAGGTGTCAACGGACCGTCCATACAGATGATAGTAAAATATCATACATGTAGCGATTCCATTGCTTTGAATCTTTGGAGATTCGAGTCTGGCAACGTCACCCTTAAAACGCCCTGAGGCCTCTATATAGAAGTAATATCCTGCAATGAAAGTACATGAAATATTTCTCCGTTTATTTGTTTGTTTCGTTTCAGTAGACAAGGATCCTGTTGTTCCTGGATAACCTAGCAATCATCTCTCAGACAAATTATAAATGAGCTGGAACTAGCCATGTTGGTAAAAAAAATATATAAGAAGTGAACTGCATTCAGTTTGTCACAAGAATGTGACAAAGAAATAAGACTGAGTTGCTCACAGAAGACGACACATGTCCCTCTGAACACCGGTCGGATGTTCTAGATAAACTGTAAACGAACAGATATAATATACAGTTTCATTCCTTCCACGGGTTAAGAAGAACTCAGTAAATTGGGCTGCTCCCATTGTATGGGCCTTCATAGCTTAGTTGGCAGAGGACTGCAGCACGAACGCAAATACCACGGGTTCGAATCCCGTTGAAGCCCCGAAAACATTTTTGTTCAAACGTACTTCGCAATAACCTAAATTGCAATTACAACTGCGACGGTCACATCTTCTTTTCATTTGTATTTCCGCAGTTCACATCATTTCATTCTATACAATCTTCTGTTAAAAACGAACAAAGCTGCGGATTATTAACTCTTCACTGAAAGCGGGAAATACTTACAGAGGCAACAAAAAGCCAGAACGGGAATTACTCGTCATTATTACAATATGTTACATGCACCTTACCTCTCCCGGAAGTGTGGTCCCTTGATGGTCCCGTGTCATGTGACGGAGTAGGGCCAAATTGCCGGGTCCACTTAAAGGCGGCCGGGTTACCAGGCCCATTTTCCCAGCCACAATACCAGATATCAAAGTTACAACTTGCTTCTGTGAAAAGACGTGAAAAATCAATGCATTAAATTAATGTTATTTTCAAACAAAAAAGCAGACAAACAAACAAACAAAAACCAGAATAATAACCGTGGTCAATAAAAACACACTCAAACAGCATGTAAATGAATCAGAGCTCGAAGAAAATAAAAGGCCTGGCCTCAAGCAAGGTAAAACGCGTTAGAGCAACTCACAATTGCTTTTGGTCTTACTTCTAACTGGCTAAGAGGAAATGGCGAGTGTTGCACGAATACACCTTTGAAAGTCGCACCACTCCAAGAACGTTTTGAAAATACCCAAGCAACAAATAAGAACATCCCTACGACACTTTTTACTTCTGTACTTCTATACAAGCCTGACGAATACGCCAATTCCTACTAGGCCACGAGTCTTTTCTGAGTACTTTTTAAGGGGGGAGATGTGGGGATATTTGTCAGAGGTGTTACAAAGATGGCGGCAGAAGGAGAATCTATTATAGCGCCTGTTTAATATCATTACCCATGTTTACTATTTGATTTGGTTTTTTCTTTATCCAACGACCGGTATCTTATGGAAAATAAAGAAAAAGAAACCTTGACAAAAATTGCACTTTTACCGGAAAGTTTCGGTGTCATACTTTTGATTCATGGAAATTCAGCCTCACCCTGTGCAGTCACGGTGTAGTTAAAGTCACAAATCACTCCGGCATCCTCGCTATGATCGCAGTCACTCTTTCCCCAGCCGTCATGTTGACAAGCTGCAAGTGAGCTCTCATTTCCGGTGCAGTGGACCTCATCCAGCCATATTGGCCCATCCTTGGCACCGCCAAACTGGGAATTTGTTGTATAGGCAACAGCCCCTGGGTAACCCAACATACGGCACACCACATGTGCATCAGTTATGTCCCATGAGTCATCACATACTGTTCCCCATTGGCCATTGTAGTAAACGGACAGGCGGCCTTGATTTGGATACCCAAACCGGTCATCCAGGAGCTCCACGTGTATAACTGAAGAACATTTTAAAAAAATAGCTTTAGCAATAATTGAACACGGCAGGAACCTGTGAGTTATAACTTTCAAGGTCAGGTAACGTCTACCTACATGTATGGCGGTCTGTGTGGTTCGTCAGCAGGAGTTTCTCTTGAGTCGCCTAACGCTAACTGATAATAGGAGTGTATACGTCGTAGAGCTAAGCTAAGGTTTCCTAAACACTGAATTCGCCCGAAGAGGGGGCGGGAAAAACCACAAAGGGGGAGACAAGAGTTGCTAATTTCCACTAAAAAGAAAACGTTAAGAGACCATAAAACACATGGAGAAAACAACGCGTTGGACGTATTCTTTTACGTAAACCAAGGAAAAAAATTAAACGAAATTAAATGAAAATCAAACCTTTCATTTCAAGCGTTCGTCGACTTTTTAGGTCGTTCACCTGACAAATAGATTTTGGGCTTAGCCTTTTGTTAGTATGATTTCTTACATGTATGTCAACTAACCTGGCGGCATGGTGAGGTAGATTGAGGTAGGTGTCAGCACTGAAGAAGGAGTAGGAGTTATCACTGATTGCTCAACTTTTGTAAATGAACTAGACGCTGAAGAGGCTTTGGAAGACTCAGAGACTGTAGATGATGAAGATGATTGTACAATTGAGGAAGGTGAGATAACAGTTTTGTGTAAGGACGATTCAATTATAGGTGTGGCGGAGCGTAGAAATTGGGTTTTCATTGTCCTTGATCCTAAGCTGGAATACTTTGACGGTTTCTCTGTTGCGGAACTTTGACATGTCACCTTTGCATCTTTTGTATGGTCGCAGTTATTTACTCCCCAGCCACTGTGACCACATTCTGATAAAGTCTTCTCTCTTCCCGTGCAGGAAAGTTCACTTAACCATATAGGACCAGTCCCTCCTCGATGCTCAGAACAACAGCCAGCAGCCCAGGCTCCCGAGTATCCTAACATTCGGCACACAACTGTCGCATCTGGGACATCCCAACCGTCACTGCATATAGTGCCCCAGTATCCACTGCGATACACTTCTACACGACCTTCATTGGGAGTTGTACCACCCACAAGACGTATTTCTATGGGCCAATCTAAAGCAAAAAAATGAACAAAAGTTACTAACTAAAGATTGTCTCATGGAAACACAGTCAGGGGCGATAAGTCGTCTGATTTTGTAAACTACGATGTCGACATGAGACACTATAGACATGTGTGCCACGCGCAATCGCGCAATTTAAAAGAAATTCATGGCAAACGTGAACGTTGGAAAAGAACACTTGGTCATAAACGTACCTCTATTTTCCACGTTTACCGCCTTCCATTTGCCGTGCAACGCGTCGAGGACTGTTTTCGTGTTTGTCAACAACGTGAGCAGGACGTTTCTGCTACAATTACCAGCCCGGTTAAGCCTAACGTTAATCTTTTTCATATTCTTTGTAAAGCAACTGGTTTATTCATTTGGTATATTGTGCCAAAATTAATTAAAGGCTATTGACACCTTTCATAAAGTAGAAGGCCGCATTCAACCTGAAAGTGTTCTTCTCTCAATATTCAGAAAGCTGTTTGCTCTTAAGCAGGTATATTATTATTGAGTTAGTGTAAAGACGGGAAACCGCGGTCAGGTTGACATTTGACGTTTTTCTATAGTGATGTTTTATCCCTCCGTTTTGTAGTCTCCAAATACACATAGGCTCACCTTTTATATCCACTTGAACGACACTCTTAGGGGCTGCAAATGAGCTGAAAAATGTGCAGCGAAACCGAGTGGCATCAGTGTCTGTGACATTGTGCAACCTGATTGACAAGTCATTTCCAGGAATGACATCAAAAGTGTCCTGGTTACCAATTTCCTGGTGAACTCCACCAGAAAACTGTTTAACGACCATAAGCAGCCATCGATTACTGTAAAGGAACATCTCACGTTCCAAGAGGATTAAAGAAAAACGATGTGCTCTCAGTGTTTCCTCTGTTGTGAGTGATACTGTCCATTCTAGTGTGACAGGCGATCCTTTGTGTACCTCACTGGGCTGTTTGATGCTCCACGACAGAGATTCTGTAAAATAAGTACAATAGAAAGTTAACGTGCGATTCGCGTCTTTGACTGTATTAAAGAGTACAAAAGAGGAAAGATCAATGCCGTGTTTTACTGGGGCTTTTTTGGCACATTCTGAGGCCACAGAGCCTCGAACTCAAATCGTTAAATAGTTCACTGTGTCTGGGATGTTTGTCCTGCAGGTTTTTGCCGTCGTGTTGTTTTCTTGAAGACCTCAATATTTAACTGATCTGTCTTTATACTAAGCAAAGTGTGTATAAAAAACTGACTGGAGTTAATGGTGCTTAATTATCTCTCACCAGACAATGCGAACAGTGAAAAGAGTGTTAGAACTGCTATATCCATCACCAGCAACTCTGAATGGATCTGTCAAAGACAGTGGCCCTTAATCTGGAAGACGAAAAAAACACTTTAACGAAGTTAAACCACAACGGACTTTTACAGTCCACTTGTAACAATCATGCAGTTTTAACTTTAAAGACTTTTTGTACCCATTATATTCGGCCCGAACTTGCTGAACCATATTCATTATACTAAGATACTACTGGGGAAAAGTAACTTCGACGCGTTTAAGTAAACAGTTTTACATGCCTGTGAACATAGATTGCTCCGACCTTATATAACTTTGCTTGAAAAATAAAGAAAAGATAGTTTAAACAGTTAGCCTCTACGATAGAAGTTGAACGCAATTTATAGGGACGGAAGAGGTCGATGGCTGTGGTACACTTTCTACAGTTTTATTTATACATTAAGCAAAGTTTCACGTCCGTCGTTCTTAAAATATGCACCTCGATGGATATCAACCTTTTAGGTCATGTTTATGAAAAAAGAAATGTACAAAAGAAGGACGGTAAGTGGATAAAACACTGCACATCAAGAAACGAAATCTCTTAAGAACAATTTAATTTGCACAATGCTTAAGAGCGTTTCATGAACAAAAGTAAATTGAAACACAATTTTCGCTTTTGTGTTTACAGAAAAACAAAACAAAAAATTTCATTCACGACTCAAATGAAACCGTTCTTTCCCTGTGGGTTATCGTGATGTCTTAATAAAGCTTGAGAAAATGCTAAAGCATCGTGGAATAAACTCAACTCCCCACTTGAAGACGCAAGAAATGTAAGAAAATTGTGTCCAACAAGGGAACATTAGACGAGGCTTTCAGAATGGTGTACACTCTCATTTACATCGAACGTTAACCCTCGACACCTGAAAAAGCACCTGGTCGCAAAGAGGAAAATTTTATCAAAACGTTATTTTGGAAAACGTCCCCAAGTGAACACCGTCACAAGAAAGTGTTACTTATAACTCTCATTTGAATGGTCAAGGTTTTACACACAGACAAACACTGAACTTAGAACCACTTTGCAAAGTATGTAAATAAACCGGAGTACCAAAGCTAAGTACAGTAGCTTCAGGTGACACTTCATGGTCTCATACACAGGGCAAAAGTGAAACAGTATAAATATGGAAAACGAAACATCGAATTGCCCTGAGATAAAAAATTCACAGAGACACCTTTAGACAATCGCTTTTCTTTACAGGATCCCGTGTTCAAGTCTTTACAAGCTCAGGCGCTATTGTTTTCGTCCTGAATTAATACAATGACATAATAAGTAGCCAACACAATGCTAAGCCATGGTGTTATTAAGCAACTTCTCAAAACTTCGCTTCTTGAATAAATCCAACAACAACAGGCCCAAAACGTGGACATATGCAAGTGGAAATCAGTTTGAAAACAAAAACATCAAAATACATTTAAAAAACTCACACATACGGGATTACAAGAACAGTTCCTTTGGTCCTAACCAATTCTATATCCAGGGTTTCGATTGTCGATTATTTATTTTGTTGTGTGTGTGGGGTTTTTTTCCTCAAAGCGTTGGGAAGCCTGGCAAAGAGCCCCCTTTGAACACGTGAATACTGACTTGTCTAATAAAAGCGTAAGTTTCTAACCTCCCGAAGATTGATTTTAAAAAAATTGACAAAATAAGTGAAAACTGGTGACTGGAAAACTGTGGTTTTTTCATCTCGATTCTTCGCTTACTCGGGTCAAAATTATAGCCCAAAACTGCACCATTGCGGAAGTTAGAGTCACCGGGTGATATATTAATATCCGCGTCGTTAGCAAAATTTTAAAAATATCTCAATTTCCTGTTGCTCAGAATATTAACTGTATAAAATATGAGTAATTCGATGCGGCGAGAGGACTGGCGAACTTGACTTTGTAACACGTTCGAGTATTAAACGGACGCAAAATATACGGGCGACCTTTAAAAGAACCTTCCGGATACCATTTTCACTCGCGCAACTATTGATACCCTGCAAACAAAAGGATTTAGTCTACCGGTTACAGCTGACGTCAACAGGGGAGCGAACAGCTAGCGAAGGCTATTGAAAGTCGAGAGCTTGTCAGTATCCCAAAATAAATACAAATACAAAGGGATTTCATGCCTGAATTACTCCGAGGAACGAGCGAACGACGACAAATGGAGCACTATAGCTTGAACACTTTCTGCGCGATTTTATTACTATTCCACAACTTAAGTTTACTGGGTAAGTGGCGTGAGAAGGCGTTAGATTCATTTGTCTTGATTATATTTTTGTGAAGGGATATAAGCCCAATGTCGAGCTGATAAGGCCGTGATAGACTTCGCGGACGCCGGCTCTATGCGCGTATATATAATTCTAATAGAAGGTTCTTTGGAAGCCCGTTTTGTTTATTTGTTTTCCCTCGATTTCAGATGGATTTCAGTGGTCGTTTCGACAACAGGCAAGCCATGTAATCGACGTTGCTGTCGGGTCCGACATTTCTCTGCCATGCGAATATGTACTCACTCCGCAAGAACAACAGGAAGCCAACATATTTCATCTTCTAACATGGACGCGAGAGGAACCTATGAACAGCGATAGCTGGGCCGGATTGGCGATCAAATCCACGCTTACTGGAAGCGACGTTATTTACGATGACCCACAACGTATTTTTATCACCAATGGCACGTTGACTGTCAAGAACGTCAATACGAAAGATCATACGCACTATCAGTGTGCGTTTCAAAGCAGCTTCTACACGACGCCAAGTACAATTCTATTGAATGTTCAACGTAAGTATTGATTACTATGCTAAAACAGTAGCGACTCTATTCCCAACAGTATTGATAGCGAACTTCGAATCTCGGAGACAAAAACCCAAATAGTATTTAAAATATTAGCAAACAAACCACCACAAGAATAAAGTACTGTTTAGCAGCTTTCACAAGAGTGGTCACAAAATTTCATGCACTGACACTACTAAAATCAACGACGACATTTGCATACGTAAACTAAGGGCAAAATATCTATTTCTTACCTTACACTTCTCATAATAGGTATTCAAGGCTCACAAGTTTATGATTTCTTGTTTGTGTGGCCGTTCTATTACTTCTTCTTATTGTTATGCAAGCGACAGCATTTCCCAGGTGGAATTTTAGTTTGGCATTTTGATCCCGCTTTGAAGATGCTTTCGAAGGCTTTCTGTTATTATACTCGTGGGGAGCTGAGAAAACAGTGGTCAATCACTTCTTAGCAACGTGCCCGCCAGCCAACAAACCTCACTACTAAGTCTACTAAAGCTTTTCCTTTCGTCTTCTTTGATCCCTGTTTAAAGTGTCAAGATTTGTTTGCAAAATTACGGCTGTCAAAAACATCATTGTTCACACGGATGTCTTGTCACAGGTGATGAAATGTTAATATGAAAACTGCGTATAGAATTTCAGTCTAATCAAGTGGCTGTAGCCTAGCTATTTTGCACAAATACAGGAATTGCGGACCTCTTTTTAGTCCATTTTAGCGTTTTACATGTAGCGAGATATCAAATTTTGATTCTATTCGATTAAGACGTTTCAGTTTTTTTTATTGAGATAATCATCTTCATTTTTAAAGGCTATGGAGTGTACGTACTAAGGTAACCGATATTTGCACAGGATTATGCATTCAAAAAATTGATTTAAAATGGATTGTCTGTGTCACGATTTGCTTATATAATAATGTACGAGAAATGTTATCGATATATATTCGCTTCGTGAACAGACAGCACGTCAACAGGAAATGTTGTCATAGATATTGTTATGATAAGGTCACGGAATTGGACCACTAATTAAAATTATTCAAACTTGGAAGCGTAGACGTATTTATATTCTGTTCCATGCACTAAAACGTTGCGAAGTCAAATATTGCGTAATAAGATATTATCCGCTGGTTTTTAACAAGTTATTTCCCTTAAATGTAGTCGGAAATGCTGATAATTTTTTTTCTTTTAAATTCGGAATGACGGTCATATGTATTCAACGAATAAATGGTTGTTAGAAATGTTGCAAATTATTCTCTCACAAGAGCAAGGAGAAAATTGTACTCAGAATTTTTATGAAATAGAATGTGACTTAAGAATTGCATGAAACCTCAAAGAGAAGAGAAAGGAAAGGCTGAAATTTAGAAAAAGAAGGCAAAAGCGTTTAGATGCTATCTCAGACAAAACACATCATTTTATCTTATTTTTTTTCGTGCTTTGGTACTTGTATTAAGCTGTATTAGCATATTCGTAGTCAGTTATAAACATAAGCATATAGACTACACAAAATGTCCACTATTTTATTATCTGTTCAATGTTCTCTTCATGGTGACTGCACAAAACAAATTCTTTTTGGTTGTACATGTAACCTAAAAAGGTAGCTCGAAGACAAAACAAAATACATTTTTTAACATCGTGACTGAAAACAGAGAAACAAATATTTTGACAGTTTTCTAGCAGGTGTTAGGCTTCAGGCGTAGAAAGATCAATTTTCCTTCAGTTGCATCCGTATAACACAAAAACAGCAAACTTTACTTATTTCGACGGAAGAGCAGCGTAACTTAAAGCGTCACCGACGAAAGCAAAGCTCCAATTTTTGTTCCTACGGTTTTGTATTGTCTCCAATATTTTCTAGCTTAGTGAGAATTTCCTTAAGAACCGGAACATCTTTTTACTATTAGAAAGGCTACGACACAATTTTTTGGGTCAAAACTTTCCTGAATTTAAAACTGAGCACCTTTTCTAGAGAGAGAAAAAGAAAAGAACGCTGGCTAGTAGAAGATATCAAGTGATTTTTCTCAAAGGGAGAACAAACCAGATCTGTTTTAAGTCTTTTTTTTCATGACACAAGGGGAGAACTTGAGAAAATTCGGCCCACTATTTTCAAGTTGCAATCAAGAGAAAATAAGGGGACAGAGATGGATTCTGAGGGCGTTGGCTGGGATATGTCAATTCCACAAAAGTTATTTATAGACTGGCTTTTGAACGGAGGCCTGTTTCCCGAAACGTCCGCATCAATACCATTTCCCTTGTTTTTCGAAGTCGTTTTCATCGACAAAACGTAAGACCACTTGGTCCGCCATTACAAGCAAAATTTTGAATGGTACTTCAAACAACAGATCGAGGTTGCCTTTATGTGGACGTCCTGAATTAAGACTTCCGTTGCAAATGGCCGTCTAAAAATAACTTTTCCGAACTTGACATATCCCAAAGCCTGGTCTGGCAGTGTCCCTCTCTGTCCCCTTATTTTCTCTTGGTTGCAATCCTTTTCCATGTCCTCCCGGCCATCTATAGCCAAAACGCTCATTTATTGTTTCTGGAAACTACCGAGTACAGTATTTTTAAAAACTGAACCATTATGTTGTGAAGGTCGACAAAGATCAATTACTCCTTTCAATAATCCTTACAACCGTGTTCTGTAAAATTGTACTAAAGGGTGGTCTTCCGACACTGAGAGGTTGCAAGTTCTGAAATTCAGCAGGTACAAACGCCGAGCTTAACTGATCTCTAAAGTGACAAACTTGTGGCTCTTAATTGTACTCCGGATTTGATTTGAATTTAGAAACGTTGATTTTCTTATTGATGAAGTAAAACTGGAGTACCCAAGAAAAACCTTCAGTGAAAAGAACCGAATCAACAACTCAGCCCGCATTTTACGCCAAGTGTGGGATTCGTACTAGGGTAACAAAAATGTGAGGTGCGACCCTTTTTCTTATTCCGTATTATTTACATTTTTTATAGATAAACCAATGGATACTCAACTTACCGTCCCTTCAAGTGAGGTGAAGGTAGGAGAACCATTTGACATCACGTGCACAGCTCGCGCAAACCCCTCTCCAGAGTACAAATTTTATCACGACGGTAAACTGATCAGATGGTCGAGTACAGGCGTGCTTTCATTCGCCAGCATCAAGAGTGAAGATCAAGGAACGTACCGTTGTGTTCCTAACAACAAACTGGGTGATGGGCCTGAAGCCACTGTTACAGTCACTGTTAATGGTACGTTGGGGAAAACCTTTTTTTCTCTAAAGGGAAGTGCGCTGCGGCGCACCCGAAAGGCCGATTCTTGCCTATGATATCGCGTCACTTTACTATCTGCATGTTAGCCCGTGAATGCGTAAATCGCAGAGCGAGAATCAGTGGGGAAAATGAAGAAATGAGCTTTACGTCAATGTCTGTTTGGATGAACCCGTTCGTTAGTTCCGTGCTCTACTGCAATTGGACCGCACCCACAAATCTTTTTAGCTTGTAAATTTGAAATAATATGAAAATTTTATGACAGATCGTTTCTCTGAATGTTTCTTCTTTTCATGTTGTCATAGTTAGTTCTCATTCATCAGCCTTAAAAACAAATGCATCAACGGAAATATAATGCATTTATTTAGCATATGCAAAGGTAAGCTTTACAGTTCAACTGAAGGGTGGGATTGGGCGTCATGAATAGGCACCTCTGGGAAGCACCATTATTCCATCTGTTTTTACCCCACCCACCCGACCCGTGGATCCAGGAATGTGAATATCACCAGGTCACCAATGAATACCTCCCCTACTCTTTACGAACAGTTATGTGCGAAAGGCAAGACGACCAACAGCCTTACGTCAATCAAATCAACCGAAATACAGTGCTGAAAAGGAACTTTTCAGCTTAAAAACATTATACTGGATGAGAGCCTGATCTACTGTCATCTATTTATCGTCAATTTATCAGCTGCCCTTTAATTTGTATTCACAAAATACTGTAAAAAGTATTGGCTAGGCAAAACTTAATGATCTTATGCTCTTGTGCTACAGATTCTGAGGGATTCCCCCTCTGGGGGTACTTCGCTATTGCTGGAATTGTTCTGTTTTTCGCGTTAGTTGCTGCAGTCATTGCTATTTGTCGCGCTAGAAAAGCCAACAGGAAACCAGGTAAGGCAAAGCATATAAAGATTCAGAAAAAAGTAGAGTAACGCATAAAAGTTTGGTTCACTCGCACTAGCCTTGTAAGGACTGGTCGGACTTCAGAATTTCATCAACAGACTCAATAGTTATTACCACCTTGTACAGCAAAATAAACAGCACCACAGGAAAGTACTGCTCATTAGCTTTCATTTGAATAGTCACATGTTAGGATTTTATCCACAGACTCAAACCTAGAACCACCTTGTACAGCGTAATAAACAGCACCACAGTTAAGTACTGCTCAGTAGCTTTGATTTGAATGCCCTAAGCTTCTCACCAACAGTCTCAAAAGTTAGAACCAACTTGTACAGCACATTAAACAGCACCACAGGAGAGTACTGCTCAGTAGCTTTCAATTGAACGTTTACACTTTTGGTTCTCACCCACAGTCTTAAAAGTCAGAACCACCTTGTACATAGACTGCGAGTAGTCTCTAATTTTGGCGATCGCTTGTGGGGCGGGCGAAATACACGCGCGTGCGCGACATTTCGAGGAGATGCGACGCGAGGGGAGCGCCGAAAATTTCGTCTCCTCGAAATTTCGCGGCGCGCGTGTATTTCGCCCGCCCCACAAGCGATCGCCAAAATTAGAGACTACTCGCAGTCTACCTTGTACAGGAAAATACTGCTCAATATATTTTAAAAAAAGTTCAACTGCACAGAAAACGAAAAGGAAATAGTTTGGTTTCTACTATGGTAAACAATGGCCCTGGCCTTTACAATTCAAAACGTCATCGTTATAACGTAAAGGTAAACACAATTTACCAACTCAGTTTAATCATTTTCGTTTCCTTGCAGAAAATAAGAGAGGAAAGGTACCCCAACCACGAAGCAACGCTTTGAGGTGAGACATTCCACAGCGATCGGTCTAAATAAAAATATACTTATTGGTACAATTATTGGTAGAAACACATCACGTGGAACAAATTCGGACAGTGGGTATCAGGCAATACCCTGGTTTGACATCCCTCGTCCGATTTTATTTCGACCACAGCAAAATAAACAAAGAAGTCAAAGTTCGGGTCAAACTGTTCAATTTTTTTTATGGAAGAAAACGAAAATCGTTTTGCAGAAGCCAGTGGCAGCGAAAATCACCCGCAACCACGACACGATCATCAGTGGCTTTTATCTTCTTTAGCACGACAAAAGTGCGTAACGAAAATTAATCAGAGGTTATAAAACAAATGAACCTTTTTTTGGCTTGCTGGTGGAGGATAATGCCCTTGGCTAAAAGATTGTCCTCAAAGTTTCATAGTTCGCTGGGAAGGGAACTGTTCGTTTTTCGGACAATCGTTAGGCCTCGAACATTATCCTCCGATACACCAGCCGCAGGAAGGGGTTAATTTACGAATTATTTGATTCGATTTCGTTTTCGATTTCGATTTCGTTTATAGGCCCTAGTCAAACATTTCTAATTCCATTCCACACCCTGCAACATTGTTGACCTCAGCAAGTTAAACGCGTTAAGCCACCCTGTTGAATGATGTTAAATGATGTTGAACAAAGTATCATTGCTATTATGCAAGCATCTGTACAGCGAAGTTGTATTCAACAGTCTTAGATGATGTTGAATTCAGTTGTCCGATCTCTTGTATATAACTTAGTAGATCCAGTACCTGTTGCCTTATCAGTCATGTTATGGTGGCTGAGGGCGGTCACTTTTGAGCGATCAGTGACCGTGTCATGTTGTAGATATTAAACAGTTTGTGTTTTCCTTTCCAATTTAACAGGCCGGGAGATGTAAGAGAGGCTCATGTTGGTCCCGGCGCTTTTTACGGAGACCACATGAACGGTGGAACACAAGTACGTGTTCTCTGTCTTTTTCCCGAATATTCCTTAGCTTGGTTGTTATTATGATTAAAGAAGCTTGCTTGTGCTGTTTTTTGTGTTGTATAAGGTAGTTTAAACTCTTGAGACTGTGTATAAAATCCTGACGAGTTATCATTCAGAAAAAGCTATTGGATATAGTATTTTCTAGTGGCGCTTCACGTTTCGCAATATTTTTCAATACGAAATGTTTGGATTTTGGCCAACCGTCAAACCTTAAAAAGCTAACGAAAGGGATACAGCCTGCTATGCAGTCTGCCACGAAAGCCTAACACAAGGCTGCTGCGAAAGCCGATTATTACGGGACATCAAAAAACAGAAAGGACATTCCATTTGCATTGAACCCTTAATACCGTAATACTTGATGAGACCATAATACTTCAGGCTATTATCGACTGTTCGAGAAGCGATAAACCTTGTTTAATCAAGGAATAACCGTTAATTGTGGTCAGTTAATCATGGTCTCTCTAGCTGAAAAACGCGTTTCGTGATTTCTGCAATTTTAAGTTAAAGGTAGTCAAACTCAAAACGTGGTACAAAAATAATATACAGCCAGGAATCCTCATTTATGAGCAGTAAAACTGAATTTATTTTGAAGGTATCACTTAATAATCCTGCTTTATCCTGCTATGAATTTCCGTATTGTGTTAAGAACCAAGGTTTTTCACTGTATTACAGGAGCTTAAGAATTATCACCTGAAGGTCATGTACATGCGAAATATCACTCCTTATTATACATGTATACACACTGCCCCTGGAAATGATCAAGCAAGCGCTCTGATCGATTGCACGGCTCCTATAATGGCCTACAAGCTCGTATCCTACGAGTAAAGAAGTCCCGCAAAAAGACGGGAAATATGCGGTTCTTTTTACTCTTTATCCTTCAATAGTGAAGGGCATCTAATTTCTCCTTACAATAACACTACTAGATCAAACATACAGGTCATAAGAACAATCTCTTGACGTTTAAATAAATTCTTCAAACTAGCATTATTAGTATATGTATTTTCTAAATAAACGCGTCTACTCTACTCTATTCTATAAAGAAATATGTAGAGAACAGTGTGTAGAATATTCATGTTGATATTGGCTTCTCTCAAGCCAGGGTTTATCTGCGTGCCTCGCTAGTCATATGCTTACGTACAACAACATTGAGTAGGAAATTGTTTCAAATGCTGAGAGGACAGTAAACTCTGCGAGCAGTTACGATCGATTTGTTACTTAAGTAGTTTATGGTTTCTTCAGATAAAACTTACCTTTCCTTCCTTTTCACAGATTCCTCAACTTAATGGGGCTTTGAGTTTCAGTGACATTAGAATGAGTCGCGAGGTGAGTATTGATGGAGCTGTAGAGAGACTGCTTTTGGTCAAAGCTTTGCTAACTGTGGGATAACTGTGTACTTTTTCACTCATGTACAAAATTCTCATAGAACACCAAAAGGAATATATCAATTAAGTTGAATCCTAAAAGCAAGACGAACCACAACCTGTTTTTAGAAAAAAAGCCTAATTGTAATGTTTTCAAGCTGTGCATTCTTTCCTTCTTGGACATCGTTACCAAAGAACACTTGTTAATAGTTTTACGCTGCGCCACTGCGCTAGTAGAGTGCTTCATAAGAGAACTGGAAGATTATTTTAATTGACATGGCCTTGCTTGTTTGTTTACTTTGTTGTTGTTGTTTTTTTTAAACAATAACATCACGGATTCGCGTGTCATTTTCTTTGCTTGGGAAGGGCCGTGGGCGGAGGGGATGGCCTCCCAGGGTTCTCCCCTAGATCCACCAATGACTGAACAATACTAGTGGGTTAATAGTATCAAAATGTTTGAGATGTAGTTTGTTGATATTACGTACGTCGCTTTATTTACTCAGATTCCAGGCGTAAAAGGTGCTTTGAGCGCTGATGACGTCAGAATGGCCGAGGTGACCTTCAAAAAATTTATTTTTTTTCAGTAAAATGAATTTCTAAGACTTTCGAAAAATAATAGCTGCTCTATTTTGACACCACTTTGTATGTGAGACGACGTTTGTTCATGACGCGTCTTTTTATTTACTCAGATCCCAGTCGTAAATGGCGCTTTAAGCGCTGATGACGTCAGAATGGCAGAGGTGAGCTTTAAACGAGTAAACAGAATGGAACTGCTTTGTTGTACAATGAGAATTTTATAGACTGGAAAAAAATAGTCGTTTTATTTAGGTACCAATTTGTATTTGAGATGTAGTTTGTTAATGACGGTTTGTTTTATTTACTTAGATCCCAGTTGTGAGTGGTGCTTTGAGCGCTGACGACGTCAGAATGGGAGAGGTGAGCTTTAAAAGAGATAACACAATATGAATTTCATAGACCTTGGAAAAAAATAATAGCAGCTTTGTTTTGTCACGATCTTGTTTCACGGGGAATTTCAGGGCTTTACCTCGGTGTAAGAACCTGTGAAACTCACGGATGACGTAAAACAAAGAAAACAAAACATTTTAAACAATACCGTACAGCTAAACAAAAGCTAACAAACAAAGAAAATCTTGTCAGGTTCTCAGACCGAGGTAAACCCAATTTCAGACTGCCGACGTAATGCTGGGTCTTGGGGCCGGGTAAGTCAATACACGAGGCTGTTCTAGTAGATAGCGCAGAAAGAGCGTATTGTAGGTGATATCACATGGAAGCATGGACGGCGAAGAAGAGAGAGCGCTCGTGTCCAACCAGTGTGGCCTGGGTTCGAATATCAAACTCGGTGTCACATGTGGGTTGAATTTGTTGTTAGCATTCATCCCTTTTCTCCCTCCACAAAAACCAACTTTTCTAAATTCCAATTTTATCTGAAACAGTGCATGAAGAGGCAGTCTGTGGGCAGGCACTGCAATTTCCGTGTATTTATTTCTTCATTTTATTTTCATTTTAATCAAGAATGAAATACAAACGGCAGTGATAAACATGATAAAACAACGTATGTTGTAAAAATGACGACCTTTCGTATGCTACGCAACTGTCACTTTTTAAAATATATGTTGCGTTGCATGCGAAACGTCAAGTCATTTTTACATGCGTTGTTTTATCATGTTTATCACTGCTGTTTGTATTTTATCCTTGAGTAGGCTTGGATGCTCGAAAAACAAGAGTGTTTATTTTCATTTTATTTATTTACTACTTCCTGGGTATCTGCTCTTAAAGGATAGTAGGTACGTAATTCTTTAGATAACGAGCAGTCCTTCCTTCTACTCAGGGGTAGTCGAGAGGCAAGGTGCGCGCGAAAGGAGGCTGCCCCTTGGAAACGTCGCTGTGGTAGCTCAAAACACGCGCATCAAGTTTTCACACGGCATCGACTTTCGAGCTCGTTCGCATGCTTTGCTCGGCTATCCCTAAGCAGAACAAGGGACTGCTCGTAGTTAAGTAACCTTTCAGGGAATATATTTTTCTCATATAGACGCTATCTTTCAATCTAGACTGCCTTCTCCAGATTAGAAGCAGCCTATCCAACCCGTTCCATCGCGCATTTGATTGATGGCGTGGAAGAACATGTTTCACAGCTATGACAACAGCAAATAGAATCAGAAGTCGTGATGGAAGATGTCATGACGAATGAAGTGGCTGGGACACAAGAAACTTTCGTGTTGATTTATAATCTTTCCTTCTCATTGCATCTCAATTGATAACGTTCGTAGTTAGAGACAAATTAGGCTGTCCAAATAAACTCTACAATACGTGCGTGGTCTCAAGGAACAATGCAGCTTGTATAGCAAATGAAACGACGTACTGCAGGCGCGGGAAAATGCATTGTGATCACGAGCAATTAACGAGGAAGTTACAATCAGTGATTAGCGATGGTCCTCGATATTTTAGATTTATTCATACTTTTGCCGTAATAGAGTGATGTATATTTTTAATAAATACTAGAATTTTATACTTAAAGAAAAATTGTTCATTTTATTCTTTAAACGAACAAAAAAAACCATTTGCAGAGGGTATTAGGTAAAAAAGAAATGTTTAGACAGATTATTTAGAACTGTAGTTAAGAAAATGAAGTTAATTTCCTTTAATCTTGCTTGGTGCGCAATATTTTGCGTCATATCAATTTATTCTTTCATAAATTTGTCGAAGCGATAGAGAAATATGTATGTGTATATTTGTCAGTCATTATTGGCATTTTTTCCAATGAGAACGAGATATTTAATTGCTTTAACATCTGAAAGAAAATGTGTTTTTCAGTAGATTGAAATAAAGAGGCCAAGAAGAAATTGTACGACAGTGAATTATACCAAGTTCAAAAAGCGATAGTTTTGTAAAATTGTCCATTCCGATTAGATGTTTTTTTAATGTTTTAATGTAACTGATTATTTATTAAAACTTCTGAATAAAATCTTCAAGTAGTTGTTGCTTCTGGTACTTAGTTAAATGGATAAAAGCCCCGTCTAATTAAAAAATATGGACGTACGTTGGAAAAAACAGTATTACTTTTAAAATCCAAAAGCATCTGTGTTCCTGATGCGTCGTTTTTGTTTTCTATAAAATTCCATGCTTAAGTGACTTGTAACTTTGTCTCTGAGAGTCACTATTCGGTTGCTGAGGGCAATTGGTTCGTTTACAACTTGTTGATTTTAATAAGGCAAAGTAATACGGGCAACATTATCGTGTAACTTATCGTGCAACAATGTTGCGTTGTAAGTTGAGATTGTTTGTTGTGCACACAGAACCACCTCCGTGCTTAACAAATTTTCATGTTGCAAAAAGTAGAAGGGTCGTCTTTTTCTGTAACGTGAAAATTTGTTGCGCGAGGTCAGAGGTGGCAATACGAGAAACAAACAATGCAATATTTTTGCAAAACATCCCTCCATCCATCCAGGCAACTTGGTATCAGCAGCAAAACAAGATACACGAAAACGTTGCCCTTATTACTTGAACAAAATTTTGCGACTTTCCGGGCCCTGACTGACCTTATTCTTACGAAAAATTCTGTGATAAGATACACGAGGTATAATCTCGTGTAAATAGCCTGGAACCGGAAAAACAAAGCTTTTCCCCAAGCGTACACTGTAAAGGGTCCTGGTCTATGGAAGAGTAAAACGGGAACTGAGTTCTGCCCACTTTCCAGGATAAATCGCATTACTCGTCATAATTTTAGCACAGTTTGGACATAGTCGTGACACAGTCCGTTAAGTACCCACAAAAATTAGCGACAATACGGAATCACGATGAACACAATCGCACTTTTAAGTTTTAAATCACAAGTAAAAAGGCCAGCCAAAGAAACAATAACACTTTTATTTCAATGCTCAGGTAAAGAGCACGGCGTCATATAAATAGTGATATTACATCACACAAATTGTTAATCGTTCTTTACATGAATGTACAAATAGCTTATTAACTGAGGGAAATGGACTCGATAATTAAGTCATTTAAATAAGGTATCAGTTCTTGAAGAATACATATTTGATTTACATTTATTTTCTTTCTTTTTCCGCGTCGAGCGACTGGGAAGATTATTTGCTAGTCTTTTCCAGAGGCGCACTGTTCTATTTGGAATCAATCCAAAAATTCTAAACAAACACCTTTGGAAAAAAAATTACATTCACAAACAGTAATACATAAATAGCTAGTGTAAGATCGTTAAACGTTATTGACATTAATGGTTGGCAACGACTTTTGTCATCTACTTAGCTCAAGACTGCAGACATGACAACTACATGTAAGTCGAAATTACCGTGTATAGTTGAGATATATGTCACCCTTACACGGGATATTAATTTCTTTAATGTACCAGCTATAAGTGGCATTCATTTACATGGTCGTGATTGGTGCACAGGTTAAAGATTATTAAAAGCTGTTTTCTTATTAACTGACAAAAACATATTAGCTTCTGATAAAAGTTTTTACTTGTGCGAAGACACCATTCAAGCAGGGTTTGTAGAGATCTTCGATTCGAAAATTTGAAACGGTGATCACCCAGATGAGAAGTACCACAATGCACTTGGCGCGGTCAGAGAAGGAAAGAAGGGAGATTTTCATCAAATCTGCGATTGCCAATAACATCACTGAATACTTTTTATTAAGTCACATTATTAATTTATATTGCAGAACGGAGATATATTAGAGACTATCTATGCCTAACTTCATACTTCATCTAGATTTTAAAAAATAGTGCACATAATTGCACACTATTTTAACAGACTTTCCAAGCGCTATGCAAACGCTTTCAATGAGAGTTGAACTCGATGGTCCTTGGTAATCTTTGTCACCGCCAATCGATCGAAGATGGAATCTAATCATATTACCATGGTGTTACCTTCAAAAACGAAAAAGAGAATAAAGTACATGATAAGTGCGGTTAACTATTAGCAGCATTTTAATATGGATTAATTTCTGAAATCCTTGCGTGCAGTGTTGGTGACGAGTGACGGGAAACACACGAGGTACTACAGTTGGTGCAATGCTGTTCTATCGATCTTATCTGCAGATACAGCGCAGGTCTTAGCAACCTCTAATTTCATTGGACCTTGGTATCACGCAGCACTATCGTTTTCAGGGCTAGGGTCCACTGTTCTGTTTGTTCTATTGTTTACTCAGCAATTCAGAGAAGACCTTGTGAGAGCTGCGTACCGCCCTTATCTGTACAAGTGACGCTTGACCATTTAAATGAAGGCTAAGTAGTAATACCATAAACTAATTGCGATTTTGAGACGCCATTCTGCAATATACTGACGGCTGGTTGGAAGAAATTATTTTCTTCCAACGCCGTCAATATAATGCAGAATTGCCGTCTCAAAATCGCAATTAGTTTTGTATCACGATTCAATCGTGATACAAAAGAAAAAATAACGCAAATCGAAGAGCTTTTTGTTCAAAACTTTTTCAAAAACATGATTGCGTGATTAGCGCGCGCACGACAACACCGCGACGGCCCATCGGGACAAAAACAAACTGTAAGAGCAAACGAAAAGACGCTTTAGTCCTCGTCTTTCATGTGGGTTCTAAAGTCGAATATCGCTTTCCTTTACCTTCCAAACTACGATTGTAATTTAGAGTACTGGCCGCCCTTTGAGGAGAAAATTTGATTTTTTCTTCGTTTTAAACGGGAGAAGCCTAACAAAAAACGGCGCGAAATTTTCAACCAATCACTGGCTCGCTTTTGAGACGTCAATACATAGAGGATATTACACGGTGGCGAGAAGATATGAATTTTATGTTCGAGTGGCAAACACAATAGCTCACGAGTTCGCTGCGCTCACTCGTGAGATAGTGTGTTTGCAACGAGAACATAAAATTCATATCTTCGAGCCAACGTGTAATGTTCTTTTTATTATATGGAGACAAAATATCTGAAATTGCCCATTTTTATTCTCTTCTCGTCTCAAGTGTCGAGAAATTCTTTGAAAACCTTCAAATCGTACAAGGTCTTCTTTTTTGTGTTTTCGTTGTCGAAGCTTTCGGAAAACTCTTTCACTTGTTCATCGTTTAGTAAAACAAACCTGCTTGCCACCGCCATAATTCTAAACAACACTGAGGCAACGACGCATTCAGTTCATTCAACAAAGTAGAAAAGGCGGGAATCGTGACGTCATTGAACGACATGACACTCAAAAGCGTGACATACGGAAAACACGCCACTCGGGTCCCGAATGGAGTGGCGTATGGAATCTACGAGTGGTTTAGTTCCCAGTAAAACACTCTCCTCCATATAATAAGTAGTTATAGTGACGTCTCAAAAGCAATCGAAAGAAACAGAATCGTAATACTTCCCTGTGGTACTGTTTGTTTATGTTGCGCAAGGTGGTTTTAAACTTTTCAGTCTGTAAAGAAATCCCAGAGTGTGACCATTCAGACAAAATTGGTACTGAACAGTATTTTCCTGTGGTGCTGCTTATTATACAGACCAAGAAATCTCAGCACCACCACTGAAAGCGGAACATTCATGCGAAAATGTAGTTTGTATGCTGGCTCCCACAGAAGGTAAAGTGATAAGCCCTGGATGAAGGTTACAACATTTCAGCAAAATTATTGCCGATCAATGTATCCCCCTAGGCATTTCAATTGAAAAAAGGCGGCGAAATGCGTATTTGTTTTGTTTTGTTTTGTTTTTATTCAGCGGCCTTGGTGAACTGGAAACTAAACTGTTACGGAAGGAAATCCGACTAAGTGCACAAACTAGAGAGCCAACTTAACACTCTAACGTTGTTGGCTCCTCCACATACGTTGGGAAAAATGTTTCATCGACAACAGAACACATTCATCCAACAAAAAGTTAGTACAACGCCCAACGTCAGATGCCAGACGTTCTAACTTTGGCAACCAACAAATGTTGTACAGAAATGTAACGTTCAGCCGGGGCTTTAAGATATAATCAGATTAAAATGTAGTTTTGGTCGTGTATACCATTGCCCTGTGCAGGAGTCTGGCCACTGAATGTCCCTTCATCAGGGGTCCTCTCGTAGAAGCCGTTTCCCTGAAAGAATTTTTACAAAGAGTTTAAGTAAGCCTTAGGAATTACGGTAGCAATAATTTTAACAAAACTTGGGAGAGTGACGCTTTATTCACCTTAATAACGTGTAAATTAAACTGTACCCAACTTAAAGAAAAATGAAAAGAAAAGTGTGATACCACAGGTCTTCAACGCTATTGTTGTAACAATCTTGGTTGCGTGTCAGCATAAATTATAAAGGGTTTGTATAGGAATCTGGTAGAACAAAATGTCTCACCTTGCTTCCGTCGAGTTCTGACTGGTTCACTGGGTAATTTGTGTTTGCTGTAATTGACTGGGATAATTACTGTGGTTCTAGTTTTACGACACTCTAACTTAAACTGACTAAGCAGCTACAACTGTATCATTTTTCTGCGGTTTCCTCATCCTGAAGTGAAAAGACGCCCCTCTACTATCTCCTGGTTGGAAGGCTTCCTCATGGCAAGTTCCCCCTCCCTCCCAGCCACTCTCCCGTCCCCCCCCCCGTTCCCAGTATGAAAGTTTCATCGACAGTCCCTAGCACCCATTTCAACTCTTGTGTAGAGAGACAGCAAAAACAACATGCCCATGAGGAAAGCATCTTTTCTGAAATTTGATTTATAACATCGAAACGAACAAGGTACCTGGTGAGTAGGTCCTCGCGCACTGGGCCCTTCTTCAACGTACGCCCCGGGTTCTGTGTACGCATGGGCAGGCTCTCCAGATCCTTTTCCATTAGTGTAATGAGGAAGATCGATCCACTTGCCGTCTTCATATCTTTGGCAAAGTTCTTAAAAGGGAGATTCATTGACAAAAAAATCAACAACTTAATTTTAATTCATTTTCAACGAGACTTTGATCAGAAATTTATTTAAAAAGAGACAAGAGAACCAATATCTCCTAATCATATGTTTGCACAACGAAACCAATACGACTTGTGCTCATTACGTCATACATACATGCATACTTTAATTGTTGATGTAGGTCAAAAGTGGCAACTATTAAAGCTGATGTGGTCCTACTAAAGCTAATGACACTACGTATTTACAACATTTACTTTAAAATTACTTAAGACTAATGACACTGCGTATTTACAAGATTTAAATAAAAGCTATCAAATTAATAATATATAAAAATTGTGAAGGTCCTTATTGTGAATTGTTAGAGTTCCTTTGTGAAAAGATACTTTGAATAGTCGTGTTTTATTTCTTTTTAACGCTGTTCTAAATCCGTTAAGCTCTACTTCGTTCGTTACAATCAAGTGAATTCCATACTATAGGACCTCTAAATGAGAAACTGTTCCTACCAACTTCAGTTTTCTTTCGTTTTAGTTCCAGAAGCAGACCTTTGTACTTCGATTTAGTGAACGTAAGAAATGGTAGTAGTACGTCGGCCACTTATAATTCTCCCCTTCCCCCACTAAACCTTTCGAACTTCTGCGATCTTTACAATATAATTGCTCGAGTTTTAGTCTCATCTTTATTGTTCGGGACAATGCTTCTATTAGTCAGTTTTAAACGTAAATATAAACAAGGTTTATAGTGCATCATTCTATTCTAACGAAAAGATAGCCAGACTAACACAATCGGTCAATTTGGAAAGTTACAAAACGAGAACTCAACTGAGAAATTGTTGAGGTTCATATTTGTTCTCCCTGCATCTACTCAGATAACTGATATGCGGAAATATCATTCAGATGAGAATGTTACCAACTTCAGTTCTTAAAGGGTTTCTAGTCTACAAATCATTTTTTTCTCGAAACATCAAAAAAGTGTCCCTTTTAATCACTTAAGCCCCAAACTCAACATTCATCAGCATGTTCCTCTCATTGTTTTGCATATGTTTCCTATGGTACTAATGGAGAGAATTTGATTAGACATCAAAGCATTTCATCTTCGGTGATCATTTCCTTTATTCTCGTGACCTCTCTCTTTGATCATGTACTGATATTGCTTTGAGAAATTCGATGCTTGTCACTACTGAGGCTTATAGTAATAGTATGGGGTAACCATACCTTGCTCTCCTGACTTCTTCTTCTTGCGCACACAGCAGTGGATAATGGCGCAAACCAAAACCAACAAGACCAGACCACCAATAGCAGCGAGTAAAGCAATTATCCATGAAGCCAGGGACTTGCGCTGTGCAGCTACCGCTGGTGGCTTACCTTGAACGGTCGTCGGAGGAGCAGAAGTTGCTGAAAGAGTGAAAAAACAATACATTAAACGCCCGTCATGTCCATCTCCGGTAATCTCGAACAGAAGCTAGCATCCATTAAACTCATCACCAACTGATGAGCTTCGGAATAGGCCTTAATTTGAGACGCAAAGATGAGCTAAAAGTGCAAATGCAAAGGTAACACAAAGCCACAAGGGAAATCCACAGAACCTTTGGAGCAATTGGGCTAGGCCGCTGGCCGCACTGACTCCAGTTTAACCTTGCCCAAATTATATTTAGCCACATTCAAAAGCTGTGCTACAGTACCATACTACTGGCTGTTTTAAACCTCTCGCTAAAACGGAGTTAGTTTCAGAATAAACTGTTGTGCTGCAACGGTGAGAAGGTGAAACAAAAAAATGTGGATTTATCAACTGAGTTGATAAGGAAAATTGGCGACGGTAGAGAAAATTCAAAAGTTGACATTTTGAGCGTTAGCTCTTCGCCAATCAAGGAATTGGTGGGTTGTGTTTGGTTTGGATATTTAACGGTGGAGCTACGGCTGTTGGAGGAAAAACAAGAATAAATTACTTCAAGACAAAGAGTTTGAGATGGTAAGGGCCGTAGTTTTCCGAGTGTCCTTAAAGTGTAAAATTGAAACTTAGATTCGCCTTACCTAATTCTGGCACCAGAAAAAGTGTTTGAGGCACTTAGGCTGGGAATGGGAAAAAATTGTTTCTAGCAATTAAATTTAGGCAAAATTACTTTGACAGTGCCATTTTGAAAATAATTTGGTTATGAATTAAGTGGGATTTAACTCTTTTTTGGACAAAATTTCGGACAAAAAACTTTCGGTCGCTTTTTGGGCACATTTCTGACGTTTCAGGCCAGTGAATTATTTAGGAGTGATTTTCTGGTATCTGGTCATTAAAACACTTTATTGTTAACTGCAGCATACTATCAATTAGAGTTAACAAACAACTGTCCAAAACGTTTTTGACCATTCAAGCGAGACAGTTTTTCAGCCTTGAAGGAATAATGAAGAATTCTTTTAAGAGTGACAAGAATGATTAAACTGTACCGACTAACAGGTACGTATATAGGATCATGAACTCACTTGGTAGAACAAGGCGAAGTGTCGGTCTTTCTACTGGAATCATCTGAATACTGCCATTGTCAACGGAATTCTGTAAGACCTGAACCAGTTCATCAACAGTCTTATTGCCTTTGATGAAGACCAAAGTGAAGTTTACTACAACGCTTCCGTTTCTGTCAACGGAATAATACAAGATACAAGTTATTAGCGTAACTACAAGGTGCAAGCTGTAGACCCTATTTCACTCGAAAGCACCAAAAAAGGTAATTTATCCTTACATGATATCATTTACACGAAAGCACCAAAAAAGGTAATTTATCCTTACATGATATCATTTACACGAAAGCACCAAAAAAGGTAATTTATCCTTACATGATATCATTTACACGAAAGCACCAAAAAAGGTAATTTGTCCTTACATGATATCATTTACACGGACGTGGCCAAATTGTGGTTCATCTTTGTACAAGGCAGACATCTACAAAATAAAATATAAAACAATAAAATAGACAGCTTATTATCGTCCGTATTAAGTAAGTCCTTGGAAGGACTCTTGTCGCTGACGGCCGTGGGGTACCAAAACAACAACCCAAGCAGAAAAGCGAACGCTATCTTCAAAGTTAAGTGACACTGATGACGTTGTTTACCACGTTACTTACTTGGCAGGTCACACGGAGCAGTTATTCAATTGAATGTCGAAAAAAATTCGCGTTAGCTTGGGTTTTGGTGTACTACGCCCTGTGATTGGTTAGAAATACTCACGCCACTTTTTCAACCAGTTAGAAGTAAAACCATGACTTGCGTGGAAGTATTTTCCCGCGCTTGATAGCATGAATTGGTTTAAAGTCTGATTGGTTCACTGGTTTGTGGCTGTTGTGATTGGCCGGAGTAATTTCTCAAGTTTTGGTTTTGCGACACTCAATTGTAAGCCGATCCAACTCGGTTGTTATTGGAAAAGAAAATGAGTGAGCATCTGTGTGATAAGTGGAATGATAACTGGCTAAAATGTATCAACAAAAAGTATTCTCAAGTCGAATTATTCAGAAAAATTTCTGAGTCCAAGGGAGGTCGAACCCATGTCCTTCCAGGTGCCGGTTGGGTGCTCTACAGCTGAGTAATGGGGGAATGCGGGTGACAAAGGTCAGATAAAGTGTTCAAATAGGCCTGCAATACTGGAAGGCTCAATAATGTTAAACGCAATAACTGTAAATACGATAATAATAGTGACGACTGGCTGAAGTGAATTAAACGAATAAGTGTTAAGATATAGTAAGTCCTCCTAACGGGAGTCAAACCTACACAAGCGGCCGTGGGGGACATTACAAAGTTGTCGAAATGATGAGGTGGGCGTCTTAGTGGGGTGGCTGTAGGGTGAAGTGTCACTGTTGTTTGAAAAATCAAACTTCACCTCTGCTTCTCAGCCGTAGTCAATAACACTGATTATGCAAGCTTACAATCAACTTACATTCTCACTAAACTTAGTGCTTAAGTCCCTGAACCTTGCACTGCTGTGATTTTTGTAGTCTGGGTGATATTTGTATTCGTCCCTTTGGAGTGTTACTTGGCCTTCTACGATGTCTGTTTTAGAAGGAACTACAAAGCAAGTTAAACAAAAAGCCCTTTCAATCCCGGGGACATAACTCAAGTTTGAAACTTTCGAAAAAATCTCAACAAACTGCACACTGGAACGTATTACTCAACACCGTTCTCTTGCATTGTCACCTTTAAGCCCTTGCTAATCGGAGCAAGTCAACACAGATTTGAAAACGCGGGCTTGGCCACAAAGACTTGCAATTGGTGGCCAAACAAACTCGTAAGTGGATGCAAGTAAGAGGCAAGTTGCCAAAAAGTCATTTTAGTGTAGCCGAACCAAGGAAAATAATACCCAGGCTAACTTGGTGTCAACTTGCGTTGGGTGGCCAAACGGTGAAGTACTTGCACTCGCGTGCAAACTTGAGCTCGATCAAAGTGAACACAAGCTATCGCAAGCCAAGTCAGAACCATCTTGAACAGCAATTCATTTGAAAGGTCACACTCTGGGATGTCATCAACAGACACAAATGCTGTACAGCACAGAACACAAAACCACAGGAAAGTACTGTTCAGTAGCTTTCATATGAATGGTCACATTTTTAAGATTTCACCTCCCATGTCAAATATAAAACCACCTCGCTCGGCACAATAATCAGCACCATAGTAAAATGCTACACGTAGCTTTCATTTGAATGGTCACATTTTAGGATTTCATCCACAGAGTCAGAAGTTGGAACGACCACACAAGGCAATTGCCGAGCAATAGCCCGGTTGCCCCTCCTCCCACCCCCCTCTAACTTAAAACTGATGGGTCAGTGAGGTCTTCAAGGCAGTAGCCTTTCAACTACGAATACCCCCCTCCCCACCAGGATAAAAAAAATACATTGCAGATTTAAATATAAGTTCAGGAAATAGAAAGCTTGACGAAAACAAAAAACGCTTTTTAAAACTTGTCAGTCTTACTTGGTTCATCACAATTGGTTCCTTGATAACCATTATCACAGGCGCATGCATAAACAGTACCATTCACATCGAAGCAGCTTCCCCTGAAGCAGGGATTCTGAGAGCAAGGTCTTTCTGTTAAGGGAGAGAATGGCCTCATAAATATTTCAAATATGTCATCATACAATTGCTGTAAGAATAGTCAGAAGAAGTTGTTGAAATATCTGGGTTCATTACGTCCTTAATTCTCATGATCTCTCTGATGAATTTAGGATTAATATTACAAGGAGAAATTTTATGCTGATCACTACTGGAGCTAGGATTAACGAAATTTTCCTCAATCCCACTGAAGGCTAGACGATGAAAGACACCGTTTTCTATAATCTCTTCTTCGACATATTATTTAAATCAACCAGAAATGCGGTTGCATTTATTTCGATACTGTTACAAAGGAATCATCACTTCGAAAATTAAGTCAGATTTTGGTTGCCACTGCTAAGGCTGCAAAGAAAAAGTTTTCAATATAGAAACGCTCCTCAAACATAAGTCGAATAGTCGCCTTAATAATTGTACTTCCCTAAGCCACATAATAAAATAATAGCCCCTACACTTTTCCAGGAAACACCCAAGCGTAAAGCGACGAAACATGTTGTTTTTCCACACTTTGATGATTGCCAATCCACTGTACAATATACATCCCCATGTCGCACTTTCAATCAACTACCTCTTCCCTACAAACACACCTCGATCAAGGGAGGCGATTTAGATTATTTAACACAAACTGAAGGTAAAAAACCGCAATTCCGAACTAAACCAACCACAACAACAACAACAACAACAACAACAAACAGGAACAATTAAATAATAAAACTTGTCCCCAAATGCGAGCAATAACTTCAACTACAATGCCATTAACTTGCCTAAAACAGTGATTTTTGCATGAGCAGTTGCTTGAGGCTTTATCCCATTCATTGCTGTACAAATATACGTCTTGACATAAGCCGTACTGGAGCTGTTTATGACAAGCGTCTTGCCAAAGCCAACTGTGCCATTCTCTCCAACAATCGAGTAAACAATGTTAGGCACAGGGTTACCAGCCACATCACAGAACAGAGTCACTTGCTGCCCCACCCAAACCACTTGGTCCACAGGACGGGTAATTATCTCTGGAGGATCTGGTGAAATAAACAGATTAACAATGGGTGGATTTGTTTGCAGGAAAGCCAAAAAGCTGTTGCGTTCATAGGGGGGGGGGGGGGGAGGGACAGGGGGTTCAAACCTCCCGCCTCCCGTACCTTACAATCCCGGCTCCCGCCCCTTTTTTCTTGGCTTCCTCCCTTTTGCCCTTTTTCGATTGCGAAATATTATGCAATGTTGCGTAATTTTCCCTTATTTATCCCGCTTCCCGCCCTTTTGGAACTCCCACCTCCCGCCCTTTCCTCTCCCGCCTCCCGTACCCCTCCCGCCCCCTATTCTCCCGGGATCCCGCCCCCTGTCCCCCCCCCCACTTCATACGTGAGCATTTTGTATGTTTTTAGCTAAAAAACAGTCAAAATTTCGCTCACCCTATAGATCGTTTTTTTTAATGGCCCTGATAAATTATTCTTTTGTACGCATTCAAATTATCCTTACTAATCACTAATTTTAACCAATCGTTACATTCCCAAAAGGCTAGTAAAGCTATAAATTCTCCTCTCTTGTCCCCATATACTGTATTATACCAGTAGACAGGAGAAGTTGATCAAATATCAAGAGAATTCACCTTGGGTGATCATGTTCTCAATTGTCATGACCCCTATGGTTAATCAAGCATTATTATTACAACAAGAAAGTCGATGCTGAGCACTATTAGATTAATGGGCGAATGAAATTTTACCCAAATCCCATTCTAGACAAGAAAACAAAAGAAACCAAAATCTATAATCTATGTCTTTCATGTATTCTTTACATAAATCAGAAATGTTGTTTGGGTATACGTTAATACTGTTACAACGGAATTATCACTTCCACTGGACTAAGCCGCCATCACTTGTATAATTTTTCTATTACCCCAATACTCACACAACACATCAATGCTCAAATTTGCTGAGGCATTTGCTCCGATCTGATTCCAAGCCAGACACTGAAAGAACCCAGAATCCGTTCTCCTGATATTTGTTAACACAGTTGTACCACTGTTAACTATCACAGAGTTATTGGTTCCTCTGATCCATGCAACATTTGGAGGTGGATTTCCAGTGACGCTGCAGTTAAGAGACACATTTTGTCCCTCAGTGACTTGGCTTATAGGAGTTACTGAAACCTCTGGAGAATCTGTCAAAACAAAGAGAGGGGGCGTTGTTAACATTTCGATGGTAAAAGCCTAAAGAGGAAGTGAACACTAAATTACAGTACCGTGTACAGTCAAACGCATACCATGCAGAAACCTTTGAGGAATGGGATGGTGACCATATGATCAACACAGGGTGCGGTCAATTTCAAATTTTAGGATATGCCATAAAAGGGATAACTTCTCCCTCATTTCACGCCTTTGGTAATGAAAAGAACATTCAACCTTCTCTTATTCTTGGCAAGTCGTTGGCTCGAACATCTTGTAAACTACGTACGCTTCAAATAACTAAAGGAACCTAAATATAACCTCGTTTCCTCTGTAATGGAACCCTGGGTGCCAGAGGCTTTTCTTGCGCGGTTTCCGGTTGTAGCTTATGTTCTCTATTGTGACCCACGCGTTTTTTTCTCGCGGCACGGCAAGCTGCTCGTTGCGTCGGCTTTGCCTCTGGCCGATTTCGCCCGACACTGGCGAGAAAAAACCCCACGCACCCAGGGTACTGTAGTGGTCATAGTAAAGACGGGTGTGCAAGGAAAACAGTCAAAACCGAAGACCAATAATATTTTACCGGAGTCACAATGCTACTTACAATGGACAATCACGTGAGCATACGCATGGACATCTTGAGTAACCTTGTTCTTAGCAGTGCACTTGTATCGCTGTCCATTTAACTTTCTAGTAACATTTGTAACGACAAAAGTATTTCCCTGATACAACACTGTATTGTTCCCGGCTTGGGTCCAGATGATGTTTGACGGTGGGTTACTTGTTGCGTTACATAAAAAGCTAACATTGCTGTATTCCGCAACAGTCTGGTTGCTTGGAGCAGAGACGATGACAGCAGGGTCTAGAGAATTCAAATACAATTAACAAAGTCACCAGAATGATTTCTACATACTAGCTTAGGAGAACTTGGCTTAGAAGATGTTCACATGATACGGGTATGAAAATTAGACCAGTATGAATTGATCCTGGTTTTCCGTTGTGGCTCTGTATTCATTTAGATGGCACCAGTTTGAGTAATATTGAAAACCATCCTAGTAGGTGAAAAGAAAAGCCACACATGGCCTGCGCCTAAGTCCGGATTATTTAGCTTGAAGCAACGTGGGGTATTACTCCTTCCCCTGGACGAGAAGCCAGTCCACTGCCAGGTTTTCTTTTTTTTTTACTTCTACAATCCATCATAAAATTATTTCATTACATAAAGCAAAATGGACTATCTTAGTATATGGTAAGGAGAGGGGTACATCTAGCGTAGCTAATACTGTATCCCTGAACTACTGTAGTAATTGAATTGAATTGATTACACCACATGCTTAAATATGTGAATAGTGCAGTTCTACTGCAAGAAGCAGAAGCTAACCAAGGCGGGAGAGCTTAAGTACAATGTTTGGAAAGTTACTTCCAAGTATTTGTTTAATTTCCCTGGTAACAGTTCGTTGGAACTCATCAATACAACTGGCTGCAGAGACACAACATGAGGTAGTCTTTCTTCTTTAGGGCAACAACCCCATGGTGGTCACCAGCCTACAGGTCAAATGTCCGACACACCAACCACTATGCCTCCTCACACAGCAGCTTTACCAGAATAAATTTTACGCTCTTGAACCACAAGTTTACCATCCTCTGTTGTGCGGTGAACTATGCATTTGTAACGCATCGGTTTATCAAACTAGCAAAACTAAAGCCGAAATTTAGGCCTTTTAAAACTGGGGAAAATGAACAAAATACTCATAAAATTGCTGCAATAGTGTTTTGCAGTGTGTTTCTGTGTTTGTTTCGGCGATTTAAGGCTCACGAAAGCGATGTTTTCGAAATAAGGGTCGGACTCGCTGTGCTTGACCAAGGCATGAAATCTACATTTTGGTCCGTGGTAACTAGGGAAGGGGGGGGGGGGGAGGGGGCTTGCATGTGTCAAGCCATATAAAGGGCTTGGAGCAATAAATGTGAGGATGTTGATTTAATTCCTTGAGTCAGAAAGAGCGGTTTTCAAATGAGTGTCGAAAGTTACCGCCATGCCATTCCTTTGGTTTTGGTTTTGCGACAGTCATCTGAAGAGGGATCTATAAATAGTAACTCACACTGCACATTAACTGTAACTGTAGCATTTTTCTGTTCACCCACTCCATTCCAAGCTATACACGAGTAATCTCCAGCAGACTGTCTCTGTATGTTAAAAAAGCTGTACTTCTCTCTTTGATACAACAGTGTTGGACTGCCATCTTTTGTCCAGGTGATGTTTGGTGTTGGGTTACCAGTTGCATTACAGTAAAGAGTGACGTTGCTTCCTTCCAGGACAGTTTGATTAGCAGGAATGGCGTCAATCGAAGAAGGATCTGAATAAACAAGACAATGTTAACTGAATATCCTTTTCCTGAGGCCTCCTGCAAAACTACAACAGTAACCGTTTGTCACGTTAAATCAATCACTAAATCAATCAATCAATCAATCAATCAATCAATCAATCAATCAATCAATCAATCAATCAATCAATCAATCAGTCGATAACTTTTCCTGAAAATAAAACATTGTTACGCTGCTGCACACAGCATTCAGTTTAATCCTGCAATTACTACACAGCTTAGAACGACAACATAAATTCGTGATTTAGGGTCTATATGTATCTCTGTTGATCGTTTTATAGATTAAACTTCAGATGCGTGATGACGATGATTTTTAGCATTGCAAATTTTAAAAAATTGGCTTCTGGATTGTGTTCTTTATATCGGAGCTTTCGCTATACCACCGTTCGTCGTATCGGGGTTCTGTTCCATAAATATTAGTGTCACGTTGATCGGGCTGAAGAATATCGTTCGTTATACCAGGGACTTCGTTGTATTGTGTTTCCACTGGAGCTTTCGAGTGAGAAGACTGGCCTACACAGGGTAAAGAAAACATCTCTGTCTTCAGCCGATTTGATCGCAGATTGGATAATCTTGCTCTTCTGATTGAGGTGCTGAGCGTTTAAGACAGAAGAGAGTATTGCTGAATGAGAAAATGACAAACAGTTTCCAGCCATGGAGTGGACAGGCAATCAGCTGTTACGGAGAGACTCAAGATAGCTGAAGAGAACAGAGCATCAGATACGAGCAATGCAAGAAAACACCACAGGTGTAACAGCTCCTACAGTCTGTTTCTCCCAACGAACCTGTTACAGAGTTTTCGATCGTAAACTAGATTCTAAAATCGTGACAAGACGCTGTTCGCTGTCGCCCAACAAAACGAGCATTTCTAGTGTCTCTCAAGACAAAGAGAACTTTATTGTTATTACAAAAATGTACGTGGAATTACGTGAGCCAGCCACAACTTACAGTGCACAGTAACTATAACCGTGGCATTAACCTCGCTTCCTATTCCATTCTTCGCTTTGCAGGTGTAGTCCCCAGCCTGCTGTCGAGTGATATTGTTCAAAGTGAAACTCTCTCCTGTATTCAACACAGTGTTGTTCCCATCTTTCGTCCAAGTGATTTTGGGTGGTGGATTTCCTGTTGTATGACAGTAAAGAGTGATATTGTTTCCTTCAACAGCTACAGAGTTGGAAGATGAACTTGTGATTGCAGCGGGATCTATTGGGAAACGAAGCACAAAAATGCCGTTAATGTGGGTACAATTTGAGATAACATTTACCCAAATACATATCAGAGGTTACACTAGGATCACATGTTTCAGTCCCAGGGCCCGGTTGCATAAAGTTAAGTGGGACTTTTTTTGCAACCGTTCCCTGTGTTCCGAAGGATTTCCTTGTGCTCCCTTTGTGTTTCCTATACTCCGTCTTTGGCTGAGTTATCCGTGATACCGTGCACGAAAATCCCGGAACAAAGGGAAATGTTGCAGAAAATTCGCATTTGATCTTATGGTGAGCCCAGGAACCCAAGTAGCCTAAAAGCGTTAGTTTCCTCGTATCTTCAGTTCTGTCAAACGCTTTCACTGTTGAAATTCTAAAATCGCTTTGCCATCACTTAAAAAAAAAACAAGGAAGGAAAAGGAAGATAATAATGTTCGTTGGTTACCAGGAATTTCTGTGTTCTTGCTCGCCATAACGCCAGAGCAAAGAATTATTGTATGAACACATCTGTACAAGTCAATTTATCAAAACTGTCATCATTGAAAATTACAAAAAAACAATAATACAGTCCTACAATAGACAGCTTCTGGGTTTTGAAGCGAATAATGATCGAATCTGAATGGAACTGATTTCGCTGCCACAGCGCAAGAGTTGCTCAAACCTTCATTATTATTTATGCAGTTGTATCCTCGGCAGATGAATTCCTTTTAATACGATGACGGACAGGCCATCAAACGTTGGCCGATTAACATGGTAAGGAAGATTAGCAGAGTTTTCAGACAATGAATAGACTTCCGAAGTTCAAACTAGTGAAGATCCCGGAGCCTTCATTCCTCTCTGTTGCTAAACAGCAGAAAAGACAGATGACGTCTTAAACTTGTCAGCTGGGTTTGAAAAGTCGTAATCATCCTGAATCTCTCACTCATAAGTCGAATTGGAAGATAACTAATGCCGGACTGCAAAACACAGCGGCCATTGGCAGCCGGCGACCAGCTGTTGTGACCTGTCTTGTAACAACAAGTATGAGAGACGTTCTCCCCCCCCCCTTTTTTCGCAAACACCTCATTTCCCAGCAGAGCCAGCCTCTGCAAAGATTGATAACGGCCACGTGACAGCGTTTTTTCTTCTAACAACTTGGTAGCCAAATTAACATGGCGATCAAGAGGAAGGCTCACACAACACTTAATCTGAGTGAACGATTAAACTGTCGGTCAACTATATAGCCACTTACACTCCACAGTAACTGTAGCAGTAGCATTTTTCTGTTCACCCACTCCATTCCAAGCTGTACATGTGTAATCTCCAGCAGCCTGTCTCTGTATATTAACAATGCTGTATGTCTCTCCTTGATACAACACTGTTTGGCTGCCATCTTTTGTCCAAGTGATGTTTGGTGTTGGGTTACCAGTTGCGTTACAGTGAAGAGCGATGTTGTTTCCTTCCAGGACAGTTTTACTAGCTGGACTGGCGTCAATGGAAGAAGGATCTAAGTGGAGAAGAATTGGTCCTTCTTCAAATATCCTCCTTTTGAACCTTCTAATTAATACAAATATACATTTAGCCTAGCCTATCGACAGAGCTTCTACACAAGGAAAATCATGACCATTCAAAGCGACTCGTGCAGAAATTTACGGTCACCATCGAAAAAGGGAAAGAAAAAGAGGAAGAAGGAAAGAGTTAACAACGGGTAGCGAAACTTTAGCACGCAACGCCTTTAACTACAGCTTTTGCACCATTTTATGTTAAGCCACCAAATGAGTAAGTTGCGCAAGGCACAGTCTAAATTTAGATATGAAACTGTTGGCTGGGGCAATGTACATACAGGTTAACATGCCTGCAGGATAGACACAAAGCATACAAAGAACGATTCCTATAGATTTACGCAATTTATTAGTATGGTGCTTTGCTTGCGAAGACCGCAAGAGCTGCACTAGATATACATGTTACACTACAATTTCCAGATAAAAAATAATAATAAAAAAACGTCTAAAAAATTTATGTCAGATGGTAACTATGATATCCTAAGCTACTGAATATTGACATAATTTTAGTTAGCGTGAAACATTCATAACTTACAGTGCACAGTGACTGTAACAGTAGCATTAACCTCGCTTCCTATTCCATTCGACGCCTCACAGGTGTAGTCCCCAGCCTGATTTCGAGTGATATTGTTCACAGTAAAACTTTCTCCTACGTTCAGCACGGTATTGTTGCCATCTTTCGTCCAAGCAATTTTTGGTATTGGGTTCCCTGTTGCATTGCAGTAAAGAGTGACACTGTTTCCTTCAACTACAAATGTGTTGGAAGATGAACTTGTGATTGTAGCCTGATCTAAAGGTATTGGAAAAAAAAGCAAAAAATGATTTAATGTAACTCTAACTTAAGGGAACACCCTATTGTTAGAAACAAGTCGAAATTTACACCACAGGTTACCCAGTTAAAGAAGACCTCTCTTACGATGACCACTGACAGGTCGTCAAACCTACGCTTATACTGTTGGCCAACTACATATTAGCAACTTACACTCCACAGTAACTGTAGCTGTAGCATTTTCCTGTTCACCCACTCCATTCCAAGCTGTACACGTGTAATCTCCGGCAGCCTGTCTCTGTATGTTAACAATGTTGTACGTCTCTCCCTGATACAACACTGTTGGGCTGCCATCTTTTGTCCAAGTGATGTTTGGTGTTGGGTTACCTGTTGCGTTACAGTGAAGAGTGATGTTGCTTCCTTCCAGGACAGTTTCACTAGCTCGACTGGCGTCGATGGAAGAAGGATCTAGATAAAGAAGACTTGGGTCAACTGAAACATCCTTCTTCTAACTAGCCTTCTAATACAAGCATGTAAAAAGAATAGGTTAGCCAAAGCTGTTACAAAGCAAACATCACGACTCTGTGATCGTCTACCGGTACACAAGGGACTTGACATTGTAAGTTTTTTTGGTTTTTAGGTATTGATTCCTTGTAGTAGTAAGGGCCGGGGGTATAGGGCTTTGTATCGAAGAGACCCACCCCTCAAATTTTATAGGACTTTGTATGGAAGAGACCCACCCCTCGAGTGATGACGTCATCAGAATGGAATGTGGTTGGAAATGAAGAGATCACGTGTTTTTTGACGGGAAACTGCTGACCCGTATGGCAGAATGGGATAGCAGACTCAACACCGGGGGGGATTGGTGATCATGGCATCGCGGGGAGATTTCAGTGTGAGTTCGAATCCAGGTTGGTGAGAGTGTTGGGGGAAAAATTTTTTATGATCCTAGAAATTTTTTTTTCTGCAAGGGGGAAATGAGGGAAAAAGGGGAAATTTTGTTTTTGAGTCAGTGTGAGTGCTTTCTGGGGTGGGAGTGATCTCACGCGCAGCGACTCGCGATCGCCGAAAAAGAAAACAGATCCTTTGGCACAAAAAATATGTTTAGTGTTTTGTTTCTGACTCTGTATTTGCACCCCGAGGAAACGAGTTTTTAACGTGTGCAAACGCAAAGCACACTAGAAAAGTCATGAAAAAAACAAACAAACAAACAAAACAGAAACATCCGGAACAGAGTAATCAACTTCACGAGTATGGTGGTTTGCATTCCCAGGCCATGGATGTTTCAGACCAATATATGTCGCACTAAAATTCGCAGATACAAACAAAAAGGCGTTTGCGCTAAGACGAATTTATACTAAGGCTGGATAATCTTTTGTTCTCTTGATTGAACTACCTGAGCCAAGAGGCTAGACGGCAACTACGATAATTTTACCGGATGTGGACATGACTACTGACTTAAAGAATTCACAACTTACAGTGCACAGTAACTGTAATAGTAGCATTATCCTCGCTTCCTATTCCATTCTTCGCAATGCAGGTGTAGTCCCCAGCCTGCTGTCGAGTGATATTGTTCAAAATAAAACTCTCTCCTGTATTTAACACAGTGTTGCTGCCATCTTTTATCCAAGCGATTTTGGGTGCTGGGTTTCCTGTGGCATTACAGTAAAGAGTGATACTGCTTCCTTCAACAGCTACAGTGTTTGAAGATGAACTTGTGATTGCAGCGGGATCTATTAGCAGAAATGATGTACAAAACAATTTTTTAATGCTATATCTGGGTTAAATCCACTGAAAAAAACGCCTTTAATTTTATAACCATAGTTTACCTGAACACAGAGGACCGTATAATGTGACAACCAATAGGCTATAAAACGTTGCTCGTATTAATTAAAGGTGTGGTCTGATTGACAGGGTTTTGAGATATGTGAAAATGAGTCTGAGAGGCGATTTGGACGGTGCCACTTTTGCCTATGACTGCCGCATGTGACTTTTGCAGCGCGCGCAGCTAGCGTCATTGAAAAAAAAATCGAAAAAATGACTTTATTTATTATTGCTTCTGGCTACGATTGGAAATGCTTGCAAAAACGTTTGTTCGAGCCAAAAAAACTAATGTATTGCAATAACAAGGTTGCCACTTACATATGATATATAAACCTAAGGTGTTTCTACTCTAACAACTTAAGAGTGTACATCTACTAAAAACACTTACAATGCACAGTGACTGTAGCTGTAGCATTTTGCTGTTCACCCACTCCATTCCAAGCTGTACATGTGTAATCTCCAGCAGCCTGCCTCTGTATATTAACAAAGCTGTACGTCTCTCCTTGATACAACACTGTTGGGTTGCCATCTTTTGTCCAAGTGATGTTTGGTGTTGGGTTACCTGTTGCATTACAGTGAAGAGTGATGTTGCTTCCTTCCAGGACAGTTTCACTAGCTCGACTGGCGTCGATGGACGAAGGATCTTGATAAAGAAGACTTGGGTCAATTGAAACATACTTTTTCTAATTGCCCTTTTAATACATGCAGGTAAATAGAATAAGTTTGTCTAAGCTCCTACAAAGCGAACATCACGACTCTGTGATCGAGCGCCGGTACACGAGGGACTTGACTTACGTTCTTTGGTTTTTTAGGTATTAATTCCGTGTAGTCTACTCACTGTTAAGTGTTTTGTTTCCGACCCCGAGGAAAAGAGCTTTTTAATGAGGGCAAACGCAAGGTACATTCGAATAGAAATGAAACAAAAACAAAAAGGCTGGGAACAGAATGATCAACTTCACGAGTATGGTGCTCTGCATTCCCAGGCCTTTATGTCGGAGACCATTATATTCGCAGATACAAAAAAAGGCCTTTGCGCGCAGACCAATGTATACTAAGAATGGACAATCTTTTGTTGTATTGATTGAGCCACCTAAGCTAAGAAGCCTGATGGTAACAAAGATAGTTTCAACGGATGTGGACATGTCTATTGACTTGAAATATTCACCACTTACAGTGCACAGTAACTGTAATAGTAGCACTATCCTCGCTTCCTATTCCATTCCCCGCTTTGCAGGTGTAGTCTCCAGCCTGCTGTCGAGTGATATTGTTCAAAGTGAAACTCTCTCCTGTATTCAACACAGTGTTATTGCCATCTTTCGTCCAAGTGATTTTGGGTGGTGGATTTCCTGTTGCATTACAGTAAAGAGTGACACTGTTTCCTTCAACAGGTACAGTGTTGGAAGATGAACTTGTGATTGCAGCGGGATCTATTAGGAGAAATGATGCACTTAACAATTTTATTGTTGCTATAACTAGGTCACATCCATTGCAAAAACACCTTTAACTTGACGTTATAGTTTACCCGAATACAGAGGAACCCTTTAATGTGACAAACAATGGGCCATAAAACGTTGCTCGTATTAACAGTATGGTCTGATTGATAGGGTTTTGGGATATGTGAAAACAATTCTAAAGGGCGAATTAGACGGTGCGACTTTTGCTTATGACTGTGGCATGAGACTTTTGTAGCGCGCTCAGCTGACATTATAGAAAATATCGAAACAATTCACTTTATTTATTATTGCTTCTGGCTACGACTGAAAATCATTGTAAGAACTTTTGTTCGAGCCAAATACTAATAAGTTGCAATAACAAGGTTGCCACTTTCGCATGATGGACTTTAAGTTGTTTCCACTCTAATAACTTAGATTGTGGATCTAATATACGCACTTACAATTCACAGTAACTGTAGCTGAAGCATTTTTCTGTTCACCCACTCCATTCCAAGCTGTACATGTGTAATCTCCAGCAGCCTGTCTCTGTATGTTAACAATGCTGTACGTCTCTCCTTGATACAACACCGAGTTGCTCCCTTCTTTTTTCCAAGTGATGTTTGGTGTTGGGTTACCAGTTGCATTACAGTGAAGTATGACGTTCGTTCCTTCCAAGACAGTTTCACTAGCTGGGTTGGCGTCAATCGAAGAAGAATCTAAATAGAGAAGACTAAAGTCAACTAAAACATCCTTCTTTTAATAGGGCTAAATAGAATTTAGGCAAAGCTATAATCTAGCTAATGCTGGTCAGCGGTTTCACTAATATGTGGAAGCTCTGGGGGCGCTTTTAGGTGCTTTCTTCTTTGCTGCGTTCTGCTATCGCTAGCACCTTTACGGCACCTACTCTCCAATACTTCAATTGGTATAGAGTTAAATATATAGACGATAATACATGGGCGCGCGGAGATATGGAATTTCTCTTCGAGTGTTCAACGCGTGGGCTTTTGTGTTTATATAATAAACACAAAAGCCCACAATATTACTGAAACAATTTTCATTTAAGGGAAACAGCAGTAAGCGTAGAGGCAAAAGATAAAAGTGATTCCGGTTCAACTCATTCAAACAAACAATTTTCAAATACATTCATTAACACAATAGAAAACTTTTCACTATTATTTTATTTTCATGCTATTGTTACTACTCTTTACTGCTTTATTTGTCCGTATTCATCAGTAGACAATCTAAAGTCACCGTACCTTCTTGCTCTAGATTAAACTTGCGACGTAAATAACTGGAATAGCACTTATCGATTAACCCGAATATGGTCATCCTCAAATTCGGCAAAGTCGCAACTCGCCGTTAGTTGTCGAAGCCTACACACAAACTGATCCGCAGTCTCGTGTCAAAATTGAGAAATTCGTTTAAACAAGTGCCTCTCGAACAATTCAACTGTCAAACGTTGTCCTTCGATAACAGACTCGCTGTAGCATAGGTTTCTAAGATAACGCTCCACAGAAGCGATAATTCCTTTGAGTGTTGTTGGCTCATATTCATTACCAGACTTTTCTCACAGACAATAGAAATCTGCTGAGGTAAGCGTCTAATTCTGGCGGCGGTATGTCTTGGAGTTGTCTTGTTTCGTTTTCATTTGGCAAAAACGACTTCATCAATGCTACGTCGCTGTGCATTTCTTTGAGTGTTTTTGTTGGCTTCAGCTTCGACAAATCTTTCAACATCTTCGTCAGTGAGGGACACGAATCTTTCACTTGCCGAATTTTTTGTTGTGTTTTTCTGGTGTACTGCTCGAGGCCATCGTAACCTGTTAGTAGTTATTTCTTTTTTCAACAATACAAGCCAAGCGAACAGCGATCGAGAACTACGAAACCAGGGCAAGCCGTTGTCAAAAGTGGCGCGAAAGAAGGCGCGTGACGTCGCGAAAGCTGATTGTGGAAATCTCTATAAAACACTCCAGTTTATATAATGAACACTTATAATAAATCCATCTAGATAGGTTAGCCTAACAGAAGACCTCCTACACAGCGAAACCTACAGGTCAGGAGCCCATCAATATTGATGGCCTTCTGTACAAGTCTGCCCTCGTGTACCGGTAGGAATAGGACTTAACAGTTACAATTCTAGGGTGTTTTTGTTTTTCAGGCACTGTTTCCACTTAGCATATTACATACATTTCATATATTCATAATTTCATATTATGCAGTGTTTTGCTCCTATCAATGTGTACCGGCACACGAGGACACGACCAAAATCACCGCCATGACTACACGTTCCCAGCAAACGAACGTGAGTTTTTTTAACAAGCGCAAACGCAACGCACACTCGAAAAAACATGAAACAAAACGAAAACGCTGGAAACAAAGCAACCAACTTCACGAGCATGCTGCTTTGCATTCCCAGGCCACAGAAGCTTCAGACCATTATATGTCACACTAAAATTCTCAATAACAAACAAAAAGGCCTTTTTACGCAGACGAATTTATACCAAGACCGAACATTCTTTTGTTCTACTGATTGAGCCGCCTGAACTAAGAAGCCAGGTGGTAACTACGATAGTTTCAACGGATGTGGACATGTCTATTGACTTGAAATATTCACCACTTACAGTGCACAGTAACTGTAACAGCAGCATTATCCTCGCTTCCTATTCCATTCTTCGCTTTGCAGCTGTAGTCCCCAGCCTGCTGTCGAGTGATATTGCTCACAGTAAAACTCTCTCCTGCATTCAACACAGTGTTGTTGCCACCTTTCGTCCAAGTGATTTTGGGTGGTGGGTTTCCTGTTGCATTACAGAAAAGAGTGATACTGCTTCCTTCAACAGCTACAGTGTTGGAGGATGAACTTGTGATTGCAGCTGGATCTGTTGGGGTGAAAGAAACACAAAAACAGTAATGTCAATAAAGATATCGCTTGCTAGGAAAGCCATAGTTTAAGGGCGAACATGGTAGTAACCGGTAGCCAATAGTTACGAAGAAAATGGAAGCGAACTTGCCTCAACTCAGAAAAATTATTGAATGGATTTGAGCACATCTTGGAACAGATAACGTTCCAACCAAACGTTTTTGATTGCAAAAACGTTTCTCCGAGCAAAAAACAAATACATTGTAATAACAAGGTTGCAACCTTCATATGAATTATAAACTCAAGTTATTTCTACTCTAATGACTTAGACTGTAGGATGTACTATACGCACTTACAATTCACAGTGACTGTAGCTGTAACATTTTTCTGTTCACCCACTCCATTCCAAGCTGAACACGTGTAATCTCCAGCACCATGTCTCTGTATGTTAACAATGCTGTATGTCTCTCCTTGATACAACACTGTTGGGCTGCCATTTTTTGTCCAGGTGATGTTTGGTGTTGGGTTGCCAGTTGCGTTACAGTGAAGAATGATGTTGCTTCCCTCTCGAACAATTTCATTTACTGGGTTACTTTGGATGACAGATGGATCTAAGGAAAGGCCAGAATTTAGTTCTCTTAGCATTTTTTTTACCACAAGAATGTCAATACAAAGCTAAGGGTGGTTTAGAGGACAATTGACGAAAGTGAAATCATGTGTACATGTCGAAATCAGTTGGTTTGCATGGCTGAAGGCGTAACCGTTAGTTTGTAAGGTTACTATTTCAGCGACTCAGTTTAGCAAATTTGGATATTTCTGTACAAAATGTTAGAGTTCACTAGATAAAAAAAATTTTTGACAAATAAACAAACCCGTTAACATTCAGTGAGTTAATAGACGCTAAACCCTCTTAGAGGAAATTGCTCACTTTTAAGAACGAATAAATATAGTAACCTTGATATTAATAAAATAAGGGCATCTTGGTTTGTGAAACGCCAATGATAATTACAAAAGTAGGATTGACTGCAAAAGTTTCAAAATAGCCTCACTCTTCTTCTTCTGCTTTCTTCACTTGTTACATCTACTTGTTATAATAATCTTTCTTCACTTCTTTTTTCTTTTTTTCTTTTTTGTTTTGGCTCAATTTCTTCAAAAGAAATAATAACAATAATAGTGCAGACTCTCTCCAATTGATAGATGACTGGTCCGCCTAGATTAGCAATTGCTACCTGTGGGTCACTCCACTGATGTAAGAATTTTATTTTTTGAAATAACGCTGAAAGCTAAAAGTTGGTATTCTTCCAAATGATAAAATTTTCAGACAAATTTAAAGGGTCTTCTCGTCAGATAAATTTTAGACAATCTGTGGTTCAGCCCGGAAAAAGAAGCCAGATGATGATTACGATAATTGACTGAATGTGAACAAGTTATTTGACCTGAAATAGTAGCAACTTACAGTACACAGTAACTGAAACAGTAGCACTGTCCTTCCTTCCTATTCCATTCCCCACTTTACAGGTGTAGTCCCCATCCTGCTGTCGAGTGATATTGTTCACAGTAAAACTCTCTCCTGCATTCAACACAGTGTTGTTGCCATCTTTCGTCCAAGTGATGTTTGGTGTTGGGTTCCCTGTTGCATTACAGTAAAGAGTGACACTGTTTCCTTCAACAGCTACAGTGTTGGAGGATGAACTTGTGATTGCAGCTGGATCTGTTGGGGTGAAAGAAACACAAAAACAGTAATGTCAATAAAGATATCGCTTGCTAGGAAAGCCATAGTTTAAGGGCGAACATGGTAGTAACCGGTCGCCAATAGTTACGAAGAAAATGGAAGCGAACTTGCCTCAACTCAGAAAAATTATTGAATGGATTTGAGCACATCTTGGAACAGAATAAAGGTTAGTTTTACAGACCTGGCTTCTGAAGTTTATTTTGGTTTAAACAAGCTTGTTGTGCAAATATTGTGACAAGGTTGTGAAGCCAATGTGCATGCTCGATTCACTGAATTCTCTGTACGAAAGCCTCGTTTTGTCTATCAATTTTTTTTTGGAAATTGACGCCAGTTTTACGAGACTGAACTGTTATTGGTGATAAATTTCGTCAGAAAATTGTCGAAGTTTTCTGTGGATCCACTCGTATTTGACAATGTTATGACGAAATTTATTATGGATAACAGTTCAGAGACATGCATAAAAACTGACGTCAATTAGTTAATTAACATAAAACCACAGTCTACCCAAATACAGAGGAAACCCGTTACTATGACAACCAATGCGCCAAAGAAAGTTGGTCCTCTGAAGGTTTGATTAATATGGTTTGATATATGAAAGTGGTATTAAGGACGGTGCCTCCTTTTGTTACTGCGCATACGTTCTGCGCATCTCGGGATATTCGGGTTTCTTAAGGAATTTACCCACTAATACAAAAATATTTCTGTGCGGTTTGTGACTATGTGGAAAAAGCAGATCTTAGCAAGGGCTATCAGAATCCAGAAAGAAAATTGGGGGTATCCACGCACTTTTCAGAGATAATTGAGGTTAAATGTTAAAAAAAAAATTTGCCATACATTCTTTGTATATTAACGCTTTTTTAGAGTTACGGTTGCTTAATTATCTCTGAAAAATGCGTGGTTACCCACATTTTTCTTTTTGAATACCAATAACTCTTGCTACGATCTGCTTTTCCCTATAATCCTAGGCACCGTCCTTAAGAGTTTTTGTTCGAGACAAAATAGTGTGCACCAGTAACAAGATGGCCACATAGGGTGAGGGAAAGATTACACTCATTTTGGCTTCTGTTGTAGGTGCAGTCTAGACACTTACAATGCACTGCAACCGTGGCAGAAGCATTTGCCTTGGTTCCAACCCCATTCCAAGCTGTACATGTGTAATCTCCAGAAGCCTGTCTCTGTATGTTAACAATGCCGTACGACTCTCCTTGATACAACACTGTTGGGTTGCCATCTTTAGTCCAAGTGATGTTTGGTGTTGGTTTACCAGTTGCGTTACAATGAAGAGTAAAGTTTCTTCCCTCGAGAACAACTTTACTTACTGGACCACTTTGGATGACAGAAGGATCTAAGAGAAACATAGTTTTGTTGCCTTAGCATAGCCATTTGTAGCCATAAATATGAATAAGTAGCTACAATGTACAGCGCTACGTGTATTTCAAGTCAACAACTGACAACAGTAAAACAAATGAGTGGAAGCGTTACTTTTAGTCCAGGCTACTATTTCAGCTACTATCTATTCAATTCAACACATTTACTTAGTATTTCTAGGAAAAAACATGCTTGTTAGCCTTCATGTCTTTAGTTCTAATATTTAGACTAAAGAAAATCGCTCATAATGAGAAACAATCTTTGTTTACGCTGGCATTCTCTGATCTCACTGGTGTAATTTATCCAACAATATTGTATTCTTGTAAACTTATAGACAAGACAAAGTGATACTGACTGTCTCATTCAGTAACTAACAAAAAAGGGGATTCGTCGAGTGCTGAAAAGGAACTAACTTTTCAAAAAAGCAAATTTTAGTTCAAATGGAGAGCCCTTCAAACGACTGTAACGGAGGCACCATTTAAATGCACCGTTTGAAACACGTTTTGACCCGTTCCCTTGCAAACTTGGCACGATAACTAAATTTTGTAGCCTCTAACTAGTTCATAGGATACGCTTCCTTATCACGTAAAATTCTCAATACAACACATCACAATTTCATCAATAGAGATCGCACAAAAAGAAAACAAGAAACAAACAAGTTTAAATAAGAGGAGAACAGTACAAAATGATGGGGAAAAATAGAAAGCGATCGCAAATGAACAGCGATAAAGGCAACTTACAATGCACAGTAACTGTAGCTGTAGCATTTTGCTGTTGACCCACTCCATTCCAAGCTGTACATGTGTAATCTCCAGCAGCCTGTCTCTGTATGTTAACAAGGCTGTACGTCTCTCCTTGATACAACACTGTTGGGCTGCCATCTTTTGCCCAGGTGATGTTTGGTGTTGGGTTACCAGTTGCGTTACAGTGAAGAGTGATGTTGCTTCCTTCCAGGACAGTTTGACCAGCTGGACTGGCGTCAATCGAAGAAGGATCTGAATTTGAAAAAGAGATCAGAGTTAAATGCAAATGCCTTGAATGGTCTTTGTTAGGCTTCCTCCCTCCATTTTCTCACCTCCAATAAACCACACCCTATACCACAAGAATAACGTTAGTCATTGTAAATTGTTGAAGCAGGTTCCTTTGCAATGTACATTATTAATCAAGGTTTGTTATACTCTCTTGCACTCTTCAAAACAACAAGTATAGAGTTCTTTTCCTCAGTAGAAGGAAGGCTAGGCTAGAAATAGTTGCTTTCAACTAGGATAACACGATTTAAACAGAATAAGTAGGGTGAACACAAACAGAAAGAATCACCACTACACTTGTCCGGTAATTTCGTATGACTACATATGCACCCTTAGTAAACAATCAAGACCTCGTTTATCTTACTTACAATGTACTGTAATTGTGGCAGAAGCATTCACTTTGGATCCAACTCCATTCCAAGCTGTACACACATACAACCCAGCTTGTCCACTGCTGATGCTGCTAAGAGAAAAACTTTCTCCTTGATGCAAAACTGTTGGACTGCCGTCTTTTGTCCAGGTGATGTTTGATGGTGGGTTACCAGTCACATTACAGTGAAGAGTGACGTTGCTACCCTCCAGAACAACTCTTCTTGTTGGACTACTTTTAATGACAGAAGGATCTGAGAGAAAAGAAAAGGATATTTTTTTTTTACAGTTTTGGCCATAAAATACCACCATATAGCTACTAAGCGTTATTGATAACTGACAACAGTGGAAAAAAATTAATGCATACGAGCGTTATCTTATCCTAGTTACTACTCATTCAGTTCAACAAATTCAGTTCCCAAGCATTTCTAGACAAAAAATGTTTATTGCAGTTGAAGTACTTAAATTTAATTTTAAATTGGCTAGATAGATGGAACAAAGCTGTTAGGCATTCCTTGAACGGCTGAAATCAGAAAATTTAATAGTTCCTAGCCAGTTCAAAGAAAATCAAAATAAAAGGTAGGTTAAGTCGCATACGAGAAGAGGAGGCCCACACGGCCGGAGCTTATCCCGGTTTCTGTAGCATGAAGCATGAAGCAACTGAGAGTATTGCTACTACCCGCTAGATGGGATGCTAATCCAACGCAGGATTACCCCCAGCAATATGTCGCCGGCAACCATTTATAAACCTGCGTGGAGAGAGACATTGAGGGGTAAAGTTCCTTGTCTAAGGAAATAACACGATGGCAGGGACCGGGCCTCCAACTAGCCACCTTCAGATCTGAAGTCCAAAACGCTAACAACTACACCACCGCGCCCCCACGAAATAATAACAGACAATCTTTATTTACGTTGTTATTTCTTTTATATCGTCGTTGGCATATATTTATCGAAAATTAAACGTACTCTAGTTATACTTATAGACAAGATAAATCTAATGGCGGCTATGCTATTCAATGACTAAAAAAAGGAGGATACGCAAAAAAAATGGAAGAAACATTTGCTTTAGGAAAAATATCAAATTAAGAGTAAATTAAGAGATATTCAGGAGTCTGTACAACTTTTGGACGTTTTGAAACAAACTTTGACCCTCCTTTTTTTCCCTTGGCCTGTTAACTAATTTTTGTGCCCCCTTCCTACTTCACAAGGTATCTGTTTCTTCATCACGTAAAATGGGGTCATCACCCTATGGACTTGTCTTACATTCTCATGTGATTGGTAATAAGTAAGAAATCCTGAAGGAAAAGAGCCCTCTGTGGTCAAGAAAAAAAGCAATGAAAAGGGTGCAAAAAGGTAGAAAGCGGCCACAAATGAACAATAAAAAGGCAGCTTACAATGTACAGTAACTGTAGCTGTAGCATTTTTCTGTTCACCCACTCCATTCCAAGCTGTACATGTGTAATCTCCAGCAGCCTGTCGCTGTATGTTAACAATGTTGTACGTCTCTCCTTGATACAAGACTGTTAGGTTGCCATCTTTTGTCCAAGTGATGTTTGGTGTTGGGTTACCAGTTGAGTTACAGTGAAGAGTGATGTTGCTTCCTTCCAGGATAGTTTGATTAGCAGGAATGGCATCGATGGAAGATGGATCTGAATTCAGAGGAGAGATTAGAGTCAAACTGATGATTCTTCAAATGTATTTGTTAGGGTTCCTCCTCCTACCCTCCCCCATCCAAAAACAAAATCAGTCTTTATTGAGGTAGTTTCCTTTGCAGTCTATACAACTTGTCAATGAATGAAACGCTCTCTTAAACCTCATCGTGTCAACTCTTTCCCTCGTTATCAAACGTCTGGTAATGCTAGAGGTGTTTGTTTTTTGGAGAATGACTGCTCACTGGTTTTATTAACTGACTTTATTTTTGTTGTGTCCCAGTCAAATCGAAGCTTCAACATCCCCCCGGGCATTTGAACTTTTGAAGATTGGCTTGTTCATATCCCCTCCTCTCGAGGCAAAAAAGCCGTTCAAATGCACCACCAATTAGTACTGAAATACCTCTCCTCAAAGACAAATTTCGTCTTCAATCAAACACTGTTCACAAGTTTCAGAGAGAGTTATGCCATGATGACAACTTCAAACTTCTTTTGAAGACCCTTTTGAAAGAGCTATTCACTAACAAAAGCGAAATTCTACCTTGTAAATCTGTCAAACCTTGCAAAACGCAAAAAACACACGGGAGTATTACGCCAGAACAAGAGATAAATCCGGTTCAATTCCCCACCCTTCCGAGGCAACGTTCAAATCCCCCCCCCCTTTCCCGGGCACAATGAACAGTCAAATGCCCGGGGGGATGTTGAAGCTTCAATTTGACTGGTACATTACTTTTGAGGAATTACTACTTTTAAGGGGGTTGCTGCTTTCAGAACCCTTGGATAACATCGGTTACCCTAGGTTGAGCAAACAACCGAAAGATGTTCCTTTCAGCCACCACGTTATTTGCCAAGTTACGCTTACAATTACCCATGTATCCTTAGTAAACAACGAATATCTTCTTTATCTGACTTACAATACACTGCGACTGTGGCAGAAGCATTTGCTTTGGATCCCACTCCATTCCAAGCTGTACACACATACAACCCGGCTTGTCCACTGCTGATGCTGCTGATAGTAAAACTTTCTCCTTGATACAACACAGTGTTGCTGCCATCTTTTGTCCACGTAATGTTTGGTGGTGGGTTACCAGTCGCATTACAGTGAAGAGTGATATTGCTGTTTTCAGTTGCAATTGTACTAGAGGGTAATTGTTCAAGCACACTTGGGACTGTATAAAGATAGTAGAGTACGCATGTGGCATTAGTAGAAGTCTACTAACATTCTATCATAAATGCCGAGTAGAAAATGCTGCTCCACCAGGTCAGTTTTAACTTCAGAATAACAACGTTTCACAGATTTTCACTAAAAAGTGCAAAATAAATCCATGTGATGATGTCGACTTCTGTGGAGCACTACACTGTACTTTCGACCGGGAAATCAAAAGGTTGGTGCTTCAAGGTTTGGACTCACCACTTGTCATGCTGTTTCCTCAGACATGAAACTTTACTCCATAGTCTCTCTACACCTAGGTGTATGAGTACCAGCGCATCATCTAAGATACCCTTCAGGGTAGCCTTGCAATGGACTAGCATCCCACATTGGGAAAATAGTAATCCAGTGCTATAGAAACCAGATTCAAGCTCTGACTTTATGACCCAACGTGGTTGTTCAGTCCAGGGGACTGGACAGAAGACTTAATTCTACCGTTAAAAGGCTACTACAATGCTCTAAAAACTCACAATGAACTGTAACGACTGCAATACGTTGCTCTTTAACACCAACTCCATTTCCTGCAGAACACATGTAGCTGCCAGCTTCTTGTCTTGTTATGTTAGCAATAGTGTACGTCTCTCCTTCGTGTAGCAATTGGTCACTACCCTGTTTGGTCCAGTTCATGGCCGGGGAGGGGTTACCAGAGGCATTGCAGAACAACACTGCATTACCACCTTCAATCACAGTCGAGTTATCTGGGCCTCTGTTAATCTTAGTTGGGTCTAAGGCAGGACAAACAACAACACAGAAAATGATTGACTACATTTGTGGACGAGAAAAACTGATTACAGCTAAATTGTCTTAAAAATAAAAGGTGCCATCAGGCACTTTTCAACAGTATGTCACTGTACGGGTTTATATTCGATTTTGTATTTATTTTGATTTACCTTTGTCTAGTTCATAGTCACTCATAAAATAACTACGGTAACTACAATACGGAGCAAAGGAGAGACCCTTGAAGACAATATCTCCCCAGAGCATACACCCACTCTTTGTTGGTACATTGGTTTTAACAAAATTAGCGGCCTACAGATCAGACAACGGGTACGAGACTGAGTACGGGTACGACATTCAAACTGATTTCTCAACCAGTGACGTTCCCAAACCCTCACTTCTCAGTATTGCTTCCCATCTAAAGAGAAGGCTCGAGGGACGAGAAAGGTGTGACAATCTGAAACCCGCTAACTGGTCGTACTCGTACCCAATCTTGTACTCATACATTATAGCCCTATCTGAAGTTCTCTGTTAAAAGGAAACCTACTGCTGTTGCAAGCTATCAAAATAGATCATGATGTAAAACGAATTAAACAGAAAAACAACACCAAAACGTACACTGCACATTAACTGTAGCTGTAGCATTTTTCTGTTCACCCAATGCATTCCAAGCTGTACAGGTGTAATCTCCAGCAGCCTGTCTCTGTATGTTAACAATGCTGTACGTCTCTCCTTGATACAACACTGTGTTATAGCCATCTTTTGTCCAGGTGATGTTTGGCAATGGATTGCCAGTTGCATTACAGTGAAGAGTGAGATTGCCTCCTTCGAGGACAGTCGTATTTGAGGGTGCAAACGCAATAACACTTTCATCTGTTAAACAAAAAAAAACAATACAGAAAACTTATGGTTTCACAGATTTGTACAAAAAATTAATTAGAAAAGCCAATAGAATTCGGAGGAAAATTCATAACGTTCTGTTAGAAATCAGTGACTTACTTTCACAAGTAATTGTGAAGTCATTGCGCTCACTGTGGACTGAACCATTCCAAAGTAGAGTCCCAGGTTTCAAAAAAGTCTCGAGAAAGATTGCAGTGCAAGTGCAGCTCCTGGCCCAGAAATGTGCAAGAGTTGAAGAGCATACGCAAAGCTTCTTTGCACTAACATTAATCAGATGCCAATGCGTGCAAACAACGATAAGATATTCAAACAGCACAACAGTTAATAGTTACCAAGGGAACAGTGCCTAGTCAGAACGATGGTTATCTAAATCCTCTATTTAAGAGCGATGACAGTAAGGATCGAAATGTAAGAATGGCAAACAACAAGGTGCTTATTATAGTGACATAATCAACCTATCGCCTGATGAAGACCAGCAATAAGCCGTTGAAACGTCGTGTCTAACTTGACTCGTAACATGGCAAGCAACTAATTTTAACTGTTGCAAGACAAGATGCACAAAATATTTCCTGCTGTTGCACTGCCTTGGATTTTGTGGAACCTATAACTGGTAGAACAGCTATTTAACCGGGAGCATCTAATTTTTTCAAGTAAGCAGTGAGTAATACACACAATCAAGCTAAAACAGATAAAAGATTGAGTAAACTTACAGTGTACGGTAACTGTAGCTGTTGCATTAGTGCTTTTACCCACTCCATTCCAAGCTGTACATGTGTAATCACCAGCAGTCTGTCTCTGTATGTTAACAATGCTGTACGTCTCTCCTTGATACAACACTGAGTTGTTGCCATCTTTCGTCCAGGTGATATTTGGTGTTGGGTTACCAGTTGCATTACAGTGAAGAGTGACGTTTCCTCCCACAATAACAGTTGTACTTGACGGTCTCTGACTAATTACACTCTTATCTAGAGCAGAAAATGAAGATAAGTCAATATAAATCCATGTATTTATCCCTTGCTGCAATTGTCCAGGCTAAACAAGTATTGGCACGTTAAACAGATATGCTGCAACGCTGGTTTCAATAGAGCTCTGTCAGTCTCAACCTCAAATACGTTTGCTCCGAGGATTTTCACTTGTTAGACTGGCTTTCATTCATCGATAAATCTTAAAACAATACTTCTCGATGTCTCGAATCGTTATTCTGCTCAGTGTTACCCTTTCTACACAGCTAAAACCTTAACAAAAAAAGATAGTGGACGCCGTCGACAACATGGGCGAGGGGCAAAGTTGGCATATTGGAAACTTACAATGTACAGTAACCGTAACTGTAGCATTTTTCTGTTCATCCACTCCATTCCAAGCTGTACATGTGTAATCTCCAGCAGCCTGTCTCTGTATATTAACAATGCTGTACGTCTCTCCTTGATACAACACTGTTGGGCTGCCATCTTTTGTCCAAGTGATGTTTGGTGTTGGGTTACCAGTTGCATTACAGTGAAGAGTGACGTTGCTTCCTTCCACAATAACTTGATTAACTGGACTAGACTCAATCATAGAAGGATCTAAGCAGAATGGACAGAAACTATAAGCAAGACAGCAACAGTAAAATCAACCATTGTATGTGATGTGGTAAGTCCACACACATTGTACCACTGGGCTGGAATGACCTCCAAGACCAATACTGTGAAACGGAACTTCAAGGGGTTATGTGGAAGACCTGAATGAAAACTTATGCAGAGTCATAGACCTTGATTGAAAAACGGTGGCCACTGAGACGAAATAAAAATCAATAAAAATTGGGTTGCAGTTGGTCACTGGTTGTTTAATCCAGGGGGCTAGACACAAGATATTTACTACTAAAATACTACTACAGTACACTAAGAACTCACAATGAACTGTAACGACTGCAATACGTTGCTGTTTAAGCCCAACTCCATTTCCTGCAGAACACAGATAGCTGCCAGCTTCTTGTCTTGTTATTTTAGCAATACTGTACGTCTCTCCTTCGTGTAGCAATTGGTCACTACCCTGTTTGGTCCAGTTTATGGCCGGGGAGGGGTTACCAGAGGCATTGCAGAACAACACTGCATTACCACCTTCAATGACAGTTGCATCTGCTGGCCCTTTGTCAATCTTAGTTGGGTCTAAAGCAGAAAATAATTGAGAAACTGATCATGGTTTAATCTTCGATAAACTCCAGTAAGCACTTTTCGAGAGTAAGTGTAGTGGTTTTACGAATTTGTTTTTGTTTTTATATTGATTATCTGATTTTTCCTTTGTCTTGATCACAGTCATTGTCAAAGGTGGCACTTTTCAACAGTATGTCACTGTATGGGGTTTATATTTGATTTTGTATTTATTTAAATTTGCCTTTGTCTCGTTCATACGCATTGTCACAAAACAGCTACCATAATACTAGGGAGCAAAGGAAAGACACTTGGAGTCGATGTCTCCTCAAAGCATACAATCACTGCAAACATTGGTAGCTGCTTGCCAGTGTGGATACCAATCTTTGTTGTTAACTTTGAATGTACATTTAGCAGACTACAGATCACACTATGAGTACGAGACTAAGTACGCGCATGACTTTCAAATTCTAAACCAGAGACGTTTCCAAACCCCTTCACTCCTCTGCAGTGCTTACCAACAAAGAGTAGGGCTCGAGAGACGAGACAGGTGTGACAATCTAAACCCGCTAAAAGGATCTGAAAAGTAGTACTCGTACTCAATCTTATACTCATTCACTGTGTTCTTATCTGAAGTCCTCTGTTTACAGGCCACCTACCGCTGTTGCAAGTTGTCAAAATAAAACATGATGTAAAATGAATTGAAAAGAAAAAAAACTAAACCAAAACGTACAATGTACAATAACTGCAGCTGTGGCATTTTTCTGTTCGCCCAATGTATTCCAAGCTGTACATGTGTACTGTCCAGCAGCCTGTCTCTGTATGTTAACAATGTTGTACGTCTCTCCATAATACAACACTGTGTTGTTGCCATCTTTTGTCCAAGTGATGTTTGGAAATGGATTGCCAGTTGCATTACAGTGAAGAGTGAGATTGCCTCCTTTGACAACAGTCGTATTCGAGGGTGCAAAGGCAATAACACTTTCATCTGTTAAACAAACAAACAAACAAACAAACAATACAGAAATCTTATGGTTTGACAGATTTGTACACAAAATTAATTAGAAGAGCAAACAGAATTTAGACGAAAATTCATAACGTTCTGTCTGAAATCAGTGACTTACTCTCACAAGTAATTTTGAAGTCATTGTGTTCACTATGGACTGAACCATTCCAAACCTAGAGTTCCTGGTTTGAAAAGTCTCGAGAACGATTGCAGTGCATGTGCATCTCCTGGCCCAGAAATGGGCAAGAGTTCAAGAGCATACGCAAAGCTTCTTTGCAAGGAATGCAAAATATTAATCACATGCAAGTCTTAGTGCGTGCAAATCAGCACAACAGCTGATCATTAAAAAGTGAATAGTGTGTAGTCAGAACAAGTATCCAGATCTTTCAATTATCAACAACGATAGTGAGGATTGAGATGCAAGAATCAACAAAAAAAGTTGCTTAAGGCAGTGACACGATCATATTAACTTGTCACCTGACGGAGTCTAGCCGTAAGCTGTTGAAACACCATGTTTAACTTGACTCGCAACACCGCAAGTAAGAAATTTTAGCTGTTACAAGACAAGATTCACAAATCATTTTTACTGCCTTACCTATTGTGGCAGTGCACTTATAATTGGGTGGTTTTCAATCATGTCATCGAACAAGTAATGTGTGGCATACACCATCAAGCAAAAACTGTTATCTGTTTTACGTAGACAAGGGTAAAAGATTGCGTAAACTTACAGTGTACAGTAACTGTAGCTGTAGCATTTTTCGGTTCACCCACTCCATTCCAAGCTGTACATGTGTAATCTCCAGCAGCCTGTTTCTCTATGATAACAATGTTGTACGACTCTCCTTGATACAACACTGTTGGGCTGCCATCTTTTGTCCAAGTGATGTTTGGTGTTGGGTTACCGGTTCCATTACAGTAAAGTGTTATATTTCCTCCTGCAACAACAGTTGTACTTGACGGTCTTTGAGTAACCACACTCTGATCTAGAGGTGCAAAAGATAAAGGAAATCAAGATACATATCCATCCTTTGCTGTATGTGTGTAGGTCGAACAGATATGGGCATGCGAAACAGATATGTTGCAACGTCGTTGGCTTCCAACCCAGAACTCACAAAGTTGTTGGTTTCATCTTCAAATACATTCCCTTCCCTCCCAAGGGTCTTCCCTCCCAAAAGGTTTTCCCTGGGTACTCTTGGATAACAAAACTTCACAATTTTAATTCGACCCAAATACCAAGGTTCATATGTTTGTCAGTCAGAACGGTGCTATGCGCTACCCTTGTTAAGGACGGTGCCTCCTAATAAAGAGGTATTTTTGCAAAGGTTATGACTATGGGTAAAAAAGTAGATCTTAGCAAAGGTTATTGGAATCCAGAAAGAAAAATGTGGGTAACCACACATTCTTCAGGGATAATTAAGTAACCATAATTCTAAAAAAGCGTTAAAATACAAAGAATGTCGGGCAATTTCTTTCCAAATTTGAGCTCAGTTATCTCTGAAAAATGCGTAGTTACCCCTAGTTTTCATTTTGGATTCTGATAGCCCTTGATAAGATCTGGTTTTTCCACGTAGTCATAAACTGCGCAGAAATATTGTTGTATTAGGGGGCAAATTGCTTAAAAAACCCGAATATCCCGATATGCACAGAACGTATGCGCAGTAACAAAAGGAGGCACCGTCCTTAAACAGTATCAGTCTAGATAACAGTAAACCAAGTTCAGTGTTTTGAGAAATAAGTTAATCAATTTACCCAACACTTACAGTTAACAGATGACTGATTATTAGTTGAATCCCAATTATACATGTCACTAGAAACTCTGTAATAGTACAGGTAACGATACATATAATCTGCTAAACCCTTAGGCTAATCCAACAGAAATGTAGGTCGCATATCCACCAACCGGTCGCACCCAAGAGTTAGAGCAGACACCATGCATCTAGCCTCGTTAACCAATTTGTAGAAGTCACGGATAATTGTATTTGCTATGTACTTGTACGTGTAAACCACAAAAGAGCAACAGTATGCCCCTGTTATTTCAAACCCGCATATCTTGAATCCCTCGCTATCTTAGAATGAGACCCCTTTCCTATTTTGGTTGATGATGCGCAGTTACTTACTGTTGCATATCTTGAACTCCCTTTATCTCAAACAATTTTTGCTTTCCCTTGCCCGTTCGAGATAGCGGGGCACTACTGTATGAAAAATACAACTTACAGTGTACAGTAACTGTAGCTGAAACATTTTTCCGTTCACCCACTCCATTCCAAGCTGTACATGCGTACTTTCCAGCAGCCTGTCTCTGTATGTTAACAATGCTGTACGTCTCCCCTTGATACAACACGATTGAGCTGCCATCTTTTGTCCAGGTGATGTTTGGTGTTGGGTTACCAGTTGCGTTACAGTAAAGAGTGACGTTGCTTCCTTCCACAATAACTTGATTAACTGGACTGGACTCAATCATAGAAGGATCTAAAGAAAATCGATAAAAACTATAAGCAAGACCATGAACAGTAAAATTGGCCACCTCATGTGAACTGCTTGTTTCTCCATACACACTGTACTACTGGGCTGGAACATCCTCCGAGACCTAACCAACACTGTCAAACTCAAATTTTTTCAAGTGGTCATACGAAAGACATGTGTGAGAAATTCCACAGAGTCAAAGACCGTTATCAAAATCGGGAGCCATTGATTAAAGTCTCTCAGAAGAGTTAAAGATCGATAGAGAATGGGTTGCAATGAATCACTGTATAAAGTTTTGTGGTTATTGCACGACAAATTAAGAATCGACACTGCCTTATCCTCACCCGTCAAACCTTCCCAAATACAGGTATTTTAAAAGGGCCAAGTCATGGCGTTTTTCGTTGTTTTTAGGCAAAAACAGCTAAATTCATAATTATAGCTAATTATGGAAGGATCTTGCTTGCTCATACATGAATTGTTTGTTGCCCAAAAAAGGGACCATATCGAGTGGATTTTCAAAACGAATGAGGCACAATCAGTTTATATCGATTTTATAGAAAACATAGGGGAAAAACTTGAAACTGTCGGCCCAACTTTTCAAGAGAGAAACCATTTTCCTCCTGGCCAGCCAAAGCCATAGATATGTGCACTGAAATAGCCGTTTTTAAGAAAACTGGACCAAATATTTTTGGCTTCCATTGGCTTTTCAAACTGGCGCCAAAAGGAGATGACACTGTCCCTTGAAAAAGCTTTTTGATGTTGTTATTTTTATTCATTTGGATACCAATCCAAGAAAGTGACATTTGTTTAGAAAAAATTAATGGTTAAAGCGGAAGAGTCCCTTTTCCCATATCAATCTACTTAGTTTGTATTACACTTAACTATGAGGCTTTTAAAACCAGAACACCAAAGCTTTATAGAATAGCATATTTTGTGACGCTTTTTCATAACGCATGGCTTTACAGTGTAGAGAATATTATAAACACTTACAATGCACAGTGACTACAGCTGAAGCTTCAACAGATCCCAGATCGTTCATGAATTTGCACTTGTACTCTGAACCACAGTCCACTCTCGTTAAGTTTACCAGCCGTAGCATCTCAGAGGAAGACAAAGTCACATTACTGCCTGTCTTTGTCCATATCACGTTCGGCGCTGGGCTTCCAGTTGCATTACAGAAAAGAACAACACTGTTGCCTTCAATGACTGTTTTATTGGAAGGAGCAACCACAATTTCTGGAGCATCTAAAACAAAAAATACACCGAATCAAGACTTCAAGTACAAAATAGAGAAGAACACAAAATGATGCAGTCCTTTCACGGAAAACTCTTAGTTCTAAAACACTTACTTTGCACACCCTATTAATAGCAATTAGAATTTGTATTAAGCCGGGATGTGTATTTTTCTCAACCTTTCGGAAACTTCCACCTCGTACTTCATAATCTTGTCACTTAATTTTGATAGAATGGCTTTTCCACCAATTTGCAGGCACCCAGCATAAACCTGACTAAAGAGAAGTAATGTGGAATGAGGTGTCTTACAAAGAATACACAAACTGGTTGGAATGACGACATGTTCTGCCCGCACAACTTCCAATATCTGGCACACAAATTTGGTGGAATGAGATAGACCGTTTCTAAGATGTGTAGGTGGCGACCATTTTCCCACGACACAAAAACACACTGAACTTTGTGTAACGGAAGACTCTTTTCTGAAGGAGTTGGTTCAACCACTGTCACCTCCGAACTAAACAAACGTTGGTAAAAATACAGGTCCAACTTCACTCCCGGGTAGAAGTCTCACAAAGGATCCTACACAATTTTGCTGGACCTGTTCATCCAAGTTCACCCAACACTCTTAACGATTGTGCCCCTACTGTGCTAAACCCACTCTACATACACCTTTGTTCAAAGACTTACAGTGAACAGTGATATTTGCTGTAGCTGTAGCAGGACTCTCCACTCCATTACTGGCTGTACACTGATACTGAATCATGTTGTCAGGGGTCCCAGGTCTGCGCACATTAACCACTGTGAGAGACGCGACCTGAGAAAGCACTCCTGATTGGCCAATCAGTGTCCAGGTTATCACTGGAGAAGGCACACCCCTGGTATTGCACGTTAGAGTGATATTCCCTCCTTCGGTTACTGTGTGAGTCTGAGGAACCACCTTGGCAAATGGAGCAACTGGAAATGAATAGTAAACATAAAATGTACAAGTTAGTGCATGAGAAATTGCACAAAGCACAATGTGGGGATTGGGGGCTTGGGTGTTAACATGACCCTAGGAGCTATGCCCACTAAAATTGTGAATTTCAGGCCATCCGTGCCAGTTAGAACAACGGCTAGAGGCCATGCCAAACGGGAAGCTTTGGTATTTCCGGTTGTTAGGGATTAAGATGATGTCGCATTTTTTTCTAAATTTACCCTTTAAGGCCCAAAATCAACATGCATCTTCTCCTCAAACGTTTCAACATATTTCTTATGGTATGCGTAGGGGAATTTCCCTGAAAATCAAGACGTTTTATCTTTGGTGATCATTTCCCTTATTCTCGTGACCTGTATGCAGTAATACTGTAAGAGAGAATTAGATTCTGGTCACTACTGGAAATTAAGAGGTTAAGCGTTGGCTTGAACAGTTGAGTATTAAAAGCATTAGACACCTCTGGAAAGGACACCTTAACTGAGTTGGCAAACCTGTGAGTTTGAGCCACATAACATTTTACGGTTGTTTGTATGGCAAAGAGATTTCGTGCATGCAGGTATGCAAGGATTCTCTGTTCCCACATGAATGACTCAAAACTCACTGGCTCATATTTTCGCTTCAAGGCAAAAAATAATGCTCAAATGCGCATGGGTTTTTCATTATTTTTCCGGTGCCCTCTCTAGCAAACGTACCAACAGCAGTGACACTGACAGTAGCATTGTGTCCTGTGCCAACTGTGTTTATAGGAACACAGGTGTACACTCCATCTGCCTTAACAGTCACATTGAACACACCGGAGCTGCTGTTGCCAATGAGGATGTCATTGAAATAAAAGTCATACACGTGGGCAGCAGGGTTAGCATCTGTACTGCAGTTAAGTGACACAGTGGTACCATGCAGTACTGTGGTGTTACTGGGTACACTTGTAAGAGTTGAAGCAGTTGGTTGATCTGAGAAAAATAAAGACAACAAACTGACAGTTCACTTCCAAAGTCAAACCCAGTCGCCCATGTAAGATTGTATAGCACATACGTGACTCTGGTGTCTGTGGATTAAACCCTAACTGTGACCAATCAAATAGTAGTTCAGTCAAATGGTTCAGTTAACTATACTGTACAAGGTACCCCTGCCAATCGCAACAAACACAAATTACCCAATCAACTAATCACAACTTGAGGCAATTACATGTTACTGGCCCCAAGCGCAGGAAAACGTGTGCAAGCAAGTCGCAGTTGCTTTGAGTTTTTCTTGATTGGTCGAGAAAGTGGCACGAGATTTTTTAACCAATCACAAAGTGGCGTAAAGCAAAACACGAATTACTTTCGACACTCAATGGAAAATTACTCCAATTTTTGATTTGTGAAACTGCTGGGGAAAACTAGCTTACCCATGCAACCAATACATTTTTGTATCAACATGCACATTCTCCTTAGTGTTGTCCATACACTTCTTGTGGTACTAGTTGAGAGAATTTGTGCAAACATCATGACATTTCATGTTTGGCGATCATCTCCTTTATTCTTGTGACCTCTACGTTTGATCAAGCAGTGATATTAAAAATTAAATGCTTGTCACTATTGGGGCTTAAAGGGTTAATTATCATCAACTGTGATTCCACCTTTGGGGTGGATGTTACTTACAATGAACATCCACTGCACAGGATGTGTTGTGGGTCCCGATGTCATTTGAAGCACGGCAAACATAACTGCCAGATTCATTCCGTTTAATAGCTTCAATCACAAGCACCTCCTTAGATGAAAGAGTTGCCCCTGTACTTGCTCTGATCCATGTAATATTAGGGGCAGGGTTGCCAGTCGCATTGCAATAAAATGTTCCATTGTCGCCCTCAGTAACTGGACTTGAACATTGCTGGATCGTCAGAGTTGGAGCAACTGCAAGAAATAGAAAAAGGTACCTGTCAAGCAGGCTATCGAGCAGAAGTTCCCAGTCTAATTCAGCGGCCAGGAGCTGCTCGCATGACAATACATGGAGGATAGTACATGGTGGAGCAAAAAGATATGAATTTCATTTTCGAGTGGTGAAAACAATATTGTTAAATATGTTAAAATATTGTTTTCAACACGAGAAAATAAAATTCATATCTTCAAGCCACCGCGTAGTTTTCTTTTTATTATATGGACAAAAACAAACAAACTTTATTTTCAACGGCGCGTTACGTCTCGAAAAAATTGGAGACTGCAAAATCGAGCAGTGTTTCTTTTAGAATAAATAACAATAGCATTATAAAAGGAAACAATAACAATGCGTGTAAATTAGGGTCATTCATTTTTTCGCAAAACTGAAAAATGAAAAGTGAAAAGTGTCGGCTCAATTTCATTTTTTAAACCTCTTTAGAAAATGAAAAACGAATTTCGTGTAATTCATTTTTTAATTTTCATTTTTTTTCTGAAGCTCGAAAAATGAAAAATGAATCTAGTGTTTGGTTAATTTCATCTTTTAACCTCTTCAAAAAATGAAAAACAAATTCCGTGTGGTTCATTTTTCAAATTCCATTTTTTTCTGGAAAAATGAATTGGGTTTTTGCCTAATTTTTCATTTTTTTTTTAATGGAAAATGGAAAATAGTCAGAAATTCATTTTTCTAGCTTCAGAAAAAAAAATGAAAATTATATAATGAACCTGAAATTCGTTTTCGTTTTCTAAAGAGGTTAAAAAAATGAAATTGAGCCGACTTTTTTCATTTTTCAGTTTTGCGAAAAAATGAATGACCGTAATGTACACGCATTCAGTAACACTTTTAATTTAAGAATGATTGCTAGAACAAGACAAATGTACTGCTACTGGACCTACTGATTGAGGATGGTTCCTACTCCTCTGCATTTTTCTTTTTTTTTTTGTGACCGCCAAGATGAATTTCATGAAGATTTTTGCAGGTCAGGAAACGGCATTGGTGTGATGTCTCGTCTCTCTTGAGTGGTATCCAGACATTCTCTGAAGATTCTAACATCGTATTTTGTTTTCTTTGCGGTATTTTCATTTTCTTTAGAAAACTTAACTAAATGGATATATCATCTGAAATGTCAACAAACTGTCGAGAAGCCGCCATTGCGAAGAACAGACAAGAAAGAGCAAAAGTGCAAAAGGAGGGAAACAAAGTGCGCGCGCACATCCGGGACCTTTGGTACATAACGTTTTCCATATTTCATGGAGTGAAAATATGGAAAATACGAGTGTTTTTAGTTTCTAGTAAAACACTGATGTCCATATAATAAAGCCAGTTATTTGTGAGTGTTTCTGAATGTTGCAGATCTTTGCGTCATTGTCTCTCACTTCTTGCATGTACGTGGATATGAAGCTGGTCTTGATTAAGACCAGTAAAGCGGCCTTCACACGTCAAACTAACTTTGGCAAACTCGTGTTGGCAAACTCAAATTAGTGTGTGTGAACGACACAACAACGTGTTGGCAAACTGTTGGCGAAAAATAGAACTTTTTGAAGAGTGCACTTCTCGTTTGAACCTTAAAATCGATTGTAAGCGACCACCATTTGAATCAGGGAATGTTGTTGCTTATGGGAGATAATTCTTAGTGTAATGCATCAGTCATCAGTGCAGCAGTGCCCATAACCCCCCCCCCCCCCCCCCCTGGCCCGACAGCCTTTTTTTTCTTTTTTTTTTACGAAAAAAGGCAAATTCCGAGGGATGGGGACAAATAAGTCCACCAAATGCCCCGGGGTGGGACCAAAAAAGAAGGCAAACGTCCCCGGGATCATCCGGAAAGCAACACTGCTCAAGATTTCCTAAATTATGACAAGAAATGTCACTCATCATTATTTTCGCTGCTGTTCGGCTACCGTGCGTCTATCCTCCCGTTGTTCTTTTTCTTTAATGCCACTTAATCAATAACATGCCAAATGTGTACATGACAGTTGCTTTTGGTTTGCTATTTGGTTCAATTATTCCTTCATTTATTTTAAGGGGGTGGGGGGAGGGGGGAAGGGCATCACTGGAGTTGACTGATGCAAAAATGCAGCATTTCACTAGGAACTGATTTATATGGGATTTTGTGGAAAGAGTAGTGGCTTAAGGGGGATGGTCACTTATGAACCCCCTTTTGATCAATTCAACTGTACATTGAATTTCAACACTAATGAATAGAGTTCTCTCTATTTCAAGTACACCTGTGGATTGAAACTGTACATTCGTTCTACTACATTACCGAATGGACAGACTGATGCTAATCTATTCATTCTTAAAACAGAATAGAATCCAGAAGAATGTGATAACCATCTAAAGCTATCAAATCCTCCACACTTGGGTTGAGGTTACATGAATACACGAGTTTCCATAGAAATACACCCTCGTTAAAACGAATTTATTTAGTTAAGCTGCATGGCAGGTAAGGTAAAGTCGCACACAAGCCATTGAGGCCCACACGGCCGGAGCTTATCCAGGTTTCTGTAGCATGAAGCAACTGAGAGTATTGCTACTCCCCCCCTGGATGGGATGCTAGTCCATTGCAGGGTTACCCCCAGCAGTACGTCGCCGGTACCTTTTCTATACACCTGGGTGGAGAGAGACAATGTGGGGAAGTTTCTTGTTTAAAGAAACAACACGATGGCAGGGACTGGGCGTCGAACCACCGACCTTCAGACCTGAAGTCTGACGTGCTAACCACTACACCACCACAGTTAAGCTGCATGCATTATGTTTAAGTACTCACACAACACAGTTATCATGGCAGTAGTTTCTGCTGACCCCTCATCATTTTCCACTCTACATCTGTACAGTGCGCCGTTATCTCCTCTCAACAATCTGGTAAGATTTAGGGTTTCAGATGTTGATAGTACACTGCTGTTGCCTAGTTTCATCCACGTAACATTTGGCTGCGGATTACCAGTGGCATTACAGAACAGGATAACTCCATTTCCTTCGACAACTTGTTGAGCCGATGGAGCGGTGATGATCTCTGGAGGATCTAAACAACAAATGGAAAAATAAATACCACCAGAGTTCACATACTGTGCATGGACAAAATAGTGTGAAAAAATGCACAAATTTAGATTGATGCGAGCGTGGGACAAAGAAAAAAATCCGAGTCCTCGAGTCCTCGAGGAATTGAACCCATAACCTTCCGTACTCGAATACGCATTGTGGCACGTGCTAACCCTTTCACTCCCACAGTAAGTAATGGAAACTTCTAGTGTACTAGGTTTAACTTTTGAGTCCACGAACGAAATCCTTTGATGTGACTATTTAAATGAATCCTCTTCGGCAGTAGTTTCACTTGGTACTATTTGTTTTTCAGTTTGTCGCAATACTGTTTTGGACACCTTTACACACTCTTGGGAGTTTAAGGGTTAATACTGCCATCCAGCATTCACGTTGATTGTCCAATATACTTACAATCAACAGTAATATTTGCTGTAGCTGTCACAGGACTCTTGACTCCATTACTGGCTATACACTGGTACTGGATCATGTTGTCCGGGGTACCAGGTCTGCTCACATTGACAACGGTAAGTGAGGAGCCTTCAGGGAAATCTTTCACATCACCTATCCTTTTCCATGTGATGACAGGAGTAGGTTTACCAGAAGCATTGCAGGCTAATGACACATTCCTACCTTCCACAACAGTCAGTGCAGTGTTCGATATACTTACTGATGGAGCAACTGAAGATCAAAGAACAAAAAAAAAACTGATGAGTATAGATACAAGTCATGTACACTGAAGAACAGATGACAATTCAATGGTAAACAAATATAATAGGGTTTTCAGTTTAGTTGATCTAACATTTGTCAACCTCCACAATAAATTAAACACCTTTCCAGAACATTTGTGTACCGCTAAGTCGTTCAACACGGTGACCAATTCAACTGAGTATTCTTTCGTTTGCATGTGAATTGTGCAACATTCAAAAGAATTTTCAAACATTTAGGCCATCAAGGCAAAGTTATTTTCTCGCAAGTGAATAATAAATCAGCTTCGTTTATAAATTGTATGCTCTATTCAGAACAGTGAATTGAAATACTTGTCAAACGTTTATTATATCCAGCCCAACACATTTACAGCTTACAGAACTTTGAATTGACTTTTTTGCATTCATTTACGCCAGCGTTCACACTTGGTGCCTAGGAAAAAATGCCAGGGCGCTGGCAAAGAACTGTGGCCTGTTCACATGGGATTGACTGTACTGCACTTACTTGATGTAATGACAAAATAGGTAGACATTTTTTGACACCAGTGATACAAGCATACTGTTCTTAATGGGGCAAAATGCATGCAATTCAACTAAACTATTGCTCTGAACCCAGGCACATCAGCATTTCATCTAGTGAGATCCCCTAGCTTAGGTTAGCCTGTAATGAGTACACTGACAAATGAATTGAAAAGCAAGTGAACTGGTTCTCAGTCTTGCTAGTGACCTGGCAAAATGAAGTTAATGCCATGTTAAGTCTCTAAAGAGTCTGATCACTAGTGAACTCACCAACAGCAGTGATGCTAACAGTTGCATTGTGTCCTGTGCCTACTCTGTTGATAGGAACACAGATGTACCGTCCATCTGCCTTAACAGTCACATTGAACACACCCGAGCTGCTGTTACCAATGAGGGCGCCATTAAAGTAAAAGTGATACAGATGGGCAGCAGGATTGGCATCTGTACTGCAGTTAAGTGACACAGTGGTACCACGCAGTATTGTGGTGTTACTGGGAACAGTTGTAAGAGCTGAAGCAGTTGGTTGATCTATGAGAAATAAAATCAAAGCCATTATTGACAATGTGTGAGAGTGCGCCTAGTGGCTCATGTGTTAGACTTGTGGAAGCTGCCTGGATGGTTGTGGTTACAAGAATGATTTAATAACTAACACTTCAGAAATAAAGTGGTGTTCCGTGGAATGCACTGAATAGATGTTGGATCAGAGAAAGCTTAATGTCTAACTATTATTCTTGTTTCTTACCTTCATGTGATAAATATAAAAAGTAGGTATGCCAAAGGTAGGTAAAAACCACATTCTGACTGGCTCTTCGCTTCTTAACCAACGTTTTACCAATGAATCCTGCCTACACCTATTCAGTTAATTCCTAATGTTTTGGATCAACAAAAGGAAGAAGGCGAGGCTGAGAACAGAAATCACTGCAAAACCAAGTTTTGGTTGATGCAAATGAATCATTTCTATTCTCACCCTTGCCATCTTCCTTTCATAAGCACAATTGTCAGATCTATGGATCTGGATTTTGTATCAACAAAGCAGAATTTCCAGACTACAGTTAAACTACACTCTTTGTGTCTGCCCCTCAGCTAAATATTAGCTTCACATTCAATTGTTTCTTTGCACCACAGTGGTGGCATCTGAACTTAGGTAGTTTAAAACTGGACAATAAAGTAATAATGTTCCATATTCTCTCTCTCTAGCTTGGTGCACTGGCAAACCATTACAGAACCAGTGTGTTTTTTCTAGTAAGCGACTACTGGAGGCCATCTGAACTTCAGTAGCCACCTAATTTATTTTGATTTTCACTTAAGGTCAAGTGTTAGATCGCAGGGACAGGCCTCTATGATAAGCTGCCTTGTGTGCACTTGTTAGGTGGCATGTCGCTGAGACAAGGCACTTGCTCAGTGCACACGATGGGATTATAAGCAGGAAATCCTGGATTATGATGAGGGTAACTGGGAGCTGGGATAAATAACACTCTCCCATTGGAACATTCATGTCATTTTGACCTTTTGGTCTGATTCTGTCAATAGCATTCCATCCAAGAAAGTGTAGTACTACAGCTACAGACACCAGGATGAGCTCTTGTCATAGGTAACATTTTACAGTCTTGAGAAAACTCACAAAACTGCTGCACAAAGTACGTGCAATAAAAAAAAATTATTTGTGTTATCAACTGCAATTCCACCTTTGAATCAAATGCTACTTACAGTGTACATCAACTGCACAAGAAACATTGCGAGACCCAGCGCCATTTGAAGCACGGCAAACATAACTGCCTGATTCATTCCGTTTAACAGCTTCCATCACAAGTATCTGATTAGATGAAAGAATTTCCCCTGTACTTGCTCTCACCCATGTAATGCTGGGGGTAGGGTTGCCAGTTGCATTGCAATACAGTGTTGCATTGTCCCCCTCAGTTACTGGAGTAGAACACTGTTGAATCGTCACAGTTGGTGCATCTGCAAAATACATTAAGAGACCAGATGACTTTAAAGTATGTTATGTTTATAAATAACCACATTAATCGTATGAATAACAAAATGCTTGATTGTGATTGGTTCTCTGAACGCCTATTTAATATGTAATTGGAGGGTGATCACATGGGTGTCCCATTACAGCTGTCCAATATGAACTTTTTGTAATTGGATAGCTGTAATCAGACAACTACGCTACGTGCGCGTCAATCAGGTGCACTGAAATGGGTTCTTTTTATAGCTGTTTCTCCACTGCTTGCAAACTGATAATTAAAAGTACATCCCCAAAGGGCACGTAGATTTTCTAATCTTGCATTTTGTTATAGATACAATTAATTGGTCACTGGACTTCATTTCGTTCAATTCAGGGGTAATCATGCTCGTAATTACTAATCCTCCTTGCGCTACGCGCTCAGCCGATTTAAAATTACTTGCCCGATTACTCCCTGAATTCCACTCAGTCCAATTACCATTACTAGTACCTTGTAGCCAGGGCATTCAGCATTTTTGCAGTTGCCACCTTTGAGACACATCAAATGTTCAAGACAACACCAAATAGACAAAACACATCTTAGATAACTGCACGTACAGCTTAACACATGCATCTATATAAATAATATGGCATAATATTTATGAATACTCACACAACACGGTAATCGTGGCATTAGCTTCTCCTGACCCAAGGTTATTTTGCACTTTACATCTGTACACTGCTCCATCATCCCCTCTCATTAGTGTGGTGAGTCTTAGAGTCTCAGATGTAGTAATAACCGTGTTGTTTCCTTGTCTAGTCCATGTTATGTTTGGCTGTGGATTACCAGTGGCATTACAGAACAGAAGAACTCCACTTCCCTCAATAACTTGCTGGGCTGATGGGGCAGTGTCAATTGCTGGGGAATCTATGGACAAAACAGTACAGAAATTATTATCATATTATACCTGTACTTCAATGATAACAAAATCTATAAAAAAAAGTCTCCTTTTAACTCCTGCAATAACCTTCAGTTCTTGTAATTACTTTTTGACTTTTGTTCATTATTTGATACTGACCAATCATCGATGTATCATTGACCCACCTACATGTACTACTGTACAGGCTGCATGTTAGCAACTTCTTCATGTACATGTACTTGCAGGCCAACATGCAAATTGACTAAAAAAAACATAAGGCTGAACAATTTGACTTTCAAGGAAGTGGCTTATAAGTGTTACAGTGGGAACACTCGAACCATGGACACAAGACTTTTCCCCGCTTTTTAGCATCATCCAATCACGAAGTCACTTCATAACGAGGCTCGTACATTTATGTCTGTTGAGTCATATTGAGAGTGAAACAGCGATCATGGCTGACAAGAGTGAAGTTTATATTTGGCTCAAATCATTATCTCTGGGCTGTGAAATTAGAAAGACTTTCGCTCAAGTTCGAAAACAGTTCGAATAGCGAGTTTAGTTGTTCTCACGGATAAGATAAAACATTTTTTATGAAGTTTTCTGAAGTATGCAATTTGCTGGACTTATTTTGAATCACAACAGTTTCTATTCATTAAAGTTTTGTTTTTAATATAGATTGTGTCTAATTGCGCCTGCATTTGAAGAGAATTTACACTGTTTAGCAGTAAGAGCGAGTTTATTTGAATTCATGTGTAAGATAAAAATAGCAGCAGAATAACAAAGTTGTCAATCAAACGTAGCTGCATTTTCTGAAGTATGCGATTGAATTTGCCGGACTTATTTTTGACACAGCTTCGCTAATCGCTATTTCAGTTTCATTTGCAGTCAAAGATGAGTTTTGTTTGAGGTAGCACTCTATTTGGTGAAAACACAACTCGCAAGTGTTTAGATGGGCGAGTAAACGGGCTGGAAAAGGAGGTCAACGCCGTGTTCTTGTAGAATGTCTCGTAAAACGGCCTCTGCAAAAGGTCCGTGGTGGAACCCACAGTTGTCCATAATAACGACATTGCCATTCTCAAGAATTGAACCAAGAGTTGAACCATCTACTCTATTTACTGAAAGAGCTTCATTAAAGAAATTCAACAGCTCCATAACATTAGAAGGGCCTCTCAAAACATCAAAGTAATCCACTCCATTTACGGAATGAAGTAAGTTGAGCGTATAATTTGCGTTTGAGGCATAGCGCTGAATTTCAGTCGCAGGTTCTCCAATATAGGAATTTCCATACACGCGATTTCCTGACGTTACAATAACATCACATTCCTCAAAAAATTGAAGTTTTGAATAGTCATGTCGTCCAATTTGATCAAGAAAATAATCGGTGTAGTCCGTATTTGCTTGTGACAGTGATTCTTGGGGTACTTGGGAAACCTTTTTCTTTGTCATTTTGCAGTCTTCCCGAATGCACTTTTTAATTGCAGACTGTGATGGTAAATTACCAGGGGGAGAAATTCCATCTAACAACAAACGCTGTTGAATCTCACTCGTATACATACTAGGTTTACATGATTTCTCAGAGACCACGTCTTCCACAACATCTACCGACATTTTATTTTGAACCGGTGTTTTTCACGGCCCAGCAAGAGACGAGTTGCTGTCTTTGCAGAATTGGAGAACTTTATTTACATATCCGATACTAACCCGCATATTTTGTGAAATTTGTCTGTGCGAAAACCCTTGATGATGTAGATCAAGCACTCTTTCCCGATAAACTTGAGGCAGAGCTTTACCATTGTCATATATCCCTTGCTGTCGATTGACACCGACTTTGCATTTAACTTTGCCGAACAGAAATAAAAAAGACTTAGTGGCAATAAAAACTTGAAAGATAACTTGATTCTAGTGAAAAAAAAGTTGTACTTACGAGCATAGTTAGCAGGAGTGTAGGCCATTTCACGGTCGAAAATATTGCTGATACACCGACATATAAAACTCACATTATATTTTCGCGCCACTGCTGTGACTGGACAACGCCTAAAAAATGCTAATCCTTTTGTTTTTATGAAGAGCTCTCATTGGTTAACCATCAAGAAAATGCACAAAAAAATGTCAAGTGTCCATGGTTCGAGTGTCCTCACTGTAAACCTTTCAATTGATTTAAACATTTGTCTGGACCAATATATCAAACCTACAGTATGACCACATTTTCATATTGTATGAATTTAACCTCAAAGAGATGGCAAAGGTATGTAAATGCTTAAAGTTAACATAACAAAGCATTGCATGCACCTACAATCATATTATAATCCCTTGAGAAAAAGTGGAATTCTCAGTGCTTTCAATAAGCACTGATGGCCGACAAAAAGCGTTAGCTACTTGGCTCAGCGAAGTTGGCTACTTTTTTTGGAACCCTAAATTGAAGGACAGGTAATTAAAAGAAGAATGATTCTAATTTCAAACCTAAATTGAATAGTCGGTTGCTCTACTCAAACCAGCTGCAACCAATTCAGATTTTATTGATACCCCCTGAATTCTATTATTTGTTGCCAAAAACACCAAGACCACACTAAAAAGAATAAAAAGGGCATACTTACAATGAACAGTGACATTGACAATAGCTGCAGCACGATTCCCCACTCCATTGCTGGCTTCACACTGATATTGAATTAAGTCATGCGGGGTGCCAGGTCTGCTCACATTGGTAATGGTGAGCGTGGAACTTTGCGATAAGCTTTGTCCTGATTGGCCGACTCTTGTCCATGATACAGAAGGTTCAGGCTTACCAGAAGCATTGCACGACAAGGTGATGTTGTTTCCTTCCACAACAGTGGAGGACGTGGGATAAACATCTACTGAACGTGCATCTAAAAAGAAGGATAAGAATTTATTTTGTAACACATTCTATTATACAACCTGTATGGCAGGTAAAAAACAAGTTTACAGCCCTGTACATCTATTTTGTAAATTTATTCAAATTTGCAGCAACAATTAAATCAGGTAGCATAGTGTTGCCTCCATTTGGTAATAAAGGAGGGGGCAGGGATGGTGCAGTGGTGAGAGCACTGACATTGACACCAATGTGGATCAGGTTCGGTTCCTGGACTCGGCACTATACACTTATGTGGGTCGAGTTTGCTGCTGGTTCTCATCCTTGCTCTGAGAGGATTTTCTCTAAGTAAACCGGTTTTCCCCTCTCCTCAAAAACCAACATTTAAATACGTTCCAATTTGGCCTGGATAATTTACAGTGGACAAAGAGCCACCTTGTGGATGTGCCAATGCTGTTTCATATTAATTAATTAATTATTTATTAATAATTATTTATTTATTTTATTTTTTAATATTGTTCAGTTTCATGTACATGAAGTTGTATACAGGAGTAGAGTGGTAATAATAACTGGGACGAAAAACATTCATGCCAAACAATATTTAAGATATACATAGTACTGACTTACCAACAGCAGTGACACTGACAGTAGCATTGTGTCCTGTGCCAACTGTGTTTATAGGAACACAGGTGTAAACTCCATCTGCCTTAACAGTGGCATTGAACACACCGGAGCTGCTGTTACCAATGAGGGTGTCAATGAAGTAAAAGTGATACACGTGGGCAGGAGGATTGGAATCTGTACTGCAGTTAAGTGACACACAGGAGCCTCGCAGCAGTGTGGTATTTGAAGGAGTCATTGTCATTCTTGTCCCAGTTGGCACATCTAAAAGCAATTAACACTTTGTCATTGTTATGATAACATTACTCAAAATAAGGCCTGCCCGTGGATTATTATTTTTGTGAACAGAGGTTAGTTTAGCAATTTGAATTTTTCCTTGTATTTCTGGACTATTCTTACTAAACTAAGCTAAACAATGTTGTGACGGAATTTATCACCATTAAGAAGATAGATGCATAAAGAACCACAGGTAGCCAAAGCTTGAGTTATGACTGAAAATTAATAACATTTTATGAAATAAATAGTGTTTCTTTGTTTATATCTTAAGTACTTGCTATCTAGGGCAAAAATTCGCTCTCCGAGCGAGAATAAGCATCTTTCTGATTTTTGCTCCCAATTAGTAATGATAATATTATGCAAGGTTGCACACTAATCTGCCATTTCACCCGCACAAAAGCGTACCTCTTTTCACTAAATGAGCTATATTTCTTGAAATGTGCCATTTCCACTCACAATTTCCTCAAACCTGTCAATGAATCCATAGTCAAAAAACAACTATACCCCAGAAAAGTTCCACCTTTTCCAACATTTGTCACCAAAAACGGCAATATTTTGAGCTTCTTGTATAAGAAATCAAATGTCGGTATTCGACCGCCGACCTCTGCGCACAAATATATGCAAATATGCTAATCTCATCTAGCTGTTATCTTCTCACTGGACAATTCGCACAATAGCATGGACGTGACAAAAACTACTGTGTCAGGGAGGTGTAAACGGTAAGCAAATGGTCACGCTTCACGCATGAAATGTCACACTCTGTTTACAATCTGCCAGGAAAAACCACCAGACAAAAACTCGCGCGCATTCCACTCGTCTCTGTCTTGAAGAAAATCAGAAAACAAATTTGGATCCTCCTTATGTTTGCCCTAAACTGCAAGTTCAAGCAACATTTTACTGTCAACATCTCTTGCTTCGAAACTGGTTTCATTTCCCTTTTTTTTTAAAGGAAACGAAAATAAATACGTGTACTATATATCTGTTTTTAATTTTTCTCAAATACAAGATGCACGAAATTGTAGCACACAAAGCATTATTTATTTTGTAGCAACCGTATGAATGAGGAAATTTGCACTGTATAAGCGAGCTTGTTGTTGCAAACAAGTGGTGGAAGAGTTTAGTCACCTTGTCTGTTATAAAGAAATGTCTTCTCAAAGCAGAAGACAAATATCTGTGTAAAATGTTGCACACCTCCCCGACACAGTAGTTCTTGTCACGTCCACACCATTATGCGAATTGTCCAGTGAGAAGAGAACAGCTAGATGAGATTAGCATATTTGCATATACTTGTGCGCAGAGGTCGGCGGTCGAATACCGACATTTGATTTCTTATACAAGAAGCTCAAAATGTTGCCGTTTTATTTGGTGACAAATGTTGGAAAAGATGGAACTTTTCCGGCGTATAGTTGTTTTTTTGACTATGGATTCATTGACAGGTTTGAGGAAATTGTGAGTGGAAATGGTGCATTTCAAGAAATATAGCTCATTTACTGAAAAGAGGTATGCTTAAATTGTGCAGGTGAAATGGCAGATTAGTGTGCAACCTTGCATAATATTATAATACTAATTGGGAGCAAAAATTAGAAAGACGCTTATTCTCGCTCGGAAAGCGAATTTTTGCCCTAGATAGCAAGTATTTAAGATATAAACAAAGAAACAATGTTTATTTCATAAAATTTTATTAATTTTCAGTCACAACTCAAGCTTTGGCTACTTGTGAAAAAACTGATGTCAGTTTGTTAAGTTTCTTATATGACAACCACTCTGTACACTACATACACACCACTCGAAAGTATTGGTGCATAAGCACGCGGCGAAACCTCATCCGCCGCCATTTTGTTTTCCTCGAATTTGCCGCAGTGGGACGAAAACCGCAACCTCGGTAAGGACGAAAGCGACCGAACAACGCGGCTGACTTGACGCGGCAATGCCTCGGTAACCAGACAATAGTGGCTAATTTCTATTGCTTTGGCATTGTTTATACTTTATCTCACTAATATTCTCAAAGGAGTAAATAGACAAAAGGTTAGAAAGCTCAGTATAATTTCACAAGATTGCGCTTCGTGATAAAACCGATTTCGGACTCGATCGTGTGCTGTCACGCCGGCTTGACATTGCAGGTGTTTTTATCACCAAGTGTAATTATAAATAAAGAACTTTAAAGATCGTGTTTTTATTGGTATTAGATCGTTTAAGGAGAGCTATGAGCAAGCCGATGAATTTAAATGTTTTTCGAGCAAGCCGGTAGTCCGTGCGATACAACACGAGAGGTTCTCGTTTCAGACTTTCCAAGACAGCGGGACGAGGCGCCAGAATCATAATAGAATGAATTGTCAGGCAGCCGCAAGCAAACTTCGAGCGAACGAACAGAAGCTCACACTCGTTCAATAGTAAAGTAAAACATGTTCTTTATTTAAAAAAAAAACAGTTTTAGTCGGCAAACACATGACTATGTGGTGCCAAGGGTTGCGTGAAAAGTGAATAATTTGCGTGCCGAATGCGACGTAAGCTAAAATTTTCAGAATTGAAATATGCCTTCACCATACTCAAACATGCCGTCAAAAGCGAAACTGTTGAATGTAACTTGATGTTAGAAAGAGAATTAGAGTAAAATAGCAAGTTTTTTCCTGAGATTATTTTTAGTTCACGGAGCATTGCACTGAATTTGAATTTGCATACTGTGAGTCTGAAAATAAATGTGGGAACAAATCGAACCTTTCTAGATCTTTTGCGCACTTAATGCTTTGATGATAATTGAAATAGTAAATGAAACTCGTGTTGAAACTCAAAGACAATGCCAAGTGTAAAAGAATTTGTAAGAAATAGCGATATATAGCGCGAAGTTCGTTTCAGTTCAAAAGCGCATCAAATTTGCATAACGGGTGAAATCTGACCTTTTCAATGAACATCAGATGATATGTAATGCAACAATTCTATCTCTATGATGTCCGTTTTATTTCTTCTAGCTGTTGCAAATGGCACCAGTATCCATTTCTTTCTTCGACTAACGTTAGCGTTCAGCAAAAGTGCTCAGAAGTCACGGTTTGTGAATCACGGTAAAAGCAATAATCATGTGAAATCTATCACATCCTAAAATCATCGGCGCGCGACGTCTCGCTCATTGAAGTTAATTAATCTTTGAAACAAAGGAAACAAAAGGCTATTCAAACACCACCGCGTCCTATTCTTTACCGCGGTATTTTTGACCGCAAAAAAAAGAGATAAAGCCAGAGTTTTCTAAGAAGTTCGACGGGGTTTTCCCGAGATCAAACCGGAGATACAAACTGCGATTCCACCGCGGCAGTATCGCGGAAAATGCACCAATACTTTCGAGCGGTACTGTATGCCATACTATGGCATAATGGCATTTGGAGCAATTTGGATTTGAAAGTGAAATCACCACTTACTGCATGCACACATTTCCACTAAGATCTTCAGTAAAACATGCATTGTAGTAAATATAATTAACTTACAAAACACATCAAGACTGCAAGTTCTAGTGACATTATTGCCAATGCCATTAGATACATGGCACTGGTAACTGCCAGCTTGACTGCGATTAACAGCGATTAGCACCAGCTGTTCACTGCTGCTGAGAGTCACCCCAATGTCTTGGTATATCCAGGTGATGTTTGGTGCTGGGTTTCCAGTGGCATTACAGAAGAGGGTGGCATTACTTCCCTCGGTTACTGGACTGGGACACTGCTTGATTGATAATGCAGGCTCATCTGTACAAGTTTAACAAACAGAAAATATTTTTGGTTTTCCTGAGTTATCCATGATATACATGTAAAGTTGAATGAAGCAAGAAATTAAAACCTTTTTTTTTTTTTTAATTGGAGGCAATTTGCAAAAATTGATCTCTTCTATGGAAATGCCATTACACAAAACAGAATACCATTTATTAACTCTTACAGTAGATAACTAGTTACAGTAACTTAAAATTGTGAGCTTGACGAAATTTGCAATGAAAGTACCTAGCTCAGTTATTAATAATTTAAACTTATCAAATGCAGTGAGTGACGTCAGTACAAATTTGGCTCAACCATGCAGTGGCCCACCATTTGAAAATATTATTGTAAATGTCCAAGTGAATAGAAATGAGACTTCACTCATCATTATCGAGATCACTTTACAGAACTATATTAATAATACATAAACATTATTCAAATTGCTTACAAAGCACATTGATGGTGAAACTGGCAGTTGCCGCCTGTCCCACTCCATTCCATGCCGTGCACTTGTAGCCCCCATGCTGCTGACGTGAGATGTTGGCAATAATGAGCTCCTCTCCCTGATGCAACACTTTTTGATTACCATCTTTTGTCCAGGTGATGTTGGGTGCAGGGTTGCCAGTTGCATTACAGTGAATGACGACAACGTTGTTTTCAATGACGATCTTATTAGATGGAGCATGGACAATTTTAGAGGGATCTGAGAGTAAAGATCAGTTGTGTAGCTGTTAGTTAACAGCACTGTACTTGTGTCAACTTAGTACACATGATTGTACATTCTGTACACCTGCATGTGGAAATGCAGCAGTGGTCTCAAAAGCCTTAGTCAACCAAGTGCCTTGCACAACTTAAAGGGGTTATGTTAAGATATCCAGTGGCCTCCACTGTGGTCAACAGGCCCTCAAATGAACTATTTTGTAGTTGCGCTTATCACAAGCGGTGTCTGTTCCATTCATTCAGGTGGTGCCTGTGAGCAAAAAAATGAGAGCAGAAAAAAATCAGAAGAAGACTGGGGAGAGAGGTGCCTCTCTCCCCAGTCTCCTCTCATTTTTTGCTTCCCACTCTCAACATTTTTCGTCAATGCACTACTATCTGAATGCCTAGAACGAGTTCTCGCAAGCTCTAAGCAATGTACATAGCATAAGTTAGTGCTTTCAATAAGCACCAACGACTGACGAAAGGCATCTGCAAATTCGCTCAAAGAAGTCGGCTACTATTTTCCCTAAACTGAAGTAATTAAAGAAAGATTTCTTTCGAATCTTGTTGATACATGTACAGTTGGGAACTCTACTCAAACCAGCTGCCTACTTCCAATTTTATTGTAATCCCTGATAAGTTATGCAATTATAATATTGCAACTTACAATGAACAGTGATGGTAGCATTATCGTTAGCAGCATTTCCAATGCCATTGGTAGCAGTGCACTGGTAGAGGAGTTCTTCCATAGGTGTACCAGGTCTAGTCACATTTACAATGGTGAAGGCAGCATTCTGAGACAAAACGACAGGAGAACCAACCAATCTCCATGTAACAGCAGGAGAGGGAATACCAGATGCATTACACGTCAGAGTCACATTATTACCCTCTTCAACAAATGCTGACGCTGGTGAGATTGAAACTTGTGGTGGATCTGAAAATATTCAATGCACAAAAAATTGGTCAGCAAACGATTGCAGAAAGCCATTTAATAGGCAGTGCTTTCAATAAGCACCGACCACTGACGAAAAGCACCTGCAAATTCGCTCAAAGAAGTCGGCTACTAATTCCCCTAAATTGGAGTAATTAAAGAAAGATTTCTTTCAAACCTTGTTGATACAGTCAGCTACTCTACTCAAACCAGCTGCCTACTTCAAATTTTATTAAAATCCCTAAATAGGTGTCACTTATTATACCATCCTACAGCCCCACTGATGCAATTCTATAGGAAATGCATTGGGGACCTGAGATGTGTAGGGTTGCATGGATTGACGTGAGCCACTCAAAGCTATCCTGCCCCATCTCTTCAAAAATTAATTCTCCAATAAAGTTAACCATAATTTAAAAATGGTGGAAAGAAAAAAATACTTATTGACTGAGTAACAGTTAGGTCAGGCTTCACAGGAAAATAACTTTTCGGCTCTCGGACACGGTGTACAAACCTCACTGCACACTTGAGCAAAACATTTTCCTGCCTGGCCCTCCCACTCGGTCAATAAGTACATTAATTAAAGAGCACATTCTGTTACATAATCTAAACTATTGCTGTGATGATCAAACATGCTGTATGGAACAGGTAGAGATGAGTTTAGCTTGTTGATTGTCAGGCTCCCAAATTCTGCATCAGAATCACTCAACAACACATGACTGCAGTCGTAGTTGAATTAGGTAGCATAATTAAAAAAACTGGAGGATAAGCTGCATTACTTTAGTGTTGAGAAGCTCAAAATAAAAATAAGGTTATTTTTATTTTGAAGATACTATGAACAATATGAGCTCAAGATGCACTTTTGGTGGGCCAATTTGTAGACATTATTTTCACAGTCAAATAAATTATATGCTTTCACAGACAATCCAAAAAAACAATACTTTAACTGGGAAAGGAGAGTGCCTACACTGTACCTTTAAGTCTAGCCCATATTGCACATTTTGGGTCCATAAAATGGACTTAACAGAATAACAGTGCTACAAACTGTAACAATAAGTTCCAAAGTCACTTATCCGGCAACCTGTAGTGACCTCGCAGTAACATTGCTGTCCCAATTAAAAGAAACTGCTGGACAAAAAAGATTCAGTTGCCTCTATTCTGTAAAAAAGGAAGGAGCAGGGATCGCACAGTGATGAGAGCAGCCACCTCAATACCAATGTGGATCAGCATTGGTTCCTGGACCCGGTGACACACACTTATAATGTGGGTTGAGTTTGTTGCTGGTTCTCATCCTTGCTCTGTGAGGATTTTCTCCGGGTGGTCTGGTTTTCCGGCCTCTTCTCAAAAACCAGCATTTCCAAATTCCAATTTGACCTGCCTGATTACAGTGGACAAAGAGCCACCTCGTGGATGTGCCAATGCTGATTCATATTTATTTAATTATTTAATATTAATTTTAATTCATTTTTATTATTGATCAGTTCATTAAGTTGTATACAGGAGTGGAGTGGTAATAATAACTGGGACTAAAGACATTTATGCCAAAGAGTATGATAACATGGTATTGACTTACCAACAGCAGTGACACTGACAGTGGCATTGTGTCCTGTGCCGACTGTGTTGATAGGAACACAGGTGTACACTCCATCTGCCTTAACAGTCACATTGAGCACTCCTGAGCTGCTGTTACCGATGAGGGCATCATTGAAGGAAAAGCGATACAGATAGGCAGCAGGGTTAGCATCTGTACTGCAGTTAAGTGACACATCGGAGTCTTGCAGCAGTGTGGTATTTGAAGGAGTCATTGTTATTCTTGTCCCAGTTGGCACATCTAAAAATAATTGACACTTTGTATGTCATTTAAGTTGTCATGATAACATTACTCAAAATAAGGCCTGCCTGCATATTATTTTGTAAACATGCAGTTTTCACTGAAATAAAGGTCAATTTAGCAATTTGAATTTTTCCTCGTATTTCTGGCCTATTCGTACTAAACTTTTACTTTACGAGCCTGTGATTCTCCAAATTACAGTGATGAAATTGTGGTTCTGCGGTGATCGCACCAGCTGATTGCATCTTCCATTGACTCTTGCATTTCTTTCGTTCGTTTATGAATACGTTTTGGCTTTTTGTTATAGTGAAAAGTGTTGTGGATCCACTCGTCAATCCACAACACTTTGACCATGTTATGACGAAATTTATCATCAAGAGGACAAGAATAAAAAAACTGAGGCCAATTTGTTAAGTGTCTTATATGATAGCCACTCTGTGTGCCATACTATGGCATGATGGAATTTGGAGCAATTTGGATTTGAAAGTGAAATCATCCCTAACATCCATTTCCACTAAGATCTTCGATAATAAAAACATAACTTACAAAACACATCAAGACTGCAGGTTCTAGTGACATTGTTGCCAATGCCGTTAGATGCATGGCACTGATAACTGCCAGCTTGACTGCGATTAACAGTGGTTAGAACCAGCTGCTCACTGCTGCCAAGAGTCACCCCAGTGCCTTGGTATTTCCAGGTGATATTTGGTGCTGGGTTTCCTGTGGCATTGCAGAACAGGATGGCATTACTTCCCTCGGTTACTGGACTGGGACACTGTTTGACTGATATTGCAGGCTCATCTGTGCAAGTTTAAGAAACAGAAAATGTTTTTAGTTTTCCAGAGTTATCCATGATATACAATGTACATGTAAGGTTGACTGAAGTAAGAAATAATTTTTTTTTTTGGAATTTGAGAAAATTTGCAAACATTTATCTCTTCTTTGGAAATACATGTACCAAATGTTACACAAAACATTTTCTTTAGTTGAGCTTCCCCCTGGCCCAGCTGCCTTTCACAAAACAGAATACCATTTTATTAAGTCTTAGATAACTACTTAAAATTGTGAACTTCATAAAATTTGCAATGTACTAAGTACCTAAGCTTAGTTATTAGTAATTTCGACTTAACAAAATGCAGTAAGAGATTTACAAATTTAGGCTTTAATACCATCCAGTGGCTCACCATTTTAAAATTGTAAATGTCCAAATGAATAGAAATGAGACCTCGCTCATCATTATCTCACTTACAAAACCATATGAATAATACATAAACATTATTCAACTTGCTTATTTTTGACACATGAAATCTATTCAGAGAGTGAATCTGTCAACTAAGAAATCAAAATACTCCTTGATACTATTAATCATTGTTATGTAGTGCTTGTTAATCTGCTTACCTTGATGGTCATTTTTAAAACATATCACTAGCAAATTCGTTGATGTACAAGTAATGCATACACAAACCACCAAAGGGTTTATAGTTAATTTTGTATATTATTGAGATGCGTTCCTGTGACATTGTAGGGCCCAAAGCCTCCTGCACACCAGCAAATTTTCTATGACAAACCATATTTGCCCGTGTACATGAAGATGAGAAAATTAACTTACAAAACTACATGTATATTGAATAAAACAAACATTATTCAACTTGCTTACAAAGTACACTGATGGTGAAACTGGCAGTTGCTGCCTGTCCCACTCCATTCCATGCCGTACACTTGTAGCCCCCATGCTGCTGGCGTGAGATGTTAGCAACAATGAGCTTCTCTCCCTGATGCAACACTGTTTGATTGCCATCTTTTGTCCAGGTGATGTTGGGTGCGGGGTTGCCAGTTGCATTACAGCGAATGACAACATTGTTGTTTTCAATGACAATCTTGTTAGATGGAGCCCAGACAATTTTAGAGGGAACTGAGAGTAGAAATCAGTTGTACAGATATTAGTTAACAGCACTGCACAACGTACTTGTGTCAACTGACAATAGTAAACATGATTGTACATTCCATATACCTGCATGCGGAAATGCAGCAGTGGTCTAAATAGCCCAAGTCAACCAAGTGCCTTGCATAACTTAATGTGGTTAGGTGCCTAAGATATCCAGGGGACTCCACTTAGGTCAGCAGGCCCCAAATGAACTACTTTGCAGTTGCATCTATCACAAGCGGTGCCCATTTCATTTGTTCAGACGGACACTTGCGAGAAAAAAAATATTGCGAGCAGAGAAAAAATCAAGAGAAGACTGGGGAGAGAGGTGCCTCTCTCCCCAGTTTCCTCTCAGTTTTGCTTCCCACTCTCACTCATGCACCACTATCTGAATGCCAAGAACAAGTTATCACAAGCTCTAAACAATGTACTTAGCATACGTTAGGCAATTAATAAATATTGCAACTTACAATGAACAGTGATGGTAACATTATCGTTGGCAGCATTTCCAATTCCATTGGTAGCAGTGCACTGGTAGAGGAGTTCTTCCATAGGTGTGCCAGGTCTAGTGACATTTACAATGGTGAAAACAGCATTCTGAGACAAAATGACAGGGGAACCAACCAAACTCCATGTAATGAAAGGAGAGGGTATACCAGATGCATTACATGTCAGAGTTACATTATTACCCTCTTCAACAAATGCTGACACTGGTGAGACTGAAACTTGTGGTGGATCTGAAAATATTCAATGCACAAAAAATTGGTCAGCAAACGGTTGAAGAAAGCCATTAACTACACTGGTGTCACTTATTATACCATCGTACAGCCCCACTGGCACAATTCTATAGGAAACGCACAAATTGGGGATCTGAGGTGTGTTAACTAGGGTTGGATGGATTGACGCGAGCCACTCCAAACTATCCTGACCCATCTCTTCAAAATTTTCCAACAAAGTTAAAGGAACTATGTCACGCTATTTTAGTATCTTTTTAAAAAGCAAAAAGTGTCTTCGGATCAGCTGAATTCCAAAAATAATGGTCTAGCTTTGTTATTTAAGACTATCTCATGGCACTGAAACTGTTTTCTGTCGTCTGTTGCTACTGATGGCAAGGATGGAAATGGATTGAAACTTGAAAAAATTGGGCCAATTTTTTCAAGTTTTGATGCAATGTTCTTAAATATCACCCAAAAAGCTATTATGGTTAGCTGTCGCTGATAAAATTCATTTGATATCCTCTTCATAATATTACAGGAGCACTTTGTGTATCATTAAAGGCACTAGGTAATGATCTTAGCACAGAATTGACCTAAAATAGCAAAATCCTCGTGACATAGCCCCTTTAAGCACAAAAATGGTGGAATGACAAAATACTTATTGACTGAATTAGAGTTAGGTCAGGCTTGACAGAAAAATAACTTTTCAGCTCTCGGACATGGCGTACAATTACCTCACTGGCTTGAGCAAAACATTTTCTTGTCTGGCCCTCACTAAGTCAGTAAGTACATACATGTACGATTTATTGATGAGCACATTCTGCAGGCAAATGACCTAAACTATTGCTGTGATCTAACATACATGTACTGTACGCAACAGGTAGAGATGAGTTCAGCTTGTTGATTGTCAGGCTCACAATTCTGCAATGTGTTAATCAGAAACACTTGACAATACATGATGATGGTCCTCTCCTTTAATAAGCAAGATTGATGCTCAAAAAACTTCCGATTGCCAAGTGACACATACACTGCGGGTCCAAAATATTCTTTTTCTAGATTTTATTTTTTACGGTCATGTAGTTATAGTTTAACTGCCCTTTTAATGCTAAAACATGGAAAAACTCTCAGACCTTTCCTTCTTAATGCTCAACTAAACATAATTGAAAAACATTAGCAGAGAAAGCCTGAGGTCCTTATTACAAATTGTACTTCTAAATGCATAGTGTTTTCCCATTTCAATCATCTTTATAGGCCTTTTAAGACCGGTGTTATGACTTTTTATAAATTTGTGGCGATTTAGTTTTCGATCACTAGGAGGTCTGCAATCGATGGGCTTGTGATAAAAGGAACTCCATGAATTCAACTCGTTTTGCGCGACAATGTGTCCCTCTGTGACAGCGAACAACTTCACAAAAGATGTCTTTATCTTGCGAGAAGCCTTGGTACTTACGGTATTCTTCAGCCTCTCGCAAGGAGTTTCTTTTCTCTCAAGACGAGACTCTCCTCTCTTGCCACAAGAATCGCGTCTCGTGAGAGGGTGGTAACTTGCTTTTGAGTGATACTGTAATGTCCATTGAAACAAAAGCCAATTAAAATGCTCTTGCCAATTTTTTTTTTTTTTAATGTGGCTGCCAAAGGCTGATCAAATCAGTCTCAGCACATCTAGGCACTTACAGTAAATGTGCATGTAGGGTCAATGAGATCAGCCAATGGCAAACATAAAAATTTTACATTAAAATTATTCACATCTCACTTGGTAAACCTACCAACAACAGTTAAGTTGACAGCTGCACTTTCACCAATCCCGGCTCTGTTGACAGGCGTACAGGAATACACACCACTGTTACTTATTTGCAAGTGGTAAAACCTGCTGACATTATGGCCAAGGAGCACTTGATTGTGGAAAAACAAGTATTCGTGTGCAGGCGGATGTGACATGGTGGTGCAGTTGAAGACAACAGTACTGCCCAGCGGTACTGCACTGGTGTTTGACTTGTCCAATGAGAGTTTGGTATTCTCTGGCTTGACTGAAATGCAAACAAAAATACCTCAGTTTGTAAGAGAAAATGTATAGGTAGGCCTATAGCCTGTAGAATCACAAGGCCCCATAATTTGTAACTGATGCATTAAAGAGAAGGACAAAAGACAAAATTTCCACCCAACTGATATTAAGTTCATGCAAAAAGTCAACTGATGACTGTGGAGTTTCTTGCCTACACACACATGCAAGGAAACCCATGGCATGATGCCATAACCAGCCTGAAACCATTGACCTATGATATTGCAATTACATACATGTACCTGCCAACCTTATAAAATCAGAAATAGGGACCACCCCCCCCCCCCCCCATCCCAGTCCTGGGGTAGTGCCCCACCTCTAGCACTGAACAGGGTCCAGGATGCTCCAGGGTTTTTGCATTAATTTTTAAAAATATTGCCTGTGATGTACTGTTTTAGAATTAGAATTCTCAGGAGTTGTCTAATGGTCTCGAGCACTACATGCATTGCACAAAACAATAGTATTTAGAAGAGTCAAGAGCAATCTCGAACAACCCAGTTCCAAATTTTTACAAAAGAAAATGTATTTTTTCCTCTTGAGAATCAGAATGTCCGGATTATTTTAGGTTTTGAAACTAAAAAAAAAAAGGACAATTCCGATTAAATCGAGATGGTTGTCAGGTATGCAGTTAAGGTGTCAACTAAAAAAGAGGGGGGCTATTAAAAGTCCTTACTTATTAATCAAACAGTAAAAAATGACATCATACATACACTGCACTTCAAGGTAAGCACTGGCATTAACTGTCACATTTAAGCCATTATCTGCAGAACACACATAATGTCCTGACTGATTCCTGTAGACAGGAAAGCTCAATGTGTCTCCATAAGCCAGTGTGTGTCCATCTTTGAGCCACGTTATGTTGGGTGTGGGATTACCAGAGGCACTGCAGGAGAATGTCACTGTCTCTGTTTCATTAACGGTCTTGTTAGTTGGCATGGAAGTGAAACTCACTGGAACTACAGAACCATAACATTAAAAAATGTAAGTGTATAGAATGCACCAGGGCTTGAAATTTTCATCTTCAAACTCGCAAAATATCACTTATTCAGCGGTGTTTGGAAGTTGCGAGTTGAAAAAAATTCCCTGCATTTTTTGCCTGTACTCATGTACATGTATATTCCATATAGGGTGATCTTCGCTGACATGTTTTGCATTTTGTATTTAGAAATTCACCCAATAGAGAAAAAGATATCATCACTAGAAAAAGCACATAAATTTAAGTTACCGTGCCATTAATTTTAGGGAAATGGGTGGAGACTTGCTTCAAGCGATGTGCACATTAAAGAGTTTCAGCATTTATGTGGCTGGGTGAAAACTCTTTTAATACAGCCAAACAAATTGTATATTTTATGCAGTATAAAATAATGGAAGAGGTACACTAGTCCCATGTACATTTACATGTAGAAGAAAAGGATTTAATTGTCCAAATAAAATTTCTACTTGACAACAAAGAAAGAAAAAAATATCCCTAGAGCAAACATGTGCAAATGAGCATTTGTCTGCTAGAATTTGCAGAGAAAAAGTAAAGGTTTTGGTGAATTTTGTAGCAAAAAAAGAATGATAGATGGGAAACTTTAAGCTCCGAAAGAAATAAGAAAGATGGGATAATCAGTTTGTTACAAGCATAGGACAAACTGGTTATTCTTTGACACTGTTCTTTCTGAGCTTAAAGTTGACCATCTTTTCTTCTTTATTGTGACACATGGTGCTTCCAACATTGCTGATCCTACAAGCATGAACAACGAACCTAGTAACTATGACCTTGCTTGCCTTGTTAAAGCACCCGACCGGTGTACGTGAGGTCATGGGTTCTATTCCAGGGACTGAGATCTCTTTGCTTGTGACAAACTGATTACTTAATGAATCTTTTAAATTTCTACTTCACCTGGACAATCAGACGGAGATATTGGAGCACCCTCCGGTGAGCCCAGTCCAACTCAGTCTGTGCTTGGAGCACAGCACTGAGTGTGCATATGTATGTCATTACAATCCAATGTTGTGATTGCATTTAGTATTGGAAATATTAGCTGTAGTAAGATCTGAACTGTTGTTAACCCTTTGAGCTCCAATAGCAACAAGCATCTAATGTTTCCTCACAAAAAATGTATCATTCCTTGATCAAACATACTACGATTTTCAGTTAAATAAGGCACGAGGGAAGTTTGGTGTCAAAGTTTTGACGCTTAAGTTAGCATGTTGTCAAGGGCAACTTGCTCCATTTCCAAGGGAGACTATGTCATTCAGCAATAAAGTGTACAAGAAATTGTCAGACATGATCCATTCATGCAGTCTCCCTAGTCCAGGGTTAAAACTTGGCGGTCGCACGGTCGCCCGTGGCAATTAAAAAGTGTCCAGGACCACTAAAAGTTGAGGTTTGATCGCCCGAAGGGCGACTGCGATTTGAGAAGTACGAAAAGAGTAGTAATAACAACAAAATAAAATGTTCTTTCATTGGAGTACCTTTCTTTTCTTTCCTCGACTTTTAAGTTCATCAATTGTAGTAAAAGTTTAGTTTAAAGTGCAAAATTCAAAGTCGCTCGTGATCGAGTTTTTAGATCGCTCCGATATGTAGAGGCCATTTTGATTTTACTGACATGAGAAACCAGAGTTCAATGCGGTACGTTTCCAAACATGAATATCGGCAAAATCACTCAATACTGCTCGATATAATAGACTTACTTTTCACCTGAATTCAAAAGCAATCGAAAGAAACTGAGAATCGTGATACTAAAGTTTATAGATGTTGACAAGATCGTTTTGTCCGTATTTGGAAAATAATGGTCCAGTTTTTCTTTGGGATTTTAAGGACCAAGTCAGAACCTTGTCCTATAGGTGAAGAAAAGAGCAAACAAGAACGAGACGAATGATCCCCAACACAGACCGAACAGAGTTCTAATTATTATAACAATTTTACCAATTTCTTGACAGTACATTGGCAAATGTGAGCTTTCAAGACAAAGTTAAGATCAAGCAAATTTCTTTTGGCATTTCAGTCGAACACCCTACTAAAAAACACGGGCTCAAACAGCCATGAGGCGTTTATTCAAGTAAAACTGGTTAAAATTTTTTTGTGCGTTAGTAGAGGAAATTTGAGGGCTACTTTATTTTGGCCTGGGCTACTAAGAATCCAGGGATACTGGCCAGAGTGGCGGCCGAGCACTGAAGTTAATTTTTAGCCCTGCTAGTCTAGTTACATGGTAACTAGAACATTAAAGCTTTGTGACCAAACTTATCTCATGCCTTAAGTGCTCAACTGAAAATCGTAGTACAGAAGTCATGAGAATAAAGGAAATGGTGATCAAGGACAAAATGACTTGATGTTTAAGCAAATTCTCTCAACTACTACCACAAGAAATAAGGAGAACAATGAGAAGAATACGCATGCTGATATTGGGGCTTAAAGGGTTCCAAAATACTGTGTGTTTGGCGATGTATCTCTGAGAGAAAATCACTGTGTTACATTTCCATACATACTGATGTACTTATTTCAGAAAGATCTCAAAGTTAATACAAGCCTGATGTTTGCTTCTTTTAAAATGCATAGTTTCAGTTACTAAAAAAAGTTATACATGTAGTTTACAATAAAAACAAAACTAAATTAACCGTGGCAAAGTGTTTGGTGTATTCCCAAGAGTGATTTATAAAACTTGCAAAGAATTTATGATACAAAAACAATGATTTTGTAGAAATTACATGTACACATGCATGTATCAATGAATAGATTTTAGCTTCCTTTTTGGCAAACATAGGAAACATACAGCTTATTCAAAATTTGGCTACAGCTTGCTTATTCCAACATCTTTTTAAAGTAGTCGTCACACGTTTCCTTGGAGATCTAGCGATGTACCATACATCACTGAAATTGACAAGTCATGAATAAATTTAACATTCAATCTGGTAATTAATCGCACATTCTTCAGATTGCTACACATAGGACGCACAAAACTAACGCAAAAATAGATGAAGGAAAACTTACCTAAAACGTCAAGGTAAATGGTACTTTTACTGTCTAGCAATTTGCCATTCTCAACAGTCTGAACGTCGAAACCATAATTCCAGGAATCGTCTGCCCTCACATTGCGAATGATCAATGTCGCGGGTTCGCGTATTTCAAATCGTCCTTTGGCCCATTCGTTTAAACTTATAATTCGACCCGGGGCAGTAGCGAAAATAAGTCCAATTCGTTTGTCGTCCCCATCCTTCTCCACTTCGAAGCGAACCTCTCTGAATGTACCATTGCCAATCGAGTAGTTCCAGTGCAAAACAACATCGCTACTGTTGACAAGTACTTTGGTCGGGTTGTTTGGTTCTAAGGTGATCCTCACACTCTCTGCATGAAGAAAAATAATGGATAAATATACACGATCTAAGCCATATTTCAGTGTTTGATCACTCTGTTTCAGTTAGAAGCAGATAAATTAATTACAGCTCAGGATATTCTCGGTACACAAATTATCGTCTCAGAGAGGCATACATGCAGTATAAGCTGGGGTTTAACTTGATCGATGTTTGAAACTGCGTCCTTCGGTTTAATTTGAGGCTATCACCTACCGATTTACCTTAGCTAAACTAAAGCTGAACAATAAAACCTACCGATAAGTGGAGTTATGTTCAATGAAACGAACAAAACAACAAACCACCAGATAGCCAAACTTCGGAAAGGCACCATCGCTTAAGCTACCAACAAAAGGAGTTGAAAAAGCGACCGTCCCTGCAGTCGCTTTCCAACTATCCACCGTACTCCAAAGCTTCGAGCCGCGCACTACAAGACGCCTTAATTTTCACGTCTCTAGGCTCAAATGCATTTCATATCGACGATTCATTAAAATTAATGACAGGATAGAAAGCCATACAAGCGACATACCTCAGCGACACCTCCTGATTGTCCAGAACAATCACTTGCAATCACTATTTTTCAACCGCGCAAAAACACAAAATCGCAAACAATCCAACTATCCCCAAAGACATGCTAATGAAACTCATCCTGTTATCTACTGGATGACCGGTAGAGTGTAGAGAACTGTTTCGCAATAACGTAAAGAAGAAATCTAATAAAGATTTGGTGTTGCAATAAACCCTGTCGTTTTCACCTCTTTCTCAACTTCGCGCCTTCCACATTCGTTAGTGCGTAGTCTTCTCGCGGTCCAGCGTCACCGAACTGAGACGGGGGTGAGTTTTTTGCACAGGCCACCCAGGCTCACGAAGTGACCACTTTACTGTCAAAATAAAAGGATTTGTATGGCACTTGAGCGCTAGTTGAGTCAGGAAACCGAAACTGAAATTAATTATCCAATAACTGCACACACCAGGTCATATATCTCCTTGTGTTTCTTGACCATCTGAAAGCATTTCAGCTAGCCTTTAGGCTTCCCAAACCGTGAACCTTCCGATCCATTAGCGCACACAAGCTTTTCCGTATCACATCAAAATAGAATAACAAAATTTCCCTTTTCGTCTCTTCTTAGAAGAACAAATTATTCCTATCGTGTTTCCTGCTTGCTCTTGTTAAAACAATCCTTTCTATGTATCTCTTGAATAACAATCGCCCGTGGACAGGAGACGCAAAAGGTGACTCCACCTTCCAGTTACATCAGCAAAATCAAACATTGCACCATACAAGATTATTGTATAATCAAAACCGGAAATAGGTAAGGTAAGGTAAGGTAAGGTAACTTTATTTAAACACGGTATTTCCTTCAGGTATACATTTACATTAAAGTATAGAAAAAACTAACTTCCTAACTAATCTGAAAACTAAGATAAAAGAAACTAAAATAATAAAGATGAAAAGAAAACATCTGCTTTTCAAGGAGGCCGTGTGTAAAAACAGAATATCGCTAGTTAAATTATTTGTCAATCGAAATTTATGTCTCTTAATTTTCCCTTAAATATACTAGGGGATGTCAATTGCCGCACCTCCAGAGGCAAGCCGTTCCATAACACACTACCGCTGTAAGAAAGACTTCTTTTGTAAAATTCAGTACGGGGTTGCGGAACAGCAAGCTTGTATTCATTCTCTCTAAGGTTATAACTAGTTAAATCACAGCGACGAACAAAACGGGAAGTCAGATATTCTGGAGCAGTGTTATTTACAATGCTATGCATCATTATTGCTTTACTAACTGCGCGCTGATGGACAAGTTTCGACCACTTTAAATTTTGAAATAATTCACTGGTACTGCAGTCATAATTAGAGAAAGTCAGAACGCGAGCGGCGCGATTCTGCAATTTTTGCAATTTTTTCAATTTCGACTGTCTCGTCAACTGAGTATGCTTCACAATCAACATAAGTATAATCACGATATGCTCCTGACAAAAATCTATTCTAAGAACACACCGGTGTTCGCCGTGAACTAACGCTGATTTCTCTTAAATTTTACCGCAACGTATTGAATATTACTGAGCGTGAAATCATTATTAAACGACACAATTTATTACTCTTAACAGCAGGATCCCCAGACATCCTAGTTGTCTGATACATCAGCGCCTCAAAATAACGAAAGTGTCCCCGACATAGCCCGATGATACAGGGAAGTTCCTCTCTTGGGAATACCGAAGATATCTCGAACATCAACCAAACTACACGAGTGCTCACGTTAATAATCACAGGGATGTGGTCAACTCCACCACAAAATCTCGTAGTTGCTATAGCGACCACGACATTAAAAAGTTTTTCCCACTTATAAAATGAATTCTGTCTCCCCTACCGCGAGACATTCAATGTCAAATAGCTAGTTTATTTGGGACGAGTCAGGGTGTCATCCGGATAGAAGTAAGTCCTGATAGAACGTTAAATTTAGAGGGGCTACGCCACGGGCATTTCGGTCATGTTTTTGGGGGGTAAAAAATGTGCTTAAATTCAAAATAAATGCATTTTCTCGTACACGAAATGCTCCTAAAACATTAAGCCAAAGAAATCGAACAATTTTTCCTAGTTTCTGGCGATTATTTCTAAGAAACATGGGAGACAATTGAAAACATTAGCCTATTTTTTTTTAACTTGCAATCCACTTCAATCCGCAGCCAAACACGCTTGATTATAGTTTCATAAAACTATAGAGTAATTTTAGACGGAACTGAACCAATATTTTTCGGTTCCTTTGATTGCAATACGTCTTTAAGCTTTTCAAAGTGATCTCAAAAATTGGTGACAGAGCCACTTTAACTAGATACTGTACAAGAAAAATTACACGCATGATGTGAACAAAATAATCATGAAAATTAACAGTGTTGTACTGACCAACCCAGACACACCCCCCCCCCCTCCCTCCCACCAAAAAAAGACACCCTTCAGATGTGGCCCAAAAAAATTGGAAACGTACTCCCCATCTGAAACCATCGCACAGGTTCTAGGAAAAGAGTTTCACTGGTAACCATGACCAATCATTCCATGATAAAAGACTAAAGCGTAAAAGGGAGTGAACAGAGAGACTGACCGACGTCTCACTCCTCCGCAGAGGCCTCCCTCAGAGGCTCACGCTTTTTCCCCCTTCCCATCGTTCCTCGCGCTCCCGTTCACTGCGCCCCAGTTTTCTCTTTCCCTGTTGTTTACTAATAGGAGCCTCTGCGGAAGAGAGAGCACCGACGTAGAATGACAAATACTTCCCGCTCAAATCTTACAATGACGAAACGTCCCATGACAATATCCGAGCCGCTCGATCGTGCTGTCGGGATACTAATTTCTGCCTACAGTTCGTTCCTTCGTCACTCAGCTCTCAGAAATACATTTTGTCGTATTTTTAATGAAAAATTATTACTACCGTGAACCAGACAGAGGCGAACATCGGCCCGAAAAGTTTCGGGGCTTTGGAGAACGTACACCAGCTGAGCAAACATCACACATAGAATTGCTTTGTACAACAAAGAAAAACTAGCAGTAAATGTGTTGTATTAACATGTATATTTTTTTAAATTTTTTGTTGGTTTTGTTTCACATTGTTCTTTCCAAATACAACAACAACAACAATCAACAACAATCCATTTATTAATGTCAATGCGTGGGAAAAGGTTCTCCCGTATATCCGAGCCAGAGGATCATGTATAAAACGCACGACAGAAAATAACATAAAATACAAACCTTACTATGATTCAAACAATACTTCTAGGAATGTAAAATTTAAAAATTAAATAATAATAATAATAATAATAATAATGATAATAAAAAATACAAAATATACCACTGCAAATTTAACAATTGAGGTCACTTTCGTTTCATTGCGACCATAATTTAAATTATGACTATTATTCTGGTTATTGTTTGTGTTACCTACAAAATATTCGTCTAATTTAATTGGCATAAATGAGCGTCCTTAATATGGCGAAGTTTATAACAAGTCTTGCGTCTCTTACAATAGGTAACTATGATTATTACTCTCCCCCCCCCCCACCCATACAATAGGAGGTTTTTCCGAAACTGTCGTAGGTTTGCCTGTAGGAGGATGGGGGTCGTCTTTACCCTTAACCACAGCAACAACAACAACAAGCCTTGCTCTTGTCTATGTTGTAGTTCAATGTTATCGTTGGTTCAACTTTTATTTTTCTTTGTTCCTTTTTATGTAAATATATGATAATGAAAACAGAACAAAAGAAAATAAAAATTGAACCAAGGATAAAATTGCACTACAACATCTACAGCGAGGCGGATAAAAGCGACCGTGGCAGAAGAAAACTTCAGAGCATTTTTTTAAACTTAAAGGACTCGACTATTCAATTTTTGGTAAGAAAGATACTAACCACTCCCTTCTTATTTGACAAATTGTCCACACATATTATTTTTATACTTAGCTATAAAAATTATTTCAGTGATATTCACAAACTGGCTCATTTTCGAATTCCCAAAATTCAGAAACTGTTCGTCGACAATACAGATTTCAGTTTTTCAAAATACAAGAAATTTTGCTCTGGACAAATTTCGACGCCACTTTTACAAACTACAGATATAGAAATATTTACAAAAATATTAAGTCAACTAGATTCCCTCAAGATTACAAGATCATATAAAGCACTCTTAGATATAAGTTTCTTGAAAATTAACGTCGCTAAAGCAACAATTTTTACAATAGTTAAAATATTTCAAATACGTTGTTACTGATCTATTAATCTGCATTAACAGATAACCTATAAACATATTTTATACATGTACAAAAATAAAGAATTCACAAAGACGGGCAATCTAACAAAACAACCACGTGCATAACGCTATTTCGATTAAAGTTGTCGAATCGTAGTGTCCACGCGAAAAGGCCCAAGCTGTCAAAATTAGGAATCCCTAGCTTGAAAATAACATAAAACACGAATGGAAGCGTTTATAGTATTTTCTTAATGGATCCTATCGTTCTCGGACAACTGCGTCTTTATTATAACGCAGGGTGGATCTCCAATGAGGCGTGGAGTTTATGTGCGGACGGGCGTAAAATTAACTGGCTTTACGGGCGTAAAACGATTAGAGACGATGTTTGAACGCCTCAAGTAAACGTAAAAGTTTGGCGCTTTTTAACGGTTTACGTTTACGTGAGCTGCTTGCACGTCGTCTGCAATTTATTTTTGCAGGTAAGGTGGGTTAAATTTATGCCGGTACGCACGTAAAAATTACGGGACATTGGAAATCCACCTTTACACGGATTACAGCTACTCATTTAGTCACCTTTCTTTCATATCACATAAAACTGATTGAGGCCTTTCAACCAACATCGTTAATTCAAATTGTTGCATGCACCTTACTAACAAATGACCGCCTTAATTTTCACTGCCTGGCTCTCCTTACCAAGAAATTATTCATAACATACGAAAAGGCATCGCAACTTGTGCTGCCGCTAAAAGTCGTCAAAAACGAATCAAAAGCTTTACGGAAGGGGCAACGGTAGGCGCACAACAGCTAGTACATATTAAAGAGACTTCTACGGAAATGCGACTCTGTAACCCATAAGCCTTATTTGAAGAAAATTAAACTTGTTTTACCAAGAAGTCAATCATATCACTGGAAAAGTATCACAAAATAAAGTACCCTGAAAAGGTTTAGGTATTTTAGTTTTCAAAGTGGAAAAGCCAAATAATTTACTTATGGATCGTAAAATTTTAAGAGATTTGTATGGGCAAAACGTCTCTCACCCTTCCTACCGTGTTTGGCGAAAACAAGTTACTGTATCATTTCACCTTAACCACCATTGGCCCCTAAAACTCAACATGATATTCCTTATTGCGACTTCACCTTTTCTTCGAGTTATTCAGTTTCTGTTAACAAATTATTCTTTTAAGCAAGGAACATCAAAGGCGGTCAGTTTTGAGGAAGGCCTATAGTTAGTTCTGTCAAAGACTCTATCATGTGATAGATTGCCCGAGGAAATTTGATGTTCACAACAAATATTAACCCGAGAACGTAGTTCGAGGGCTTATATGAAGTTTGAACATCAAATTTCCGAGGGAACCTATCGAACATAGGGCCTGAGACAGAAGGACTCTTTTGTTTTTATTGTACAACGCTAAATTTTGAGCGAAAATTGCCAAGAACGGGCGCTATGCGCTGATAGGCGCCCGCTGAGGAGAGACACTATCGCGTCACGTGATCGATTTCGACCAACGGGAACACGCCAAAATTTAGCGTTGCACTACAACTGTCAATAGAAAAGCACACACCAAGCCACAAACTAAAATGAAGTTTCGTTGTTGTTTTCTCCAATCCTGTCTTTGTTTGTACCTTGAGCCTGCATCTCAGGATCTGCGCAATCATCAGTCTTAGGCGAGGCATCCTCCTTACGAAACTCCGTGATATCAGCATACTCCGTGCCTTCATAAGGTGTTGGCCTCTTAAGTGGAGGCAGAGGTTGAGGAGACGTGGATACTTGTGGCATCCGTGGCATATTTATACCCTCCAAGTCCGCATAAATCACCCCTTCAGGATTGGGTTGCTGTGGTAGGTAGATACAAATTAAAAGTCAAGATTAGTTAACGTCTCCTGCTGATGTTAATAGGGAGCTGAAGCAACCAATACGGCAACGCAAAGGAAAACGTCACTTCAAAATGACTTCACAATCTCTTAAACTTCTTCATGATTATTCCGACTCGTTTAATTTGTCTAATGTAGCTGAACTATCCAGGAACTGAATTTGCAAGGATGGCGTTCAGTTCAGGGAGAAAACGAAAATTCAGGTTGTTTACCATTTACAACAACTTTCCGGAAATTCCGGTTGGAAAGTAAATGGTACACGACTTTTCGGGACGTTCCAGTGGAAAATTTCCGGGAGCAACGGAACGGCTGAAAAGGTAGTCCTGTTTTTTCCGGACGGAATGTTCCAAACGGAAATTCGTGTACCATTTGTTCAAACCTAATCTTTGATACCAGTTTCAGGCTCTCGCGGCCATTTTCTGTCCCAATAACAATTAATTAACGGGAAGGAAAACGTCACTTTTAAAACCAGCGGATCCGTTCGGATAGTTCGCAGTTGTTTTTTAGATGTTACTACTATTTTGTCTCTGCTGTCTTTGTTGTTCAGTGTATATCAGTGTTATCAGGAGCAGGATTTGGTTGCATGATTGAGAGCGTCACCATTAAATGGGTAACAGGCAGCTCAAAATTAAAGAATACCGGGGAAACCACGAAAACGTAGCCCGGCATTTGAAAAGAAATATGCTATCATAAGTCTGGGAAATCTTTTTTCTTTTTTCGTAATAACAGAATGAATGTAGAAGAATACTTACATAATTAAAGAGAAACAGACATTGGGCTAGTTTTTGCGTGTATATAAGTTGTTTGAGTTTATTTAAAAACTTGTGATTGACGAAATTTTACCTTCGTATCAGAAATCATGCCAACATTACACCTATGTAAACATTCTATTAATTGAATTATGAAAATCAAATTTAAATAGCTTTCGTGTCAGGAAAACCTCACGAATATGATCGTCCTAAAAGGCTAAGCGAGAGAAAACACAAAACATTTTTGCAGCTTAATGACAAGGATTTCAAGAATCTTTCTGGTGATCATCAAAGAACAAACATCATTTGGGAAGTTCAGAATAACGAGTAAATCGTCAGATCAATGTCATAACCACGAATACATTTAACTGTGGGAACTACGAAACTAAACTGCGGACATGCATGAAATACAGAAACCAAGAAAACTTCAATAACGGTCGATTCTGGAGAGCTCAATAACGGGAAAGAGTCAGGACTCTTCTGGCAATGATGCATGGAATATTTTTAAAATTTATTGAATACGCGCGTACGGGGAAAATCCTGACTGGCCGATAATTCCGAGCAACAGACACTATATATCAGCTCAAAGTAAACCACATAAAACTCAAACTGAAAGCTGTCAATAAAGTCCTTGAACTCTGTAAGGTGTGGATTATTTTTTGATAGTTTATAACTTAAACCCGTACCAAATGCAAACGTACACAATCGCCTTTCGTGGGCTTCATTAATTATGACCAATTATCTCCCCCAGACAACTTATGCATAAAGAAATGTTTGCACTTGTAGATCAGAAATATCAACACACAAAGACTTCTTTGCAATCTTTTCGACAGCAACTAAACTTAACAACCAATTTCTTTCCTCGTCCAGCTGTTCCTAACCCGCTGGCGAACGCCAACCTAAACTGAAGACCAGCGATTCCGACTCCTTCCTGCGTTGTCTTTGCAAATCAAAATCTACGATATTTTCGAGGATCCAAACACTCCGATTAATTCTTCATCCATAGAGACTGCGCAAAACTTGGTTAAGAGCCCCTCAAAACTTGTCTATTACACCTCGAAGGATTCTACTTTGAATGGCTTTGTGGGCTTGTTGCCAAAAAGTTAACACATTAACACGACTGTTTACGCCAGGACAGCCCCAATAGTTCTCAGTTGCTATAGCAACTGCGAACTAATGACTTCACAATCTTTGAAACTTCCTGGCGATTATTCCGACTCGTTTAATCTGTAGTGCGGTCGAATTATCTAGGAGCTGAATTTGTAAGGACGACGTCTAGAAAATAGCTGTGTCCGCAATTAGGGCCCTGTCTTTACAGGGTGCTAGATCACTTGATACGTAATTAAAGTTATTACTATTATATTATTATTATTATTAGAAAAACGAAAATTCACCGTCGTTTTCTAATTAATTTCCTTAATAAGTTCTTCTTGAACTGATACGCCGTCCTTACAAATTCAGCTCCTGGATAATTCGACTGCATTAGACAGGGTAAACGAGTCGGAATAATCGCCAGGAAGTTTCAAAGATTGTGAAGTCATTTTAAAAGTAACGTTTTCCTCCGTAATTTATTGTTGTTGGGACAGAAAATGGCCGCGAGAGCCTCAAACTGGTATCAAAGTTTAGGTTGGAACAAATGGTACACGAATTTCCGTTTGGAACATTCCGTCCGGAAACAGGACTACCTTTTCAGACGTTCCGTTTCTCCCTGAAATTTTCCACTGGAAAGACCCAAAAAGTCGTGTACCAGTTACTTTCCAACCGGAATTTCCGGAAAGTTGTTGTAAATGGTAAACAACCCTTTTCTCTTAAGGGCCCGGTTGAACGGAATGAAGTTCATTAACTGCCGAACACAAGTTTGTTGTACGACGTTGACTGAGGTGGCCAAAAGAATTCAGCGTGTTGATCGCGTTTGCCACCCTTTTGAGTGATTTTGAATGTTGAACCTGCAATTGTTCAACACTGTTCAACATCCCGGCCAAACGAACAAACACGGTTTTTTATTTAACATTGTTTTTCACACCTGAGAACAAAAGAAAAGTTGAATAGTCTTCAATCGAAAGATGGCAACATCATTCAACAGGGTGACTGAACGCGTTCAACAATTGCGCAGTACTCTCCTTGGTGATGTTACGTTTATTGCCGCACATGGTGGTTCTTCCAGTTTAAAAGTTGCAGAGTCTAAATTAATTCCGAAAAACATGGCTCCTAATTTTTGTACAGTTTAAGCAACCATACAAATGCTGGACAAGTGCGTACCGTTAATTTATGCCCTACTAACGTGCTCATTCAGATAATGTTTACTGATAACAACATTCTCGTAATACTCGTATTCTACTCTGCTCTTGAACCCTGAACATTTACTATTGAAATGGACCCTGAATGTAGAACGTTCCTGTGATACCGTTTGTTACTCGAGAGAAATAAGAATGACATTTATCATGATTTATAAACCGTCTATTTTCTCCAGTTAAACTCAGGAGCTAATGACTGGGAGTGAAAGAGGAAACAATAAGTATTTCATTCTGGAGGATTAACATTCGACTCTATGGATAGACGCTTCGCTCAGGGATAGTCTCACAAGAACACATGGGTGCAACCCACACAGTTGAGTGATCAGACCCCGATACCCCCCACGTTTTTCGCATTTTAGGTGACGTTCACTCACTCTTGCAGACTCTCTTCTTGCTCAACTTTACCTGAGCGAAAAGACGCATTTAAGTCTAGAAAGACGAGAACCTATCCACGACCGTACCTTCTTTATAGATTTCTTTGACTTGTCGACTTGTGCGTAAGTATCGTCTGACTGCTTCTTAACCTGAGATTTGTCCACGACAGAATTCCCAGGAGACTTTTCCTCTTCTTTCTTCCTCTTGCTCCTCTTCTTAGACTTGTCTACAACAGCATAAGTCGGAGGGGCTGCCGCAGCCTGCTGATTTGCAGCTGCTTCATGTCTGTTTGCGTCTGGTTTCTGCTGTTGGACAGCACCATCTGTTTCGTTTGCAGGCGCCGGTCCTGATTCTGCATATTTGATGTTGACTTGGGCATCAGTATTACCCTCAATGCCAAACTGGACATCTTGTCTGGAACTGAAATATCCAATCAATAAGCGCCTATTACACTCGGCAGTTGAAATTGCATATTACTGATATGAAGAAGAAACAAGTTGGGTGAAATTTTCGATGCAGTTTTAAAAACAAAACGTCAGCCAGAAAAAATATATTATTCTACTGAGTTTTAAGAACAAAAAGTCAGCCAAAAAAATAATAAAAAGATAGCGCTTCCTTCCTTTCACATTTGCATATCGATGTGCAAATGCAGAGATTTTATGGCGAGTCGTTGACTCAGGCGTCCTCTGAAATAAACAAGCTTCACTATGTCATAAAGAAGAGAAAAGATAAATATTGACACAGCGAAATAAAATGCAATTTTCTTATCCTTTAACAGGAAATTACCAAACTCTCTCAGCAATGGTCGAAGAACAGGCACATGTTGCTTGTCAGTTGTTTACCCATGCACTTTCAGGGAACTCCGTTTTCAGAGGCCCAAACACGTAGCAAACGCTTTTTACCGATACAAACGTTACGTCTTTTTCAGCTGTCCAAACTATCTTGTTTTTAATATGCGTTTTCACCTGTGCCCACGCTTCAGCAACCAAAAACGCTGCGTGCGTTTTCGAAAGTCCCCGTTTTCACCACTCCACACACTACAGCGTTTTCAAAACAATGCAGTTTTTCTCCATCCACATTGAAACGATAAGTTGACTTGCGAAACATAGCATAAGCGTGAACATAGGCATAAACATGAGCATGAACACAGGCATGCGAGCATAGGCATAAGCATGGACAACGAAAAAGAAAAACTTCGTTTGCTGATGTTTATGCCGCATTGATTCCTAGTGAAGTACACTTAAGTCCTTCTCAGGACTACACTCACCAGGACGATCACAATTTACAGACTTAACATAAGAAACAGTTTGAACGCTTTCAATGTGCTTCTGCTTAGATCACCAGTAAAGACCAGTGAGGCAATCTAAAAATTAATCAAGATTCATGCCAGAATAATGACGGCACAAAGTTACAGTGCAGCCTCGCCCCTGGGCAGGAGGTATAGAGCATGCAGGAACGCTAGCCCACGCCTCTTTATTAGCGACAGAACGGTGTTACAGTAACCATAACACCTATGCTTTGGTTTGCTGAACGACGCTGCTGAACATCACCGAATTAGTTAGTTATTTTCCAGAATTCAAGTGTAAACATTATTCAACATTTGATTACGACTTTGGTGTAGGACGGTCAACTATGTGGCCAACGAATGCAACTCTGTTGTTCATAGCTTTAGAAAAAAATTGAATCAACATCATTCATCAGGGTGACCAAACGTGTTTAACATATAAAGGATATTACACGGCGGCGCAAAGATATGAATTTTATTTTCGAATAGCTAAAACAATATTACGAACGAGTGCATCGAGTAAAATATTGTTTTTTTAACCACGAGAAAATAATTTTCGTGTAATTTTCTTTCATTATAAAGACAAGAGTATTCTTTCACAAACAACAGCGTAAAAGCAGGAAATGACGTCATCGATATCCTCACTAGTAAGGATAAGGAAAATTCCCCCTCTCGAGTCCCGAATGAAGTTTTTTATGAAGTATACGAGTGGTCAATTTTCCACCATAACATTCTTTTCTATACAATAAAATGAGTTTAACAATGTTGAACGGTGTTGATTGGAAATATTGAGCCCGGTTGTCCGTGCAAATGTCAGTTTCCACTGCCGGCACTTCACTTTCGATGTGATTGTGATGACAAAGCAGCAACATCCTCGTCTCCAGTGCACTGTCCGCGCAAAACCGCCATTTTGGTAGCGAAGATGGCGGGGTCCTCTAAAACTTGATACTGTTCTCCTATCATCTTTTAACCCTGAAAACCTTAGCATAATTATACAGATTCTCCTTACTGATCTCTATACATCTTAAGTTTTAGTTGGGAGAACTTAGTAAAACATCAAGACAATTCATCTTTAGTGATCATTTCGTTAATTCTCATGACCTTTAAGTGCTAAAATGCACTGATATGATGAGGTAAAGTTTGATGCTGATAACTATTGGGGCTTAAAAGGTTAAAACCGCCCTCGCAAGATTTTGATTTCGCGTAGGAAAGTCTCAAAGTAATAACATACTAGTTCACCATTTACCAAAAAATACCGAAACGGAAGTGAAAAGACTTATTTGGATTGCCCCGACAGAAAATTTTCAACACGAAAGATCCAAAATTCCCACATGGGAATATGCGAACCATTTCCATTTTCTACCATTCCTGGTTCGTTCACAAATTCTTGACCGTTTGGATGGGTCCCAGTAAAGTTCTTGGCTTCTCGAGTAGATGGAACAAGAAATCTCTCTTCAACGGGAATGTCAGTTGGGAGATTTTGCATTTCATAAACACAAACTATGAGCCAACCGCTTTCTTTGAGTAAATGGTAAACCACCCAAACTTTCTTAACCCTTTAACTCCCAAGAGTGCCAAAAATCAAAATTGAAGACAAATCCCAAATTTCATTTTGTAAATTACTTAAATATAAATAGTACCACGTGAAAGTACTGCTGAAGAGATTTTATTTGAATGGTCACACCATAGGATTTCATCCAAAGACTCAGAAGTTAGAACCACCTATGTGTTTCCATAACTGACTCTGGGAGTGAAAGGGTTAACTGTAATAAGTTTCTTTCAATTATATGTGCACTGGGTTAATACGTGTGTATGGTATCAATATAAATAACGGAACACGTACCCATTGAATGTGACACAAGGAAATGGAGTTAATCAGCATTTATTAGGCACTCATTAATGTTGGTTACATGATTAGACTACGAAAAAGCATTAAACAATAAGAAACAAGTGTGGCAGAAGACCTTCACAACGCGAGAGAAACGAAAAAACAAAAACAGGCTGTTGGCACATTAAACTGGATCGTGTTCTCGATGGATGTAGAGCATCAACTCCGCTGTATTGGTTACCAAACTAGCTTCTCTAATGGCGACGTTAAGGGTGTTTAAAACTGAGTAAAATGAAATAGAAACACTTCAAAATATTGACAAAATGTCGTCCTCCTTTGCCGCTTTTGTTTGGGGTATTTGAGGGTTACGATAGCGGTTTCTCAAGCTAACATTGCGGAAACAAAATTCTCTTTAAAAAACCGCGATCGCAACCCTCAAAACAACCCAACACAAAACAACAAAGGATGACAACGTGTTCATATCTTTTTAGTATTGTTATGTCACTTTACACACCCCTACTTCGTCTTTAAAGAGGTTCAAGTAATTTGATAACCGAGGCACAGGACCCGAGTCAACCAAGATGGTAGGCCTGTGGTTTCATCTTAGCAACTTTCCAGATTAGACACATCTTCGCTTCCGAAGGCGACTGCCACACATTTTACCCTGTTGTGCGTTGATTTTCAAACTCAGAAATCAAGCAGGGTTACATGGTTAACTGATTAATACAGTATGGTGGGCTACAATATTAAAATCAAAGATTAAATGATTGACGTAACTTTGTTAATATTAGTTACGACTGAAGTTAGCTTCACAGGGCAGGAATTTAAGCAATGACTACTGTTTTCTTCATAACCATATTGTACTGGAATCCGATACTCTGTGATTTGTGTTCGACACGACTTTTTTCCCTTTATTCTTAGCAACTCATATGGTTACGTAACAAACAATCGTTCGCTCAAAAATGAAATTCACTTCGTTGGAAAAACTGCCCTCAGGTTGTCTGGCCAAGCCCATTAGAACCCTAATATGCCGACTAGCTTTTTAGGCCCCATTGCACGATTTAGTTAAAACAATCTTGGGATGGCGAGTACATGCGATTGATTCCAAACTGATACAAAAACAATCAAAACCACTGAATGAAACTTAGCCCGCAAAAGAATTATCAAAATCGGGGGCAAAACTCCCACGTTTTCGTCACCAAACAGTCTTGTGTCATTGCTTCACAATTTTCCTCCCTGAGAAACTAACACGGATACTACAAAGCGTATGCATCAATCGACGTTAAACGTCTTGTCAATACCGAATAACATTAAGTGTATTATTTCCCCATTAAGCTACAAAACACTTTTATGTTTCTACTGAGATCTTACAATATATACTTGCGTAAACAGGTGTACAACGCAACCGAATCGTTTAGTATTTCTCCACATTGGAGGTTTTTCTCTCTCTGCAGAAACATTTAAAACGTTTTCTCTTGCTTAACTGAAATCCTACAAAAACCCTGATGTTTTGACATCATATTAATTCCCATCGTAACACACAAACACACCTCATACAAAACATTCTCCCCGTTTCTTCATAGTTCTAGAAACACTTGCGTTTCCAAGGGAAAAAGCACGAATTCTTACAGAGTCGTGCTTCTGTTACTCCAAAGAAACATCCAAAATGTTTTATATGCCTGCAATACTAAGGCTATCTTGATGTTTTGAACATCATGTGCAAATAAAATTTTAAATTTTGGATAATTGTTTTCCTTTTATCGTTAAGAACCCAACCAAGTGCATCTCCGAAAGGAAATGCCAGGAAATGACTTAAAATAAACAAATACAAACGGGAAGAATGCAGTGTAATAAAAAAATGTATACAAACAACAGAACCAAAGAGTAAGATTAAAAAACTGAATGTATAAAACAAAACTAATGACGATGGTTATTTGGACAAGACCTCCTCTCTAGGGACCCCTGAAATTCCTTCCCTCTCCCCCTCGAATTTTTCCGCTCCACCTATCTCTATTCCCTAATAGAAGAGGGGTTTAAAAGGACACGAAAATAATTTTTTTGGAAACTTGTAGACTTAAGAAAAGCTCTTTTTTCAAAATGGACAAAAACAAAACACAACTGTTTTCAAATCTCAATAATTCTTGGACACTTTGATGAAGGTTCAAAAGGAATCGAGGAAAACGTTGCAAGTAACATTGCTATGTACACCCAACTACATCTTGGATAGGTAAGTGTGCTGGACTTATATTTTTTTTCTTAGTTTTGTTCTACTTTATAATTGCCAAATATTGCAAAACATTACTGAACATTCAAATTCTTATTCTCGTTTCTATTATCTACATTATAGATCATGAGATTTAACCAATTAATGAGTATTCTCCAAATCACGTGGCTTTCCAGACAGGCAGATATCTCTACTGTCCTTTGCATTTAGCCGATACAAGGATTGCCATAACCCCTGGACGGAATGCAACTTCATCGTAGGATTTCTCCGACACTTTCGTGGGTATATTAAGACCCATTTTTGCGCCTAAGTGAAGGCACAGTGTGAAGTTTATAGGTGTCTTGTCTAAGAACACAACACTTGGGAAGCGACCCACCCACTAACTTAAACAAAGCACAAGAGTTGCAGACAAACAAATGTTAAATATACTGGGACAGCTTAAATATTAACTGGTTCACGCGCTTTAAAACAAGGAAGTCCTCTTTCTAAACCTAGTCCAAAAGAGGTACGGACAAACTAGTGTTAAATATACTGGGACAGCTTAAATAACAGGTTCACGAGCGTTGAAAGAAGCACGTTTTGTGTTTACACCTAATCTATGACTTGACGAAGAGAGGTACCACTACAAAATCTGCATATGTGGGCAGCGATCGCAAACTTGTCATCAACTAGTTTCTTGACCCTCATGAACATGGCCAAAAGCCCTACTTTGCTTTGTTTCCTACAATCGTGAGCTGCGATTATATGATGGTTATATATGTTGGTTAAAACGTTTAGAAGTGCACTGTTATCCTCTACAATGGAAAAACCCACGTAAGTTAATACACACCGGCGGCAAGGCAGAAAAACGTGAATCGAGAAACGTCACCATAATGACATTTCGAAACTGGAATATGCCCCCACGCAACTTCTAATGTCGACACGAACTGTCTCTGCTACAGTTTTATGTGCAGATTGCCAAATGTGTTCTGGTCATGTCAATAATAAGTTGTGAGTTGCAATGAGGTCTACACTAAAAAACCCTGCAACCTCGGATCTTCTGACATTTCAGAATCACAGAAAATGAGCGACACGAACAGTTTGCCCTTTGGCCCGAAAAATGGATGGTATCGGATTAGACAATTTATTCTCCTGTATTTTCTGCTGAAATTTTTGTTAAAGCTGTCTTTGATAGCGGTTTGCTATGAGACATACTAGTCCTTGTCACACTTACTAGAAGGGATTTACCGATCCCGTGTCCAAGCAAGAAGTGCGTATTTGAATCCGCACTAAGGCAACTAAAGGTATCTTGAAGGACTCTTTGAAGACGTTTGGTAACTAAAACAGTAACCACTCCCTCCTACTTTGACATTTTGGCCAAATGTACTAACTTTCTACTCAGGTTTAAGAATTTGTTTAGCCTTTTACACATTCATTTTCTAATTCCTGAAAATTAGAAACTGCTCGTCAACAATCTATACCAAAGTCTTTCATGAAACGGGCACGGTAAACAAAACAATTGAAAATTATCAAATTTAGATGCCGCTCTTAGAAAATGAAGACAGAAAAATGTACAGTTCTATACAAAATAACAAGTCATCTAGATGCAATCAAGAATTCAAGGTGATATAGAGTATAATTAGATTTGAGTGGGCAAGAAACTAATTATAAAAAAGCAATAACAACAACAGTGCTTATAAAAATATTTCACGCATAATCTATAATTCTACTTACTATTTACTACATCTATAAAAATAAGCAAGCCATAAAAGACTGGTTCTACTTATAGAAAACTACTAGCGCACACCTATTTCATTTAACGTTGTCGAAGTCCAAGCCTGTGCGACAAGATCCCCAGCAAGGTGGTATAGGTTTTTGATAAAACCAGTAATGTCTCGCTCGAATAGAAACGAAAGCACGACAGGAAACGTTCACGATGTTTTCTCAAACCGTTTTATCGCACTGAACGCCGTGAAACGTGCACCTCTCACAGCTAGCCATACCACCTTTTTCGTCCTATGAGCTTGAAATGTTTATCCGACAACAATAATTGAAATAGCTGTACAACTTTCAAAGGAAGAGCAAAGAGTAAACACTAGACCATGAGCTACATTGGAGTATTCCTGTCTTCTCCAACTCCATCATCGTCTTTGTTTGCACCTTGCGGCTGCAACTCGGTGCCTTGATTGCTACCACTTTGAGGTAGGGTAGCGTCCCCCTTCAAAAACTGCGTGATGTCTGCATATTGAGTGTTTTCATACGGGTCTGGCCTCTTGATTGGAGGCAGAGGTTGGGGTGAAGTGGACACTGTTGACATGGGACGTGGCACATTTATATCCTCCAAGTCTGCATAAACCACTTCCCCAGACTTGGGTTTCTTGATAAATGAAAAGTATTTTGAATCGTTTCACCGTACATGGGGTTATGGAAATTTAGTGTGACCAACTACTAAGCTATTAGTGTAACTGTGATGCTGTTTTTAATGTGATTATTAAAAAAAAAACCATTGACCACCAGTCCCTTCCTAAGCGGCTGTTTATTCTGCTGTTTATTTTGCTGTGACAAATTTCTAAGGTGTAACCTTTCAAGTGAGAGCTGTCGAGCAACATTTTCCTTTCTGCTTCTTTTTTGTTTCTTTCTTCTTTTTCTTTTTTTTTTAAACCTACGTGGAACGCAATTCGTACAGGTGGGAAACGCCAACTCAAACGCTCTCATTTCTACATGACTGCTGACTTCAGTGTACGTTTGATTTGCCCTTCTCGACTATTCCTGATCCGAAAGGGACAAAATACGTTTAGAATGATCACGTCCTTTCGAATAATATACCTTCTTAGATTTTTTTGACTTGTCGACTTCTGCATACGTGTAGTCTAGTTTCTCCTCCTTCTTCTTAGACTTGTCGACTTCTGCATAAGTAGGAGGAGCGGCTGCTTCCTCTTGGTGTGATGCAGCGTCACGTCCATCTGCGGCTGCCCTCTGCTGTAGTGCAACAGCCTCAGTTCCGTTAGGTCGCGGTCCTGTCCCTGCATACCCGTGATTGACTTGGGAATAAGCATTATCTTCAGCATTATCATGCCTGGAAATAAATTAAATGGTGTTTAATACATTCATTTATTAGTGAAGACATTTTAACATCAGCCGTAAATTACAAGAAAATTACTGATAATGACCACGGATTCATTTACTTTCTAAAGCGATTGACATATAGTACAACACTGTTTGCGAGATGTTGCACCATGTTGTGACTTGCGGAGATTAAAACAGATTGCTTGATGTTTTCGTTTGTCCTTCAGCAAAGGAATGGCTCTATTCCGTTCAAAAAAACTTTTCACACGATTAACGTCGATTTGAACTTTCAATATCGCGTAATACACAGTACAACATTTCAACATTACCCACGATTGTTGATCGACGAATGTAGAACCGTGTGGTTAAGAAAAGACTTAAGGAGCGAAATACATCAACAAAACAAAGGTCTAAGTGTACTGGGCCCGAAAAAATATTAGTATCATTCTCCTTACTCTTATTTGTTTTAATTGTTATTTTGCAAAGTTTGAAATTTCAAACTGTTCCCTGCCTCTGAGGGTTTTAAAAAATTATTCTAAACAGCAAATATACAATGAAACCCCGTTACATGTGATTACCGACAGGTCATAAGAATGTGATCATGTTAACGGGTTGGTGGGATTAACTGGGTTTTATGACAAAACGACGACTGCATAAGCTTTTCTAGATCAACGAAAAAGTCGCCGTAATAACGCTGTTAACAGGGTGGTCGTAAGGTGCGTTCGACTGGATAAATGTTGTCAATGAATTTACACTAATCCGTGTGGTTTACCGTTCTCTGTAAAACACCGTGAGAGCACACAATACAGCAATGTTTTAAACCCCTCAATCATTATTATGCCTCGTTATTTTTTATCGTGATGAAATATCTGAGAAAGATACGGTTAAATTTTTTCATCAAAAAGAATTAAAAGAAATAATAATAATAATAATAATAATAATAATAATAATAATAATAATAATAATAATAATAATAATAATAATGATGATGATGATAATAATAATAATAATAATAATAAAATAGCTCAATACTCCCAGCCTTTCTTCGGAGTTGTGGACTTGATGTTATCAAAGCACATCGACAAAATGAAAGAAAGAAAGGAATAATCCGTTGACTTTGGAGCCGGGGGCAGGGAATCCGACATCATTATCCCCCTCCCCCCTCCCCCTTTACACAAACTTGAAACGTTTACAACCTTTTTCATTATCTAAATAGATGCCTCCAAAACTTTGTGACAAAAATTTAACTCGGCATAATTTAATGGGACATGTCACTTTTTACTAGACTAGACAGGCATGTTCCCCAAATTTTAATTTTGTCCTTAAGTTCTTTCAGTAGTCTGTGTAGTTTTAGGCCATTTTCGGATTTTTTTTAGCATTGGTTTTGATAACTATTTTCCCAATGTTCAATAGTAGTTTTCCAAAGCTTTGTAAATATCAAGAAATCGAAGAAAATACACCAAAGATAGCGGCTGTTTAGAAATTATAGAGCAATCCTCACGCCATAATCATAATCTTTCCAACTGATGTATGTCTGGCCCGCCAAAACCGCCCACAAAACCATGATAGGTCCAAAAGAACTAGGAGGTTTAGACTTGCCGGATTTTGACATAATCAACGATTCTCTCAAAGTAACCTGGGTGAAATGTCTTAGCGATAGCACAGAAACCTCGATTTGGAGCCACATACCCCTTTATTATCTTCAGGATGTAGGAGGTTTGTCCCTCCTTCAATGTAACTTTGACTTAAAGCTGCTCAAAACAGATAAACCGATTGATTTTTACAAAGAAGCCCTAAAAGCCTGGCAAAAAATAAACAATAGAACTCCCCGCACCAAAGAACAAGTATTAAACGAAATTGTTTGGAACAATCGCTTCATTAAAATAGAGGGTTATTCAGTTTATTACAAAAAAACGGCACGAGGCAGGCGTAACCAAAGTTGAAGACATTTTTCTAGGCAACACTTTCCTACCATTTAACGATTTCTGCGACAAATATAAAATAAAAACTAACTTCTTAAAATACTACGGCTTATGCCATGCAGTCCCTAACCTGCGAATGTTAGTACCCATTTACGCGCTTAAGTGAAGGTACAGTGTGAAGTCCCGTCTTGCCTAAGACGCCTGGGAAAAGACTCACCCACTTAAACAAAGCACAAGATATGCAGACAAACAGATTTTAAATATACTGGGAAAGCTTAAATACTAACTAGTTCACGCGTCTCCAAACAAACAAGTTTTCTTTCAAAACCTACTCCAAAAGAGGTACGGACGAACTACTGTTAAGTAAAGTGGGACAGCTTAAATAACTGGTTCATGAGCGTCGAAAAAAGCAAGTTTTGTGTCTACACCTAATCCATGACTTGACTAAGAGAGGTACCACTACAAAATCTGCATATGTGAGCAGAGATCGCGAACTTGTCATCAACTAGTTCCTAGACCCTCATGAACAAGGTCAAAAACCCTACTTTGCTTTGTTTCTTAAAATCACGAGCTGCGATTATATGATGGTTATATATGTGACCTAAGACGTTAAGAAGTGCACTGTTATCCCCTACAACGAAAACCCCCATTTACGTGAATATAGACCAGCGGCAAGACAGAAAAACGTAAATCGTGAAGCATTACAATAAACAGTGAAATTTCGAAACTGAAAAACGTCCCTAGGCAACTTTTCGTGACGACGTAACCATGGAGAATTAGAGACATGGACTGTCTTTGCTTTTTATGCGTAGATAACCAAACGCTTTGTTCTAATAATGTCGACAATACGCTGTAGTGAGACACTGAAAAAGACCCCCCCCCCCCCCAAACTTGGACCTTTCTGACATTTCAGAACAATAGAAACTGAGCGACACGGACAGTTTGCCTTTTTGATCAAAACAGATGGTATGTAAGATTAGACAATTTATCCCCCTGTATATTCTGCCGAATTCTTTGTTAGAGCTGATTTCTATAATGGTTGTTATGACACAAATACTGTCTACGACCCACTTTTGGACCTTTCTGGCTACGCATAATCAAAACGGCAACTTCTAAAACTTGACATTTTTCCGACTTGGACTAGTCCTTTTCCACTTGCAGAAAGTCATGAAACGGGTGCGGTTAACAAAACAATTCAAAAATTATCGAATTTAGATGCCGCTCTTAGAAAATGAGGACAGAAAAATGTACATTTCTACACAAAATAACAAGTCATCGAGATACACTCAAGAATACATGGTGATATAAAGTATAATTAGATTTGAAGGGGTAGAAACTAATTAGAAAAAAGCAATAACAATAACAGTGCTTATAAAAATATTTCACGCATAATCTATAATTCTAATTACTATTTACTACATCTATAAAAATAAGCAAGCCATAAAAGACTGGTTCTACTTATAGAAAAACTACTAGCGCACACCTATTTCAATTATCGTTTTCAAATTTCAAGCCTGTGCGACAAGATCCCCAGCAAGGTGATACGGGTTTTCGATGAAACCAGTAATGCCTCGCTCGAATAGAAAAGAAAGCACGACAGGAAACGTTTATGATGTTAACCCTTTAAGCCCCAATATCAACATCCATATTCTCCTCAGTGTTCCTCATATATTTTTTATGGTACTAGTTGGGAGAATTTGATGAGACAACAAGACATTTCATCTTGGGTGATCATTTTCATTATTCGTATGACCTGAATGTTTGATAAAGTAGTGATATTGTAAGGAGAAATTAGATGCTTGTGACTGTTGGGGCATCAACCGTCCTATCGCACTCAATACCGTGAAACGCACACCTCTCACAGCTAACCATACCACCTTTTTCGTCGTACAAGCTTGAGATGTTTATCCGACAACATTAATTGAAATAGCTGAACAACTTTTAAAGTAAGAGCAAAGAGCAAACACTGGACCTCAACCTACATTGGAGTATTCCTGTCTTCTCCTCCAGCTCCATCCTCGTCTTTGTTTGCACCTTGCGGCTGCAACTCGGTGCCTTGATTGCTATCGCTTTGAGGTAGGGTAGCGTCCCCCTTCAAAAACTACGTGATGTCTGCATATTGCGTATTTTCATACGGTTCTGGCCTCTTGATTGGAGGCAGAGGTTGGGGGGAAGTGGACACTGTTGGCATGGGACGTGGCACATTTATATCCTCCAAGTCCGCATAAATCATATCTCCAGGCTTGGGTTTCTATATAAATGAAAGTATTTTGAATTGTTTCACCGTACAGGCATGGGGTTATGGAAATTTAGTGTGACCAACTACTAAGTTATTAGTGTAACTGTGATGCTGTTTTTAATGTGATTATTAAAAAAAACATTGACCAGCAGTCCCTTCCTAAGCGGCTGTTTATTCTGCTGTTTACTTTGCTGTAAAAATTTCTAACGTGTAACCTTTCAAATGAGAGCTGTCGAGCAATATTTTCCTTTTTGCTTCTTCTTCTTTTTTCCTTTTTTTTTTTTTTCAACCTACGTGGAACACAATTCGTACGGGTGGGGAAACGCCAACTCAAACGCTCTCATTTCTACATGACTACTGACTTTAGCGTGCGTTTGATTTGCTCTTCTCAACTATTCTTAATCCAAAAGAGACAAAATACGTTTAGAATGACCAGGTCCTGTCGAACAACATACCTTCTTAGATTTTTTTGACTTGTCGACTTCTGCATACGTGTAGTCTAGTTTCTCCTCCGCCTTCTTCTTCTTCTTAGACTTGTCGACTTCTGCATAAGTCGGAGAGGCAGCTGCTGCCTGCTGGTGTGCTGCAGCGTCAGATCCATCTGCGGCTGCCCTCTGCTGTAGTGCAACAGTCTCATTTCCGTTAGGCCGCGGCCCTGTCCCTGCATACCCGCGATTGACTTGGGAATAAGCATTATCTTCAGCATAACCATGCCTGAAAATAAATTAACTGGTGTTATACTAAAAAGCCTTAGCTCCTTAACGAAGATATTTTAACATTATCATCAAGGGAACTAATAATAATGATCACGGATTCATTAACTTTCTAGAGTGAAAGACCTATAGTGCAACACTGTTTGAACAACTCTTGTTACTTTGGAAGATGTTGGACGATGTTGTGACTTGCTGACATTATAAAAATTGCTTGATGTTTTCGTTTGTCCTTCAACGAAGGAATGGCTCTATTCCGTTCAAAAAAAACTTTTCACACGATTAACGTCAATTTGAACTTTCAATATCGCATAATACACAGTACAACATTTCAACATTACCCACGATTGTTGATCGACGAATGTAAAACCGTGTAGTTAAGGAAAGACTTAAGGAGCGAAATAGTGTACTGGCCCCGAAAAAATATTAGTACCATTCAGCTTACTCTTATTTGCTCTAATTGTTATTTTGTAAAGTTTGAAGTTTCAAACTGTTCCCTGCCTCAGAGGGTTTTAAAAAATTATTCTAAACAGCAAAATATACAATGAAACCCCATTACATGTGACCACCGACGGGCCATAAGAATGTGATCATGTTAACGTGTTGGTGGGATTAACTGGGTTTTAAGACAAAACGATGACTGCATAAACTTTTCTAGATCAACGAAAAAGTCGCCGTAATAACACTGTTAACAGGGTAGTCGTAAGGTGTGTTCGACTGGATAAATGTTATCAATGAATTTTCACTAATCCATGTGTTTTACCGTTCTCTGTAAAACACCGTGAGAGCACACAATACAGCAATGTTTTAAACCCCTGAATCATTATTATGTCTCGTTATTTTTATCGTTATGAAATATCTGAGAAAGATACGGTTAAATTTTTTTATCAAAAAGAATTCAAAGAAATAATAATAATAATAATAATAATAATAATAAAATAGCTCAATACTCACAGCCTTTCTTCGGAGTTGTGGCTTGATGTCATCAAAGCACATCGACAAAATAAAAGAAAGAAAGAAAAAAGAAATTATCCACTAGCAAGTCGATAATAGCCCTCCTTAGGAATAATCCGTTGACTTTGGAGCCGGGGGCAGGGAATCCGACATCATTACCCCCTCCCCCCCTTTACCCTTTACACAAACTTTAAACGTTTACAACCTTTTTCATTATCTAAATAGATGCCCCCAAAACCTTAACAAAAATTTAACTCGGCATAATTTGATGGGACATGTCACTTTTTACTAGACTAGACAGGCATGTTCCCCAAATTTTAATTTTCTCCTTAAGTTCTTTCAGTAGTCTGTGTAGTTTTAGGCCATTTTCGGATATTTTTTAGCATTGGTCTTGATAACTATTTTCTCAATGTTCAATAGTAGCTTTCCAAAGCTTTGTAAATATCAAGAAATCGAAGAAAATACACCAAAGATAGCGGCTGTTTAGAAATTATAGAGCAATCCTCACGCCATAATCATAATCTTTCCAACTGATGTATGTCTGGCCCCCCTAGACTAGCAGCTGCCACCTGTGGGTCTGTCCACTGAAACTACGGTAAGCAAGATTTTCAAATAAAGTTGAAGTTGAAGTTTACCACGTCACGTTGCAAGCTCATAGGAGACCCTTTTAAACGTACTATACGCCCTCCAAGTTTCGTTATCATCGCGCTTAAATACTCAGAGAACCCTGATTACAAGTAAATCAAAAACTATTATCAGTGTGATCGCACCTTATACCAGTTATAACTAAAAACACAATGCATACAGCGCATCAACTAATAAGAATTGAAGCAATAATGCGCAACCAAGGAGAGCTATCATGAATGTTTTCTTTAGCTTTTGGCTGATTGAAAAACACCACGTCTGCTCTCGGATAAATTAATGTTGATCTAGTTTAAGAACAAAGTATATGACAGGGCTCACAATTTCTTTATGTCATAGAAAATAAAGATAAGCAGACTTAGCTTGCGATTGTAGGCAGTTACTCATCACTTTTTTTTCCCCACAAAGTTACATTGCAGGTAATCATAATTAACCAATTAAGTACTCACTCCTGGGATCTTTTCTACATTTCCTCCTCTTGTGTACCCACCATGCGATAATGCTAACCACGACAGCAATTAGAACCACCCCGGCAATAGCAAGGACGACAATTTTCCACACAATTGCTAAAACAGGCAAAAGTACAGAAGAATTGTATTTTTGCAGTTTACTTTGCACTCGTTATATTAACACCCTGAGTAAGTATTAATCTACGTAACTCTTAGAAAACAAGAAAACCTGTGGTTTATCAAAGACGGGCCCTTGCAAGGCGGAGTTAATTTGTGAGCCACTGGGTTTATGAGTTAAAGGAATTCTCAACATTTTTCTGTTTTCGAAATTGCAAAAATTACATATAGCAAAAATAAAAACCGGCAAAAACTTCAAACCTAACCGTAGTTGCCAGAATTAAACCGCTGAACAGAATTCTCCTACAACACTCACATTTTCGGTGTTAGAAATGCCATGCGTTACATAAAACTGCGTTAGCTGCATATTTATGTGACTACGAAAATCCTTTCTTTCTGCATTGCTACAAGACGGTGCCCCAGAGGCCCGTCTTAATAATCCAACAAGCTCCAGTCAATTCAAAATGATTGATTCTTTTTCGACATGAAAAGTATGCTTTTTTTACCGGTTATCCTTTCCAGGACCAAAGTATCTAAAACTTACAAAAAGAAATACCACAAAGCTCGAATAATATTTATTTGTAGCAACTATAGGACCTGTGCAAAACCTTTTCCTTCTAATACTTAGCCATCGTTTTTTTTTCTTAAGAACCCATACCACTTACATAATTGATTGATAATAGTATTCTCTTCACCGTATCGAGAAAGCCTAATATTGTAAGCCTTCTGGTTTGCCTTTAAGTGTAGTTCCACAGATCATACTCCTCTACGTTTGCTTTGTGCGGATAATAAGGCAACTTGAACTTCAAAATAAATGTTACAATGTACATGTTACAGAGTATGAGTCAAAAGTGCTTTATATATGATGGTCTTAAAAAGTAATAAAACAAGCCTCAATCACTTGGATTGAAGACCCTGGTTCCAAGAAATTAGAAATCTTGGGTGACTTACTCGAGCAGTTTTTGTCTCTTATAAACGTTTCTATGCAAACTGGTTCTCTGAGAGCCACTTATTGGTTGCTGAGGGAATCTGGTTCCTCTACAACTTGTTTATTTCAATAAATCGTAGTAATAAGAGCAACATTTTCGTGTAACTTATCGCTCAACAATGTTGCGTCTGTAAGTTGAGATCGTCTGTTGCGCGTACAGAACAAAATCCCTACTTAACAAACTTTCATGTTGTAAAAAGTAGAAGCGTCGTTTTTTCTGTAACGTGAAAATTTGTTGCGCGAGGACGGTGGTGCCCACATAACTGAGAAGTAAAAAGGCCAGCTAAAGGAACAAAATAGCTAATTTTATTTCAACGCTCGGGATGAGCACGGACCCACATAAATGGCGATATTACATCACATAAATTGTCAATCGTTCTTTGCAGGGAGAAATAATTAAGAATAATTAGGGAGAAATAATTAAGTCCTTTAAATAAGGTATCAGTTCCTGAAGAATATATATTTGATTTACATTTAGTTTCTTTTTCCGTGTCGAGCGAATGGAAAGATTATTTGCTATAGTCTTTTCCAGAGACACAATGCTCTATTTGGAACCAATCCAAAAATTCTCAAAATATACCTTTAGAAAACATTACATTAATTAACAGTACTACATAAATAGCTCGTGTCGGTAATATCGTGAAACGTTATTGACATCAACGGTTGACAATGACTTTTATCACTTACTTAGCTCAAAACTGCAGACATGACAGCTACAAGTAGGTTGAAATCACCGTGCACAGTTAATATATACTTCACCCTTACACGAGACATGAATTTTTTTCTAATGTAGCAGCTATAAGTGGCATTCATTTAGATGGTCATGATTGGTGTAAAGATTAAAGATTATTAAAAGCTGTTATCTTATCAACTGACAAAAGCATATTAGCTTCCGATTAACGCATATTAACGTGTGCGAAAACATCATTCGAGCAGGGTTCGTAGCGATCTTTGATTCGAAAATGTGAAATGGTGATCACTCAGACGAGAACAACCACAATGCACTTGACGCACACGATTGCGAAGGTCAGGGAAGAAAAGAAGGGAGATTTTGATCAAATCTGCGATTGCCAATAGCATCATTGAAGAATTATTAATTCACATTATTAATTTATATCGCAGAACGGAGATAAATTAGAGACTACCTATGCCTATCTTCATACTTTATCCAGATTTTGAAACTTGTGCGCATAATTGCACACTATTTTTACAGACATTACAAGCCCCATGCAAAACCTTTTAATGACAGATAACCTCGATGGTCGTTGGCAAGCTTTGTCACCGTCAATCGATCGAAGATGGATCAAATTATATTGCCATGGTGTTACCTTCAAAAATGAAAAAGAGAATAAAGTACATGTTAAGTGCGATTAACTATTAGCAGCATTTTAATGTGGATTAATTTCTGAAAACCTTGCGTGCAGTGTTGGTGACGAGTGACGGGAAACACACGAGGTACTACAGTTGGTGCAATGCTGTTCTATCGATCTTATCTGCAGATACAGCGCGGGTCTTAGCAACCTCTCATTTCATTGGACCTTGGTATCACGCAGCACTATCGTTTTCAGGGCTAGGGTCCATTGTTCTGTTTGTTCTATTGTTTTCTCAGCAAATCAGAGAAGACCTTGTGAGAGCTGCGTACCGCCCTTATCTGTAGAAGTAACGCGTGACCATTTAAATGAAGGCTAAGTAGCAATACTTCCCTGCGGTACTGTTTGTATATGTTGCACAAGGTGGTTATAGACTTTTCAGTCTGTCAAGAAATCCCAAGGTGTGACCATTCAGATAAAATTGGTACTGAACAGTATTTTCCTGTGGTGCTGCTTATTATGTTGTACAAGGTTTTAGAATCTACAGACCAAGAAATCTCAGCGCCACCACTGAAAGTGGAACATGCCTGCGAAAGTGATAAGCCCCGGATGAAGGCTACAACATTTCCGCAAAATTATTGCCGTTCAATATATCCCTCCACCGGAATTTCAATTGAAAAACGCGGCGACATTTGTATTTTTGTTTGTTTTTCCTTTTTTTTTTCATTCAGCGGCCTTAGTGCGAACTGGCAACTGAACTATTACGGAAGGAAATCCGACTTAGTGCACAAAACTGGAGAGCCAACTTAACACTCTAACGTTGTTGGTTCCTCCACATACGTTGGGAAAAATGTTTCATCGAAAACAGAACACATTCATCCAACAAAAAGTTTGTGCAACACCCAACGTCGAATGCCAGACGTTCAAGCTTTGGGAACCAACAAATGTTGTACAGAAATGTTACGTTCAGCCAGGGCTTTAGATATAATCAGATTAAAATAGAATCTTGGTCGTGTATACCATTGCCCTGCGCAGGAGTCTGGCCATTGAATTGTACTTCATCAGGGGTCCTCTCGTAGAAGCCGTTTCCCTGAAAGAATTTTTTAAAGAGTTAAGTAAGCCTGAGGAATAACAATAGCAACAATTTTAACAAAACTTTGGAGAGTGACGCTTTATTCACCTTAATAACGTGTAAATTAAACTGTACCCAACTTAAAGAAAAATGAAAAGAAAAGTGCGATACCACAGGTCTTCAACGCTATTGTTGTAACAATCTTGGTTGCGTGTCAGCATAAATTATTAAGGGTTTGTATAGGAATCTGGTACAACAAAATGTCTCACCTTGCTTCCGTCGAGTTCTGACTGGTTCATTGGGTAATTTTTGTTTCCTGTAATTGACTGGGATAATTACTGTCGTTCTGGTTTTACGACACTCTAACTTAAAGTGACTAAGCAGCTACAACTGTATCATTTTTCTGCGGTTTCCTCATCCTGAAGTGACAAGACGCCCGTCTACTATCTCCTGGTTGGAAGGCTTCCTCATGGCAAGTTCCCCCCTCCCTCCCAGCCACTCTCCCCCCCCCCTTCCCAGTATAAAAGTTTCATCGACAGTCCCTAGCACCCATTTTAACTCTTGTGTAGAGAGAAAGCAAAAACAACATGCCCATGAGGAAAGCACTTTTTTTGAAATTTGATTTATAACATCGAAACGAACAAGGTACCTGGTGAGTAGGTCCTCGCGCACTGGGCCCTTCTTCAACGTAGGTCCCGGGTTCTGTGTACGCATGGGCAGGCTCTCCAGATCCTTTTCCATTAGTGTAATGAGGAAGATCGATCCACTTGCTGTCTTCATATCTTTGGCAAAGTTCTTAAAAGGGAGATTCATTGACAAAGAAATCAACAACTTAATTTTAATTCATTTTCAACGAGACCTTGATCAGAAATTAATTTAAAAAGAAATAACAAAGAGAACCAGTATCTCCGAATCATATGTTTGCACAACGAAACCAATACGACTTGTGCTCATTACGTCATGCATACATGCATACTTTAATTGTTGATGTAGGTCAAAAGTGGCAACTATTAAAGCTGATGTGGACCTACTAAAACTAATGACACTACGTATTTACAACATTTACTTTAAAATTACTTAAAACTAATGACATTGCGTATTTACAAGATTTAAATAAAAGCTATCAAATTAATAATATATAAAAATTGTGAAGGTCCTTATTGTGAATTGTTAGAGTTCCTTTGTGAAAAGATACTTTGAATAGTCGTGTTCTATTTCTTTTTGACGCTGTTCTAAATCCGTTAAGCTTTACTTCGTTCGTTACAATCAAGTGAATTCCATACTATGGGACCTCTAAATGAGAAACTGTTCCTACCAACTTCAGTTTTCTTTCGTTTTAGTTCCAGAAGCAGACCTTTGTACTTCGATTTAGTGAACGTAAGAAATGGTAGTAGTCCGTCGGCCACTTATAATTCTCCCCTCCCCCCCCCCCCCCACTAAACCTTTCGAACTTCTGCGATCTTTACAATATAATTGCCCGAATTTTAGTCTCATCTTTATTGCTCCGGACAATGCTTCCATTAGTCAGTTTTAAACGTAAATATAAACAAGGTTTATGGTGAATCATTCTATTCTAACGAAAAGATAGCCAAAAAACACAATCGGTCAATTTGGAAAGTTACAAAACGAGAACTCAACTGAGAAATTGTTAAGGTTCATATTTGTTCTCCCTGTATCTACTCAGACAACTGATATGCGGAAATACCATTCAGATGAAAATGTTACCAACTTCAGTTCTTAAAGGAGTTTCTAGTCTACAAATCATTTTTTTCTCGAAACATCAAAAAAGTGTCCCTTTTCATCACTTAAGCCCCAAACTCAACATTCATCAGCATGTTCCTCTCATTGTTTTGCATATGTTTCCTATGGTACTAATGGAGAGAATTTGATTAGACATCAAAGCATTTCATCTTCGGTGATCATTTCCTTTATTCTCGTGACCTCTCTCTTTGATCATGTACTGATATTGCTTTGAGAAATTCGATGCTTGTCACTACTGAGGCTTATAGTAATAGTATGGGGTAACCATACCTTGCTCTCCTGACTTCTTCTTCTTGCGCAAACAGCAGTGGATAATGGCGCAAACCAAAACCAACAAGACCAGACCACCAATAGCAGCGAGTAAAGCAATTATCCATGAAGCCAGGGACTTGCGCTGTGCAGCTACCGCTGGTGGCTTACCTTGAACGGTCGTCGGAGGAACAGAAGTTGCTGAAAGAGTGAAAAAATAATACGTTAAACGCCCGTCATGTCCATCTCTGGTGATCTCGAACAGAAGCTAGCATCCATTAAACTCATCACCAACTGATGAGCTTGGGAATAGGCCTTAATTTGAGACGCAAAGATGAGCTAAAAGTGCAAATGCAAAGGTAACACAAAGCCACAAGGGAAATCTACAGAACCTTTGGAGCAATTGGGCTAAGCCGCTGGCCGCACTGACTCCAGTTTAACCTTGCCCAAAATATATTTAGCCACATTCAAAAGCTATCCTACAGTACCATACTACTGGCTATTTCAAACGTCTCGCTAAAACGGAGTTAGTTTCAGAAGAAACTGTTGTGCTGCAACGGTGGGAAGGCGAAACAAAAAAAGATGTGGATTTATCAACTGAGTTGATAAAGAAAATTGGCGACCGCAGAGAAAATTCAAAAGTTGACATTTTGAGCGTTAGCTCTTCGCCAATCAAGGAATTGGTGGGTTGTGTTTGGTTTGGATATTTAACGGTGGAGCTACGGCTGTTGGAGGAAAAACAAGAATAAATTACTTCAAGGCAAAGAGCTCGAGATAGTAAGGGCCGTAGTTTTCCGAGTGTCCTTAAAGGGTAAAATTGAAACTTAAATTCGCCTTACCTAATTCTGACACCACAAAAAGTGTTTGAGGCACTTAGGCTGGGAATGGGAAAAAATTGTTTCTAGCAATGAAATTTAGGCAAATAGTAGTTTGACAGCGCCATTTTGAAAATACTTTGGTCATGAATTAAGTGGGATTTAACTCTTTTTTGGACAAAATTTCGGCCAAAAAACTTTCAGTCGCTTTTTGGGCACATTTCTGACGTTTCAGGCCAGTGAATTATTTAGGAGCGATTTTCTGGTATCTGGTCATTAAAACACTTTATTGTTAACTGCAGCATACTATCAATTAGAGTTAACAAACAACTGTCCAAAACGTTTTTGACCATTCAAGCGAGATAGTTTTCCACCCTCGAAGGAATAATGAATAATTCTTTTAAGAGTGACAAGAATGATTAAACTGTACCGACTAACAGGTACGTATATAGGATCATGAACTCACTTGGTAAAACAAGGCGAAGTGTCGGTCTTTCTACTGGAATCATCTGAATACTGCCATTGTCAACGGAATTCTGTAAGACCTGAACCAGTTCATCAACAGTCTTATTGCCTTTGATGAAGACCAAAGTGAAGTTTACTACAACGCTTCCGTTTCTGTCAACGGAATAATACAAGATACAAGTTACTAGCGTAACTACAAGGTGCAAGCTGTAGACCCTATTTCACACGAAAGCACCAAGAAAGGTAATTTATCCTTACATGATATCATTAACACGGACGTGGCCAAACTGTGGTTCATCTTTGTACAAGGCAGACATCTACAAAATAAAATATAAAACAATAAAATAGACAGCTTATTATCGTCCGGATTAAGTAAGTCCTTGGAAGGACTGTTGTTGCTGACGGACCATGGGGTATCAACAACAACCCAAACATAAGAGCGAACGCTATCTTCAAAGTTAAGTGACACTGATGAAGTTGTTTACCACGGTACTTACTTGACAGGTCACACGGAGCAGTTATTCAATTGAGTGTCGAAAAAATTCACATTAGCTTGGGTTTTGGTGTACTACGCCCTGTGATTGGTTAAAAATACTCACGCCACTTTTTCAACCAGTTAGAAGTAAAACCAAAACCAATCATGACTTGCTTGGAAGTATTTTCCCGCGCTTGATAGCGTGAATTGGTTTAAGGTCTGATTGGTTCACTGGTTTGTGGCTGTTGTGATTGGCCGGAGTAATTTCTTAGGTTTTGGTTTTACGACACTCAGTTGTAAGCCGCTCCAACTCAGTTGTTATTGGAAAAGAACATGAGTGAGCATCTGTGAGATAAGTGGAATGATAACTGGCTAAAATGTATCAACAAAGTATTCTCAAGTCGATTTATTCAGAAAAATTTCTGAGTCCAAGGGAAGTCGAACCCATGTCCTTCCAGGTGCCGGTTGGGTGCTCTACAGCTGAGCAATGGGGGAATGCGGCTGACAAAGGTCAGATAAAGTGTTCAAATGTGACATAGGCCTGCAATACTGTAAGGCTCAATAATGCTAAACGCAATAACTGTAAATACGATAATAATAGTGACGACTGGCTGAAGTGAATTAAACGAATAAGTGTTAAGATATAGCAAGTCCTCCTAACGGGAGTCGAACCTACACAAGCAGCCGTGGGGGTCATTACAAACTTGTCGAAATAATGAGGTGGGCGTCTTATTGGGGTGGCTGTAGGGTGAAGTGCCACTGTTTTTTTAAAAATCAAACTTCACCTCTGCTTCTCAGCCGTGGTCAATAACACTGATTATGCAAGCTTACAATCAACTTACATTCTCACTAAACTTAGTGCTTAAGTCCCTGAACCTTGCACTGCTGTGATTTTTGTAGTCTGGGTGGTATTTGTATTCGTCCCTTTGGAGTGTTACTTGGCCTTCTACGATGTCTGTTTTTGGAGGAACTACATAGCAAGAAAAACAAAAAGCTCTTTCAATCCCGGGGGCATAACTCAAATTTGAAACTTTCGATAAAATCTCAACAAACTGCACACTGGAACGTATTACTCAACACCGTTCTCTTGAATTGTCACCTTTAAGCCCTAGCTAATCGGACCAAGTCAACACAGATTTGAAAATGCGGGCTTGGCTAGAAAGACTTGCAATTGGTGGCCAAACGAACTCGTAAGTGGATGCAAGTAAGAGGCAAGTTGCCAAAAAGTCATTTTAGTGTAACCGAACCAAGGAAAATAATACCCAGGCTAACTTGGTGTCAACTTGCGTTGGGTGGCCAAACGATGAAGTACTTGCACTCGCGTGAAAACTTGAGCTCGATCAAAGTGAACACAAGCTATCGCAAGCCAAGTCAGAACCATCTTGAACAGCATTTCATTTGAAAGGTCACACTCTGGGATGTCATCAACAGACACAAATGCTGTACAGCACAGAACACAAAACCACAGGAAAGTACTGTTCAGTAGCTTTCATATTAATGGTCACATTTTTAAGATTTCACCTGCCATGTCAAATATAGAACCACCTCGCTCGGCACAATAATCAGCACCATAGTAAAATGCTACACGTAGCTTTCATTTGAGTGGTCACATTTTAGGATTTCATCCACAGAGTCAGAAGTTGGAACGACCACACAAGGCAGTTGCCGAGCAATAGCCCGCTTGCCTCCCCCCTCCCCCTCTAACTTAAAACTGATGGGTCAGTGAGGTCTTCAAGGCAGTAGCCTTTCAACTACGAATACCCCCCTCCCCACCAGGATTAAAAAAATACATTGCAGATTTAAATTTAAGTTCAGGAAATAGAAAGCTTGACGAAAACAAAAAGAGCTTTTTAAAAATTGTCAATCTTACTTGGTTCATCACAATTGGTTCCTTGATAACCATTATCGCAGGCGCATGCATAAACAGTACCATTCACATCGAAGCAGCTTCCCCTGAAGCAGGGATTCTGAGAGCAAGGTCTTTCTGTTAAGGGAGAGAATGGCCTCATAAATATTTCAAATATGTAATCATACAATTGTTGTAAGAGTAGCCAGGAGAAGTTGTTGAAATATCTGGGTTCATTACGTCCTTAATTCTCATGATCTCTCTGATGAATTTAGGATTAATATTACAAGGAGAAATTTTATGCTGATCACTATTGGAGCTAGGATTAACGAAATTTTCCTCAATCCCACTGAAGGCTAGACAATGAAAGACACCGTTTTCCATAATCTCTTCTTTGACAGATTATTTAAATCAACCAGAAATGCGGTTGCATTTATTTCGATACTGTTACAAAGGAATCATCACTTCCGAAAATTAAGTCATTTTGGTTGCCACTGCTAAGGCTGCAAAGAAAAAGTTTTCAATATAGGAACGCTCCTCAAACATAAGTCGAATAGTCGCCATAATAATTTCCCTTCCCTAAGCCACATAATAAAATAATAGCCCCCACACTTTTCCAGGAAACAGCCGTATTTTTTAGTTTTTAGGAGTTAGGTATTTACGGAAAAAGACACGTCGTTTCTCAGCTTCCAAGCGTAAAGCGACGAAACATGTTGTTTTTCCACACTTTGATGATTGCCAATCCACTGTACAATGTACATCCCCATGTCGCACTTTCAATCAACTACCTCTTCCCCACTTACACACCTCGATCAAGGGACGCGGTTTAGATTATTTAACACAAACTGAAGGTAAAAAACCGCAATTCCGAACTAAACCAACCACAACAACAACAACAACAAATAGGAACAATTAAATAATAAAACTTGTCCCCAAATGCAAGTAATAACTTCAACTACAATGCCATTAACTTGCCTAAAACAGTGATTTTTGCATGAGCAGTTGCTTGAGGCTTTATCCCATTCATTGCTGTACAAACATACGTCTTGACATAAGCCGTACTGGATCCGTTTATGGTAAGTGTCTTGCCAAAGCCAACTGTGCCATTCTCTCCAACAATCGAGTAAACAATCTTAGGCACAGGGTTACCAGCCACATCACAGAACAGAGTCACTTGCTGCCCCACCCAAACCACTTGGTCCACAGGACGGGTAATTATCTTTGGAGGATCTGGTGAAATAAACAGATTAACAATTCGTGGATTTGTTTGCAGGAAAGCCAACAAGCTGTTGCTTTTATACGTGAGCATTTTGTATGTTTTTAGCTAAAAAACAGTCAAAATTTCGCTCACCCTATAGATCGTTTTTTTTTTTAATGGCCCCGATAAATTGTTCTTTTGTACGCATTCAAATTATCCTTACTAATCACTAATTTTAACCAATCGTTACATTCCCAAAAGGCTAGTAAACCTATAAATTCTCCTCTCTTGTCCCCATATAATGTATTATACCAGTAGACAGGAGAAGTTGATCAAATATCAAGAGAATTCATCTTGGGTGATCATGTTCTCAATTGTCATGACCCCTATGGTTAATCAAGCATTATTATTACAACAAGAAAGTCGATGCTGAGCACTATTAGATTAATGGGCGAATGAAATTTTACCCAAATCCCATTCTAGACTAGAAAAACAAAAGAAACCAAAATCTATAATCTATGTCTTTCATGTATTCTTTACATAAATCAGAAATGTTGTTTGGGTATTCGTTAATACTGTTACAACGGAATTATCACTTCCACTGGACTAAGCCGCTATCACTTGTATAATTTTTCTATTACCCCAATACTCACACAACACATCAACGCTCAAATTTGCTGAGGCATTTGCTCCGATCTGATTCCAAGCCAGACACTGAAAGAACCCAGAATCCGTTCTCCTGATATTTGTTAACACAGTTGTACCGCTGTTAACTATCACAGAGTTATTGGTTCCTCTGATCCATGCAACATTTGGAGGTGGATTTCCAGTGACGCTGCAGTTAAGAGACACATTTTGTCCCTCAGTGACTTGGCTTATAGGAGTTACTGAAACCTCTGGAGAATCTGTCAAAAAAAGAGAGGGGGCATTGTTAACATTTCGATGGTAAAGCCTAAAGAGGAAGTGAACACTAAATTACAGTACCGTGTACAGTCAAACGCATACCATGCAGAAACCTTTGAGGAATGGGATGGTGACCGTATGTTCAACACAGGGTGCGGTCAATTTCAAATTCTAGGATAGGCCATAAAAGGGGTAACTTCTTCTTCATCTCACACCTTTGGTAATGGAAAGAACATTCAACCTTCTCTTATTCATGGCAAGTTGTTGGCTCGAACATCTTGTAAACTATGTACGTTTTAAGTCTAAAGGAACCTAAATATAACCTCGTTTCCTCTGTAGTTGAACCCCGGGTGCAAGAGGCTTTTCTTGCGCGGTTTCCGGTTGCTGCTTATGTTCTCTATTGTGACCCACGCGTTTTTTTTCCCGCGGCACGGCAAGCCGCTCGTTGCGTCGGCTCGCCGCGGCCCGCTCGTTGCGATTTCGCCCGACACTGGCGAGAAAAAACCCCACGCACACAGGGTACTGTAGTGGTCATAGTAAAGACGGGTGTGCAAGGAAAACAGTCAAAACCGAAGACCAATAATATTTTCGCGGAGTCACAATGCTACTTACAATGGACAATCACGTGAGCATACGCATGGACATCTTGAGTAACCTTGTTCTTAGCAGTGCACTTGTATCGCTGTCCATTTAACTTTCTAGTAACATTTGTAAGGACAAAAGTATTTCCCTGATGCAACACTGTATTGTTCCCGGCTTGGGTCCAGATGATGTTCGACGGTGGGTTACTTGTTGCGTTACAAAAAAAGCTAACATTGCTGTATTCCGCAACAGTCTGGTTGCTTGGAGCAGAGACGATGACAGCAGGGTCTAGAGAATTCAAATACAATTAACAAAGTCACCAGAATGATTTCTACATACTAGCTTAGGAGAACTTGGCTTAGAAGATGTTCACATGATACGGGTATGAATTGATCCTGGTTTTCCGTTGTGGCTCTGTATTCATTTAGATGGCACCAGTTTGAGTAATATTGAAAACCATCCTAGTAGGTGAAAAGAAAAGCCACACATGGCCTGCGCCTAAGTCCGGATTATTTAGCTTGAAGCAACGTGGGGTATTACTCCTTCCCCTGGACGAGAAGCCAGTCCACTGCCAGGTTTTCTTTTTTTTTTACTTCTACAATCCATCATAAAATTATTTCATTACATAAAGCAAAATGGACTATCTTAGTATATGGTAAGGAGAGGGGTACATCTAGCGTAGCTAATACTGTATCCCTGAACTATTGTAGTAATTGAATTGAATTGATTAGAAGAAGCAGAAGCTAACCAAGGCGGGAGAGCTTAAGTACAATGTTTGGAAAGTTACTTCCAAGTATTTGTTTAATTTCCCTGGTAACAGTTCGTTGGAACTCATCAATACAACTGGCTGCAGAGACACAACATGAGGTAGTCTTTCTTCTTTAGGGCAACAACCCCATGGTGGTCACCAGCCTACAGGTCAAATGTCCGACACACCAACCACTATGCCTCCTCACACAGCAGCTTTACCAGAATAAATTTTACGCTCTTGAACCACAAGTTTACCATCCTCTGTTGTGCGGTGGGCTATGCATTTATAACGCATCGGTTTATCAAACTAGCAAAACTAAAGCCGAAATTTAGGCCTTTTAAAACTGGGGAAAATGAACAAAATACTCATAAAATTGCTGCAATAGTGTTTTGCAGTGTGTTTCTGTGTTTGTTTCGGCGATTTAAGGCTCACGAAAGCGATGTTTTCGAAATAAGGGTCGGACTCGCTGTGCTTGACCAAGGCATGAAATCTACATTTTGGTCCGTGGTAACTAGGGAAGGGGGGGGGGGGGCTTGCATGTGTCAAGCCATATAAAGGGCTTGGAGCAATAAATGTGAGGATGTTGATTTAATTCCTTGAGTAAGAAAGAGCGGTTTTCAAATGAGTGTCGAAAGTTACCGCCATGCCATTCCTTTGGTTTTGGTTTTGCGACAGTCATCTGAAAAGGGATCTATAAATAGTAACTCACACTGCACATTAACTGTAACTGTAGCATTTTTCTGTTCACCCACTCCATTCCAAGCTATACACGAGTAATCTCCAGCAGACTGTCTCTGTATGTTAAAAAAGCTGTACTTCTCTCCTTGATACAACAGTGTTGGACTGCCATCTTTTGTCCAGGTGATGTTTGGTGTTGGGTTACCAGTTGCATTACAGTAAAGAGTGACGTTGCTTCCTTCCAGGACAGTTTGATTAGCAGGAATGGCATCAATCGAAGAAGGATCTGAATAAACAAGACAATGTTAACTGAATATCCTTTTCCTGAGGCCTCCTGCAAAACTACAACAGCAACCGTTTGTCACGTTAAATCAATCACTAAATCAATCAATCAATCAATCAATCAATCAATCAATCAATCAATCACTAAATCAATCAATCAATCAATCAATCAATCAATCAATCAATCAATCAGTCGATAACTTTTCCTGAAAATAAAACATTGTTACGCTGCTGCACACAGCATTCAGTTTAATCCTGCAATTACTACACAGCTTAGAACGACAACATAAATTCGTGATTTAGGGTCTATATGTATCTCTGTTGATCGTTTTATAGATTAAACTTCAGATGCGTGATGACGATGATTTTTAGCAGGGCAAATTTTAAAAAATTGGCTTTTGGATTGTGTTCTTTATATCGGAGCTTTCGCTATACCACCGTTCGTCGTATCGGGGTTCTGTTCCATAAATATTAGTGTCACGTTGATCGGGCTGAAGAATATCGTTCGTTATACCAGGGACTTCGTTGTATTGTGTTTCCACTGGAGCTTTCGAGTGAGAAGACTGGTCTACACAGGGTAAAGAAAACATCTCTGTCTTCAGCCGATTTGATCGCAGACTGGATAATCTTGCTCTTCTGATTGAGGTACTGAGCGTTTAAGACAGAAGAGAGTATTGCTGAATGAGAAAATGACAAACAGTTTCCAGCCATGGAGTGGACAGGCAATCAGCTGTTACGGAGAGACTCAAGATAGCTGAAGAGAACAGAGCATCAGATACGAGCAATGCAAGAAAACACCACAGGTGTAACAGCTCCTACAGTCTGTTTCTCCCAACGAACCTGTTACAGAGTTTTCGATCGTAAACTAGATTCTAAAATCGTGACAACACGCTGTTCGCTGTCGCCCAACAAAACGAGCATTTCTAGTGTCTCTCAAGACAAAGAGAACTTTATTGTTATTACAAAAATGTACGTGGAATTACGTGAGCCAGCCACAACTTACAGTGCACAGTAACTATAACCGCGGCATTAACCTCGCTTCCTATTCCATTCTTCGCTTTGCAGGTGTAGTCCCCAGCCTGCTGTCGAGTGATATTGTTCAAAGTGAAACTCTCTCCTGTATTCAACACAGTGTTGTTCCCATCTTTCGTCCAAGTGATTTTGGGTGGTGGATTTCCTGTTGTATGACAGTAAAGAGTGATATTGTTTCCTTCAACAGCTACAGAGTTGGAAGATGAACTTGTGATTGCAGCGGGATCTATTGGGAAACGAAGCACAAAAATGCCGTTAATGTGGGTACAATTTGAGATAACATTTACCCAAATACATATCAGAGGTTACACTAGGATCACATGTTTCAGTCCCAGGGCCCGGTTGCATAAAGCAACCTAAGCTTAAGTGGGACTTTTTTTGCAACCGTTCCCTGTGTTCCGAAGGATTTCCTTGTGCTCCCTTTGTGTTTCCTATACTCCGTCTTTGGCTGAGTTATCCGTGATACCGTGCACGAAAATCCCGGAACAAAGGGAAATGTTGCAGAAAATTCGCATTTGATCTTATGGTGAGCCCAGGAACCCAAGTAGCCTAAAAGCGTTAGTTTCCTCATATCTTCAGTTCTGTCAAACGCTTTCACTGTTGAAATTCTAAAATCGCTTTGCCATCACTTAAAAAAACAAGGAAGGAAAAGGAAGTTAATAATGTTCGTTGGTTACCAGGAATTTCCGTATTCTTGCTCGCCATAACGCCAGAGCAAAGAATTATTGTATGAACACAGCTGTACAAGTCAATTTATCAAAACTGTCAATACAGTCCCACAATAGACAGCTTCTGGGTTTTGAGGAAGCGAATAATGATCGAATCTGAATGGAACTGATTTCGCTGCCACAGCGTAAGAGTTGCTCAAACCCTCATTATTATTTATGCAGTTGTATCCTCGGCAGATAAATGCCTTTTAATACGATGACGGACAGGCCATCAAACGTCGGCCGATTAACATGGTAAGGAAGATTAGCAGAGTTTTGAGACAATGAATAGAAACCTTGAGATCAGACAACGAGTAAGACTTCCGAAGTTCAAACTAGTGAAGATCCCGGAGCTTTCAGATAAGACAGATGACGTCTTAAACTTGTCAGATGGGTTTGAAAAGTCGTAATCATCCTGAATCTCTCATTCATAAGTCGGATTAGAAGATACCTAATGCGGGACTGCAAAACACAGCGACCATTGGCAGCCGGCGACCAGCTGTTGTGACCTGTCTTGTAACAAGTATGGGAGACGTTCTCTCCCCCCTCTTTTTTTCGCAAACACCTCCCTTCCCAGCAGAGCCAGCCTCTGCAAAGATTAATAACAGCCACGTGACAGCGTTTTTTCTTCAGGACCAAAAAACATCTATATGACTATAACAACTTGGTGGCCAAATTAACATGGCGATCAAGAGGAAGGATAACACAACACTAAATCTGAGTGAACGATTAAACTGTCGGTCAACTATATAGCCACTTACACTCCACAGTAACTGTAGCAGTAGCATTTTTCTGTTCACCCACTCCATTCCAAGCTGTACATGTGTAATCTCCAGCAGCCTGTCTCTGTATATTAACAATGCTGTATGTCTCTCCTTGATACAACACTGTTGGGCTGCCATCTTTTGTCCAAGTGATGTTTGGTGTTGGGTTACCAGTTGCGTTACAGTGAAGAGCGATGTTGTTTCCTTCCAGGACAGTTTTACTAGCTGGACTGGCGTCAATGGAAGAAGGATCTAAGTGGAGAAGAATTGGTCCTTCTTCAAATATCCTCCTTTTGAACCTTCTAATTAATACAAATATACATTTAGCCTAGCCTATCGACAGAGCTTCTACACAAGGAAAATCATGACCATTCAAAGCGACTCGTGCAGAAATTTACGGTCACCATCGAAAAAGGGAAAGAAAAAGAGGAAGAAGGAAAGAGTTAACAACGGGTAGCGAAACTTTAGCACGCAACGCCTTTAACTACAGCTTTTGCACCATTTTATGTTAAGCCACCAAATGAGTAAGTTGCGCAAGGCACAGTCTAAATTTAGATATGAAACTGTTGGCTGGGGCAATGTACATACAGGTTAACATGCCTGCAGGATAGACACAAAGCATACAAAGAACGATTCCTATAGATTTACGCAATTTATTAGTATGGTGCTTTGCTTGCGAAGACCGCAAGAGCTGCACTAGATATACATGTTACACTACAATTTCCAGATAAAAAATAATAATAAAAAAACGTCTAAAAAATTTATGTCAGATGGTAACTACGATATCCTAAGCCACTGAATATTGACATAATTTTAGTTAGCGTGAAACATTCATAACTTACAGTGCACAGTGACTGTAACAGTAGCATTAACCTCGCTTCCTATTCCATTCCATGCTGTACAGGTGTAGTACCCAGCCTGATTTCGAGTGATATTATTCACAGTAAAACTTTCTCCTACGTTCAGCACGGTATTGTTGCCATCTTTCGTCCAAGCGATTTTTGGTGTTGGGTTCCCTGTTGCATTGCAGTAAAGAGTGACACTGTTTCCTTCAACTACAAATGTGCTGGAAGATGACCTAGTGATTGTAGCCTGATCTAAAGGTAATTTGAAAAAAAAAGCAAAAAATGATTTAATGTAACTCTAACTTAAGGCAACACCCTATTGTTAGAAACAAGTCGAAATTTACACCACAGGTTACCCAGTTAAAGAAGACCTCTCTTACGATGACCACTGACAGGTCGTCAAACCTACGCTTATACTGTTGGTCAACTGCATATTAGCAACTTACACTCCACATTAACTGTAGCTGTAGCATTTTCCTGTTCACCCACTCCATTCCAAGCTGTACATGTGTAATCTCCGGCAGCCTGTCTCTGTATGTTAACAATGCTGTACGTCTCTCCTTGATACAACACTGTTGAGCTGCCATCTTTCGTCCAGGTGATGTTTGGTGTTGGGTTACCAGTTGCATTACAGTAAAGAGTGACGTTGCTTCCTTCCAGGACAGTTTCACTAGCTGGGCTGGCGTCAATCGAAGAAGCATCTAAATAAAGAAGACTAAAGTCAACTAAAACATCCTTCTTTTAATAGGGCTAAATAAAATTTACGCAAAGTTATAATCTAGCTAATGCTGGTCAGCAGTTTCATTAATATGTGGGGGGCTCCAGGGGTGCTTATATGTACTTTCTTTGAGCCAGCTGAGCTAAGAACCCAGACGGTAACGACGGTAGTATCAACGGATGTGGACATGTCTATTGACTTGAAATATTCACCACTTACAGTGCACAGTAACTGTAATAGTAGCATTATCCTCGCTTCCTATTCCATTCTCCGCTATGCAGGTGTAGTCCCCAGCCTGCTGTCGAGTGATATTGTTCAAAGTAAAAGTCTCTCCTGTATTCAACACAGTGTTGTTGCCATCTTTCGTCCAAGTGATTTTGGGTGGTGGATTTCCTGTTGTGTTACAGAAAAGAGTGCTACTACTTCCTTCAACAGCTACAGTGTTGGAAGATGAACTTGTGATTGCAGCGGGATCTATTGGGAGAAATGATGCACAGAATAATTTTACCGTTGCCATATGTGGGTCACATCCATTGAAAAAACACCTTTAATTTGAAACGATGGTTTATCCGAACACAGAGGACCCTATAATATGACAACCAATAGGCCATAAAACGTTGCTCGTATTAATGGTGTGGTCTGATTGATAGGGTTTTGAAATACGTGAAAATGATTCTAAGGGGCGATTTAGACGGTGCGACTTTTTCGTATGACTGTCGCATGTGACTTTTGTGGCGCGCGTTATAACAAATATCGAAAAAATTCACTTTATTTATTATTGCTTCTGGCTACGATTGAAAATGATTGTAACAACTTTTGATCGAGCCAAAAGACTAATATATCGCAATAACAGTGTTGCCACTTTCATATGATGATGAACTTTAAAGTGTTATACTTTAATAACTTTCATTGTAGATCTACTATAAACACTTACAATGTACAGTAACCGTAACTGTAGCATTTTGCTGTTGACCCACTCCATTCCAAGGTGTACATGTGTAATCTCCAGCAGCCTGTCTCTGTATGTTAACAATGCTGTACGTCTCTCCTTGATACAACACTGTTGAGCTGCCATCTTTTGTCCACGTGATGTTTGGTGTTGGGTTACCTGTTGCATTACAGTGAAGAGTGAAGTTGCTTCCTTCCAGGACAGGTTCACTAGCTGGACTGGCGTCAATGGAAGAAGCATCTAAATAAAGAAGACTAAAGTCAACTGAAACATCCTTCTTTTAATAGGGCTAAATAGAATTTACGCAAAGTTATAATCTAGCTAATGCTGGTCAGCGGTTTCACTAATATGTGGGGGCTCCGGGGGCGCTGATATGTGCTTCCTTCTTTGCTGCGTTATACTATCGCAAGCACCTTTACGGCACCTACCCTCCAATACTTCAATTGGTATAGAGTTAAATATACACTAAAAATAAATCCATGTAGATAGGTTAGCCTAACAGAAGAGCTCCTACACAGCGAAACCTACAGGTCAGGAGCACATCGATATTGATGGGCTACTTTACAGGTCTGTCCTCGTGTACCGGTAGGAATAGGACTTAACAGTTAAAATTCTAGTTGTTTTTTGTTTTTCAGGCACTGTTTCCGCGTAGTAAATTATGTAGTGTTTTGCTCCTATCAATGTGCACCGGCAAACGAGAACACGACCAAAATCACGGCCATGACTTCACGCTCCCAGCAAACGAACGTGAGTTTTTTTTTAACAAGCGCAAACGCAAGGCACACTCGAAAAAACATGAAACAAAACAAAAACGCTGGGAACAGAGCAACCAACTTCACGAGCATGCTGCTTTGTATTCCCAGGCCACAAAAGCTTCAGACCATTATATGTCACACTAAAATTCTCAATAACAAACAAAAAGGCCTTTTTACGCAGACGAAATTTATACCAAGACCGAACACTCTTCTGTTCTATTGATTGAGCCGCCTGAGCTAACAAGCCAGGTGGTAACTACGATAGTTTCAACGGATGTGGACATGTCTATTGACTTGAAATATTCACCACTTACAGTGCACAGTAACTGTAATAGTAGCATTATCCTCGCTTCCTATTCCATTCTCCGCTTTGCAGGTGTAGTCCCCAGCCTGCTGTCGAGTGATGTTGCTCACAGTAAAACTCTCTCCTGCATTCAACACAGTGTTGTTGCCACCTTTCGTCCAAGTGATTTTGGGTGGTGGGTTTCCTGTTGCATTACAGAAAAGAGTGATACTGCTTCCTTCCATAGCTACAGAGTTGGAAGATGAACTTGTGATTGCAGCGGGATCTATTAGGAGAAACGATGAAAAACAATTTTAATGCTATAACAGGGTCACATCCATTGGAAAAAACACCCTTAACTTGAAACCATAGTTTGCCCGACCACAGAAGAGGACCCTATAATGTAACAACCAATGGGCCAAAAAACGTTGCTCGTATTAACAGTATGGTCTGATTGATAGGGTTTTGAGATATGTGAAAAATGATTCTAAGCGGTGATTTAGACGGTGCGACTTTTGCCTATGATTGTGAATGTCGCATGTGACTATTCGAGCGCACGCAGATGGCGTCATAGAAAAAAATCGAAAAAATGACTTTATTTATTACTGCTTCTGGTCACGATTGAAAATGACTGCAAAAACTTTTCTCCGAGCAAAAAACAAATACATTGTAATAACAAGGTTGCAACTTTCATATGAATTATAAACTCAAGTTATTTCTACTCTACTTAGACTGTAGGATGTACTATACGCACTTACAATTCACAGTGACTGTAGCTGTAGCATTTTGCTGTTGACCCACTCCATTCCAAGGTGTACATGTGTAATCTCCAGCAGCCTGTCTCTGTATGTTAACAATGCTGTACGTCTCTCCTTGATACAACACTGTTGAGCTGCCATCTTTTGTCCAGGTGATGTTTGGTGTTGGGTTGCCAGTTGCGTTACAGTGAAGAATGATGTTGCCTCCCTCTCGAACAATTTCATTTACTGGGCTACTTTGGATGACAGATGGATCTACGGAAAGGCCAGAATTTTGTTCTCTTAGCATTGTTTTACCACAAAAATGTCAATACAAAGGTAAGGGTGGTTTAGAGGACAACTGACGAGAGTGAAATTATGTGTAAATGTCGAAATCAGTTGGTGTGCATGGCTGATGGTGTAACCCTTAGTTTGTAAGGTTACTATTTCAGCGACTCAATTTAGCAAATTTGGATATTTCTGTATAAAATGTTAGAGCTCACTAGATAAAAAATTGTTTTTCGACAAATAACCAAACCCGTTAACATTCAGTGAGTTAATAGACGCTAAACACTCTTAGAGGAAATTGCTCACTTTTAAGAACGAATAAATATAGTAAACTTGATATTAATAAAATAAGGTCATCTTTGTTTGTGAAACGCCAATGATAATTACAAAAGTAGGATTGGCTGCAAAAGTTTCGAAATAGCCTCACTCTTCTTCTTCTGCTTTCTTCACTTGTTACATCTACTTGTTATTATGATCTTTCTTCACTTCTTCTATTTATTTTTATTATTTTGTTGTGGCTCACCGTCTTTAAAAGAAATAACAATAACAGTGCAGACTCTCTCCAACTGATGGATGACTGGTCCGCCTAGATTAGCAATTGCTACCTGTGGGTCACTCCACTGATGTAAGAATTTTATTTTTGGAAATAACGCTGAAAGTTAAAAGTTGGTATTCTTCCAAGTGATAAAATTTTCAGACAAATTTAAAGGGTCTTCTCGTCAGATGAATTTTAGACAATCTGTGGCTCAGCCCGGAAAAAGAAGCCAGATGATGATTACGATAATTGACTGAATGTGAACAAGTTATTAGACCTGAAATAGTAGCAACTTACAGTGCACAGTAACTGAAACAGTAGCACTGTCCTTGCTTCCTACTCCATTCCATACTTTACAGGTGTAGTCCCCATCCTGCTGTCGAGTGATATTGTTCACAGTAAAACTCTCTCCTGCATTCAACACAGTGTTGTTGCCATCTTTCGTCCAAGTGATGTTTGGTGTTGGATTCCCTGTTGCATTACAGTAAAGAGTGACACTGTTTCCTTCAACAGCTACAGTGTTGGAGGATGAACTTGTGATTGCAGCTGGACCTGTTGGGGTGAAAGAAACACAAAATAATGTCAATAAAGATATCGCTTGCTAGGAAAGCCATAGTTTAAGGGCGAAAATGCTTGAATGGCAGTAACCAGTAGCCGACATGTAATTACGAAGAAAATGGAAGCGAACTTGCCCCAATTCAGAAAAATTATTGAATGGATATGAGCACATCTTGGAACAGAATAAAGGTTAGTTTTACAGACCTCGCTTCTGAAGTTTATTTTGGTTTAAACAAGCTTGTTGTGCAAATATTGTGGCAAGGTTGTGAAGCCAATGTGCATGCTCAATTCACTGAATTCTCTGTACGAGAGCCTATAGTTTTCTCTATCAAAATTTTTTTCGAAATTAACGTCAGTCTAACGAGACTGAACTGTTATTGGTGATCAATTTCGTCAGAAAATTGTCGAAGTTTTCTGTGGGTCCACTCGCCTTTGACAATGTTATGACGAAATTTATTACCGATTGCAGTTCAGACACATGCATAAAAACTGACGTCAATTAGTTAATTAACATAAAACCACAGTCTACCCAAATAAAGAGGAAACCTGTTAGTATGACAACCAATGCACCAAAGAAACCTGGTATTAAGAGTTTTTGTTCAATGGCCACATTTATAGGACGAACGAAAGGTTCTACTCATTTTGGCTTTAGTTGTAGGTGCAGTATAGACACTTACAATTCACAGTGACTATAGCTGTAGCATTTTGCTGTTGACCCACTCCATTCCAAGCTGTACATGTGTAGTCTCCAGCAGACTGTCTCTGTATGTTACCAATGCTGTACGTCTCTCCTTGATACAACACTGTTGGGCTGCCTTCTTTTGTCCAGGTGATGTTTGGTGTTGGGTTACCAGTCGCATTACAGTGAAGCGTGACGTTGCTTCCCTCGAGAACAACTTTACTTACTGGACCGCTTTGGATGACAGAAGGATCTAAGAGAAACACAGTTTTGTAAGTAAACAACTGACAACAGCAAAACAAATGCGTGGAAGCATTTAACCTTTAGTCTGGGCAACTATTACAGCTACTATTCAAATTCAACACATTTACTAAGCATTTCTAGGAAAAATACGCCTGTTAGTCAACAGGTCTACAGTTCTAATACTTGAAACTAAAGAAAATCGCTCACTTTGTTTACGTTGACATTCTCTGATCTCACTGGTGTAATTTGTCGGAAAAAAATAAATGTATTTCTTGTAAACTTAAAGATAAGACAAAGTGATAGCGACTGTGTCATTCAATAAGTAACAAAAAGGGGATTCGTTGAGGGCAGAAAAGGGCATTTCCTTTTCAAAATAGGAGAAATCTCAAGTCAAATTGAGAGCCCTTCAAACGAATGTAACGGACGCACCATTCAAATGCACCATTTGAAGTAAGTTCCGGTCAATTTCCGTGCAAACATGACACGAAAACTAATTTTGCATCCTCTTACTAGTTCACGCAATGCGTATCCTTATCGCGTGAATTTCCCAACGCAACACAGTTGACAATTTCATCAAGAAAGATCGCCCAAAAAAGAAAAAGCAAAAAGCGAACAAAGATCATTCTATGCACTAGCCTCATGTTCTCTTGCCGTTGGTAATAAGTAAGAAAACGTAGAGCAAAATGACAGTTAAAAAAGAGGAAAGTAACACAAAATACTGCAAGAAAAACAAAACAAACAAACAAACAAATAGAAAGCGACCACCGATAAACAGCGATAAAGGCAACTTACAATGTACAGTAACCGTAGCCGTGGCATTTTTCTGTTCACCCACTCCATTCCAAGCTGTACACGTGTAATCTCCAGCAGCCTGTCTCTGTATGTTAACAATGCTGTACGTCTCTCCTTGATACAACACTGTTGGGCTGCCATCTTTTGTCCACGTGATGTTTGGTGTTGGGTTACCTGTTGCATTACAGTGAAGAGTGACGTTGCTTCCTTCCACGGCAGTTTCACTAGCTGGACTGGTGTCGATGGAAGAAGGATCTGAATTTGAAGGAGATTAGAGTCAAACATAAGAACCGTCAAGGGTCTTTGTTAGAGTCCGTCCCCCCCCCCCCCCGAACCCCCACCTCGCATATCAAAAGATAAATTTAATCTTTCTTCAGGAAGTTGCCTTTGCAGTCTGTATTACTTATATTTGACAGTTCTACTGTTCTTTTCCTCATTTCACAATGTCGCTGCTCACTGGATATTTTCATTGTTTTGTTTTATGTTACTCTAAAGGATTTGCCTCTTTCAAGGGATGGTTGCTTACAGCACTCTAGGACTAAGTTGGGTAAACAGAAACTGAAAGATATTCCTTGGAACGATCACTACAATTGCCTGCTTAGCTCTTACGAGCACGCATGAATCCTTGGTGAAATAACGAGATCTCCTTTATCTCACTTACAATGCACTGCAACCATGGCAGAAGCATTTGCCTTGGTTTCAACTCCATTCCAAGCTGTACATGTGTAATCTCCAGCAGCCTGTCTCTGTATGTTAACAATGCTGTACGACTCTCCTTGATACAACACTGTTGGGTTGCCATCTTTAGTCCAAGTGATGTTTGGTGTTGGGTTACCAGTTGCGTTACAATGAAGAGTAAAGTTTCTTCCCTCGAGAACAACTTTACTTACTGGACCACTTTGGATGACAGAAGGATCTAAGAGAAACATAGTTTTGTTGCCTTAGCATAGCCATTTGTAGCCATAAATATGAATAAGTAGCTACAATGTACAGCGCTACGTGTATTTCAAGTCAACAACTGACAACAGTAAAACAAATGAGTGGAAGCGTACTTTTAGTCCAGGTTACTATTTCAGCTACTATTTATTCAATTCAACACATTTACTTAGTATTTCTAGGAAAAAAAATGCTTGTTAGTCTTCATGTCTTTAGTTCTAATACTTAGACTAAAGAAAACCGCTCATAATAAGAAACAATCTTTGTTTACGCTGGCATTCTCTGATCTCACTAGTGTAATTTATCGAACAATATTGTATTCTTGTAAACTTATAGATAAGACAAAGTGATAGTGACTGTCTCATTCAGTAACTAACAAAATAGGGGATTCGTCGAGTGCTGAAAAGGAACTAACTTTTCAAAAAAGCAAATTTTAAGTCAAATGGAGAGCCCTTCAAACGACTGTAACGGAAGCACCATTTAAATGCACCGTTTGAAACACGTTTTGACCCGTTCCCTTGCAAACTTGGCACGATAACTCAATTTTGTAGCCTCTAACTAGTTCATAGGATACCCTTCCTTATCGCCTAAAATTCTCAACGCAACACGTCACAATTTCATCAACAGAGATCGCACAAAAAGAAAACAAGAAACAAGCAAGTTTAAATAAGAGGAGAACAGTACAAAATGATGGGGAAAAATAGAAAGCGATCGCAAATGAACAGCGATAAAGGCAACTTACAATGCACAGTAACTGTAGCTGTAGCATTTTGCTGTTGACCCACTCCATTCCAAGCTGCACATGTGTAATCTCCAGCAGCCTGTCTCTGTATGTTAGCAATGCTGTACTTCTCTCCTTGATACGACACTGTTGAGCTGCCACCTTTTGTCCAGGTGATGTTTGGTGTTGGGTTACCAGTCGCATTACAGTAAAGACTGACGTTGCTTCCTTCCGGAACATTTTGACTAGCTGGACTGGCGTCGATGGAAGAAGGATCTGAATTTGAAAAAGAGATCAGAGTTAAATGCAAATGCCTTGAATGGTCTTTGTTAGGCTTCCTCCCTCCATCTCCTCACCTCCAATAAACCACACCCTATACCACAAGAATAACGTTAGTCATTGTAAATTGTTGAAGCAGGTTCCTTTGCAGTCTACATCATTAATCAAGGTTTGTTATACTCTCTTGCACTCTTAAAAACAACAAGTATAGAGGTGTTTTCCTCAATAGAAGGAAGGCTAGGTTCGAAGTAGTTGCTTTCATCTAGGATAACACGATTTAAACAGAATAAGTTGGCTGAACACAAACGGAAAGATGTCCCTTTAAACCACCACTACACTTGTCCGGTAATTTCTTATGACTACATATGCACCCTTCGTAAACAACCAATATCTCCTTTTTCTTACTTACAATGTACTACAATTGTGGCAGAAGCATTCACTTTGGATCCAACTCCATTCCAAGCTGTACACACATACAACCCAGCATGCCCACGGCCGATGCTGCTGATAGAAAAACTTTCTCCTTGATGCAAAACTGTTGGACTGCCATCTTTTGTCCAGGTGATGTTTGATGGTGGGTTACCAGTCACACTGCAGTGAAGAGTGACGTTGCTTCCTTCCACAACAACTCTACTTGTTGGACCACTTTTAATGACAGAAGGATCTGAGAGAAAAGAAAAGAATATTTTTTTTACAGTTTTGTCCATAAAATACCACCATATAGCTACTAAGCGTTATTGATAACTGACAACAGTGAAAAAAAGTTAATGCATACGAGCGTTATCTTGTCCTAGTTACTACTCATTCAGTTCAACAAATTCAGTTATCAAGCATTTCTAGACAAAAAATGTTTATTGCAGTTGAAGTACTTAAATTTAATTGTAAATTGGCTAGATAGAGGGAACAAGGCTGTTAGCATTCCTTGAACAACGGCTGAAATCAGAAAAGTTAATAGTTCCTAGCCAGTTCAAAGAAAATCAAAATAAAAGGTAGGTTAAGTCGCACACGAGAAGAGGAGGCCAACACGGCCGGCGATTATCCAGGTTTCTGTAGCACGAAGCATGAAGAAACTGAGAGTATTGCTACTACCCGCTAGACGGGATGCTAATCCAACGCAGGATTACCCCCAGCAATATGTCGCCGGTACCCATTTATACACCTGGGTGGAGCGAGACAATATGGGGTAAAGTTTCTTGTCTAAGGAAACAACACGATGGCAGGCACCGGGCCTCAAACCAGCGACCCTCAGATCTAAGTCCAAAACGCTAACAACTCCACCACCGTGCGCCCACGAAATAATAACAGACAATCTTTATTTACGTTGGCATTTTTTATATCGTCGTTTGCGTATATTTATCGACAGTTAAACGTACTCTAGTTATACTTATAGACAAGATAAATTTGATGGCGACTATGCTATTCAATGACTAACAAAAACGAGGATACGCAAAATATTGAAAAAAACATTTGCTTTAGAAAAACCTCCTAGACCTAGACCTAGACCTAACCACTCCCTACTCTCTTTGAACATGAAATACACGGATGCCTCAAAGGAAACAGGAAATAGAGTTTCACCTATTTGTAATGTATAGATTGATGTTTAAAAAAAGTGAATGTTTTTCGAGATCGACGTATCCATAGCAACACGGTGACGTCATTGCTACTTTTACTTTTCCTAAATTTGTAAGAAATCCAGACATTCGTTTTTAAATTAAGCTATTTGTAGGACTTGTAGTTCATACAATTGTCTTCGGTTGTACGGATTTTCTACATTTTTTATGGGAGAGTTTTCGATAAATAATTGATTGAAGTTTTTAGCTGCTACTAACAAACAAGTCATGAACAATTCTTTTCGCGTTCCTCAAACTGGAAATCGGGTGAAGCGATTTCTTTCATCTATTCCTGCAGGATAGCTGAAATCTCTAGAAACAATGTGAGGCCAAAGTTTTCTTTCCAGGGTTAAGATAAATGTCAGTTTGAGGAACACGAAAAGAGTTGTTTATGATTCGTTTGTTAGCAGCAGCTAAAAACTTCAATCACCTTAAGAGTAAATTAAGAGGTATTCAAGAGTCTGTACAACTTTTAAAGGGACGTTTGACCCTTCTTTTTTCCCTTGGTGTGATAACTAATTCTACCTTGCATTTGCATACATTCTGAGATCACATGAGATAGCAAGTCACGTGACTTCGAGCTCAGTGCGAGTTTTGACTTCGAGCAAGGTCGTTTGTGGCACTTTTGTGCTCCCAAAATCGCTCCCGAATATTTACGTAGCTCCTGTGCTGTCCTGTGGTTTATCAAACCGAAGATGTCCTCGACGTCCAAAGAGTCCGAGGACGATCTTCTTGCCGAGGAAGCCGGAGAAGAGGGTGAAGAAGACAAGGAATCGCTTACTGACGAACGCAACGCTGTCCTTCCACGCGCCTCACAACAACTCAAGAGTCCAAACCCCGCTTCTTCGGATGAAATTAACCTACTCACCAACGCAATACTAGGCTTAACAAAAAGCCTACCAAATCTTCTACCTCCACCTCGTGGAGAGACAAAAGGCAAAGGAAAACGGCCGGCGAGCAAGTCTCCAAACGCCGTTCCCGCCAAAAAGGCAAAAGACAAAGATGGCGAGGCGGGAAGCTCCATGAGCGCCTCCGACCAGTCCACTGACTGCGAGATTCTCTACGACTCTGTGCTAAATAGCATAAATGATGAGTCAGAGCAAAATACCACTCGTAGTGGTGATGAGGACGATTTCCTCTCGGAACTCGTAAAAGAATACGAGTCTGACGATACCGTGGGCGAAAGCCTCGAGAATGAGAAACTAGCCAAGCTAGTTGACAAAATGTTCCGCTGCAAACTAAGCGAGAAAAATCTCAAAGACCGGCTTGAGAGGCAGGAGAGACCGGCTAATTGTACTGCAGCCAAGCCTCCCAGGGTAAACCCAGGCATTTGGCGTCGATTGAGAGAGCCTACAAAGAAGAGGGATTTACAATTTTACAAAATACAACAAGCCCTCACAAAAGGCATCCTGCCAGTTGTCCGTATAACGGACAAGCTTATGCAGGCGAAATCACTTGATGATGAAGAATGCCAAGACTTAAAGAAACTGGGGTTGGAGGCCATGTCCCTCCTCACTCATGCTTCTTATGAGATAAACATGCAACGGCGTCTGCTTCTGAGACCAGATATTGGGAAGGAATACTCAGCCCTCTGCTCCTCCCAACTGCCATTTACAGATTTTCTCTTTGGAGATGATCTACAAAAGCATTTGAAAGATATTGGCGATCAAAACAAAATAGGGGCCAAGATCACCCCTAATTACAAAGGGCAACGCTCTTCTCCAGGAAGGTTTAGCAATAACAGCTATAAGCAGTCAAAAAACTGGAGAGGCCACAACTCCAAACCTTGGAAATACAAAAACAATGCCAACCGGGACAAGACAACCCGGACAAGCCAATAGAACACTTACTGCCAGCTACTAGCACAGTAAGTATATGTCCACCACTTTGTAACAGTGTATATATAGCTGGAAACATAGCAAGGCATTTCAATGTCTGGCAGACTTTAACCTCTGACTCCTACATTTTAAGCATCGTTCAGGGTTGTCAATTAGAGTTTTGCAACCCACCTTGCCAGGTGCAAACCCCTAGAGCAGTCAAACTTTCTAGTAAAGAGCCAGATATTGCCACTACTGAAATTAAGAAGCTTTTAACTAAAGGGGTCATTAGAGAAGCCACTCATGTTCCTGGTGAATTTATCTCAACAATTTTCACCAGACCCAAGAAAGATGGGTCTCACCGTCTTATTTTGAACTTGAAAAAGCTTAATGAGCATATTGTGTACCACCACTTTAAGATGGATTCACTGCATAGTGCTACTCAACTGATGAAGCCTAATTGCTGGATGGCTGTCTTAGACCTTAAGGATGCATACTACTCTGTTCCTATTAGGACTGAAGACAGAAAATACCTTCGTTTCGAACATGAAGGCCAACTTTATGAGTTTGTTTGCCTTCCTAATGGCCTCTCTAGTGCACCCAGAATTTTTACCAAACTGTTAAAACCTGCCCTTGCTAGATTAAGGGAGGACGGGGTGCTTTTAGTCATTTACATTGATGACATTATCCTCTTTGCAGATGACCCTCAGACATTGCTCGGTTTTCTACAAAGGGCTATTACATTATTGCAGTCTTTAGGATTCACTATCCATTCTGATAAATCTCAACTTGTCCCATCCCAGAAGGTCAATTTTCTGGGTTTCATTTTAGACTCTGTTGCGATGACAGTCTCTATGAAATTGGACAAGGCTGACAAAGCAAAATCAGCCATCCTACAGCTCCTTAGGAAGGAGCAACCACTTATAAGAGAGGTTGCATCCGTAGTTGGGCAAATGGTGTCATGCTTTCCTGGAGTTAAATATGCCCCACTGTATTACCGTGCTCTTGAAAATGACAAAACTGATGCTTTAAAGATGAATGGGTGGAACTTAGATGAGAGAATGCTCATCTCTGATATAGCTAAGAAAGACATGTCCTGGTGGCTTTCAAATATTGACAATGATCCATGCCCTGTTCTGCCTATGAAATACAAATTAACCCTTAAATGCGATAGCTCTCTAGAAGGATGGGGAAGTGTCATTGAAAATTCTCCACTTGTTGCAAATGGGCGATGGTCCCACAGTGAGAGTATGTGCCACATAAACTACTTGGAAATCAAAGCTGTCCTTTTTGGTCTTCAGTCTTTGTGCTCAGACTTAACAAACTGCAACATCAAAGTGTTGTCTGATAACCAAACAGCGGTTTCCTATCTGAGAAATATGGGTGGCACCCACTCTCGGGACTGTAATGAGATTGCAAGGGAAACTCTTTTGTGGTGCAAGGACAGGGGCATATCCTTAACTGTCACCCATTTACCTGGGAAACAAAATGTTGAAGCTGACCTAGCAAGTAGACATTTTCATGATGACACTGAATGGTCATTAGACACTCATGTTTATAACAGCTTAATTACCAAATGGGGAAAACCTGAGATTGATCTCTTTGCATCACGCTTGAATGCAAAACTGCCCTGCTATGCAGCATGGAAACCTGACCCAAGTGCCTACTCTATTGATGCCTTTACACTTGACTGGTCTGTGTATAAACTTGTTTACTGTTTTCCACCTTTTAGTATAATTGGGAAAGTACTTCAGAAGATAATATTCGCCAAGACAACAGCAATCCTAGTTCTCCCCGACTGGCCAACACAGTTTTGGTACCCACGAGTGATGTCAATGCTAATGGCTCCTCCACACCGAATAAAGCTGCAGAAGTCAACACTGACCCTTCCCCACGATGCCAAGAAAATCCACCCCCTTTACCCCAAGCTCCAACTGATTGGCTGTCTTGTGTCAGGGAATCCCTCCAGTTACAAGGAATAACTGGGGAAACTTTGAGCATCATTATTGATTCATGGAGAGAAGGTACTCAGAAGCAATACAGAACCAGCATATCTGCTTGGATAAATTACTGTAAAGAACGGAAGATCAGCATTACAACACCTTCTCTGCCAGAACTGTTGAACTTTCTAACTCTTCAGTCCAAAAGGCTAAGCTACAGTGCTCTAGGAACCACTAGAAGTGCCCTTTCTTCATTCATCAACATTGATGGCTTCAAAGTAGGAGAACACCCTATCGTTTCACGTTTTATGTCAGGTGCCTTCAACAGGAAACCAACTTTCCCCAGATATGTGGAAACATGGAACCCTCAAATTGTCCTTAGCCACCTTAAGGACTACCCTGACGTCAAGGAAATGTCTCTGAAGCAATTGACATTGAAACTGACTATGATTTTGGCCTTAGTCACTGCACAGCGAACACAGACTCTTAAGTTGCTGTCAATTAATGACATGCAAACTAAAGCTGGCGAATATGTTTTTCAAATTACATCCATTCTTAAGCAGACAAGTGCTCATGGTGGCAGGCAAAGACACCTGCAACCTATTGTGTTGAAGAAATATGACCATGATAAAACCCTTTGCGTTTTTACATTGTTACAAGAGTATCTTATGAGAACTGTTAAGTTAAGAGGTTCATGTTCTCAACTTTTAATTTGCCACTGCAAGCCTCATGGGCCTGCATCGAAAGACACTATTTCTAGGTGGCTCAAACAGGTTATGCTTGACGCTGGAATTAATACTTCTGTTTTTAAGCCTCACTCCACCAGAAGTGCAGCCACTTCTGCTGCAAAGTCAGCTAATGTTCCTTTAGATGAAATTATGGCCACTGCTGGCTGGCGTTCAAGCTCTGTATTTGCTGTTTATTATAACAAACCACTGTTTAATGCTAGTTCTTTTGCTAACAATGTACTGGGGAAGAATTAGTGCATTGGTAATATATGCCATGTTTACCATTTCTTTTTTAGAATGTGTACTCTTTATTTTTTGAGGGCCCTATAGAGCTCTAAAATCTCATGTGATCTCAGAATGTATGCAAATGCAAGGTAGAATTGAATAATTAAACGAGACTTACCTGTAAGTTGAAGTTTGATTGAGATTCTACCGTAGCATTTGCAGAAATGAAGAGATCACATCCCTCCCTATTTCCCCCCCTTGTATGTTACCTTATCACATCTAGTGATTATTCCTATTGTTCTATGGTGCTGCATACATCAATTCATTATTCATGTATGGGGTAGTCTACAGGACTCCTCAAAAAATATGCTTTCAAGACTGAGCTCGAAGTCACGTGACTTGCTATCTCATGTGATCTCTTCATTTCTGCAAATGCTACGGTAGAATCTCAATCAAACTTCAACTTACAGGTAAGTCTCGTTTAATTATTCAATTTTTGTGCCCCCTTCCTACTTCACGAGATATGTTTCTTTATCACGTAAAACTCCAAATGCAAGATGCCCATGGGGTCATCACCCTACGGACTAGTCTTATATTCTCATGTGATTGGTAATAAGTAAGAAATCCTAAACGAAAAGAGCCCTCAAAGCGACCACAAAAGAACAATAAAAAGGCAGCTTACAGTGTACAGTAACTGTAGCTGTAGCATTTCTCTGTTCACCCACTCCATTCCAAGCTGTACATGTGTAATCTCCAGCAGCCTGTCTCTGTATGTCAACAATGCTATACGTCTCTCCTTGATACAACACGGTTGAGCTAGCATCATTTGTCCAGGTGATGTTTGGTGTTGGGTTACCAGTTGCATTACAGTGAAAACTGATGTTGCGTCCTTCCAGGACAGTTTGATTAGCAGGAATGGCATCGATGGAAGATGGATCTGAGTTCGGAGGAGACATTAGAGTCACACTGATGATTCTTCAAATGTATTTGTTGGGTTTCCTCCCCCTACCCTCCCCCAGCCAAAAATAAAATCAGTTTTTATTCTGGTAGTTTCCTTTGCAGTCTATATAACTTGTCAATGAATGAAACGCTCTCTTAAAATTCATCGTGTCGAGTCTTTCCCTCGTTATTAAACGTCTGGTAATGCTAGAGGTGTTTGGTTTTTGGAGGATGCCTGCTCACTGGTTTTATCAACGGATTTTTTGTTGTGTACCAGAAGCTTCAACACCCCCCGGGCATTTGAACTTTTGAAGATTGCCTTGTTGAAATTCCCTCCCCTAGGGGCAAAAAAGCCGTTCAAATGCACCACCAATTAGTACTGAAATACCTCTCCTCAAAGACAAATTTCGTCTTGAAGCAAACACTGTTCACAATTTTCAGAAAGAGTTATGCCGTGATGACACCTTCAAACTTCTTTTGAAGATGTTCTTGAAAGAGTTATTCACTAACAAATGCGAAAAATTCTATCTTGTAAATCCGTCAAACCTTACAAAAACCCAAAAAACTCACGGGAGTATTACACCAGAACAAGAGATAAATCCGGTTCAAATTCCCCACCCTTCCATGGCACCGTTCAAATTCCCCCCTTCCCGGGCACAATGCACAGTCAAATGCCCGGAGGGGAATGTTGAAGCTTCAATTTGACAGGTACATTACTTTTGAGGAATTACTACTTTTAAGGGGGCTGCTGCATTCAGAACCCTAGGATAACATCGGTTACCCTACGTTGAGCGAACAAACTGAAAGATGTTCCTTTCAGTCACCACGTTACTTGTCAAGTTACGCTTACAATTACACATGCATCCTTAGTAAACAACGAATATCTTCTTTATCTTACTTACAATGCACAGTGACTGTGGCAGAAGCATTTGCTTTGGATCCCACTCCATTCCAAGCTGTACACACATACAACCCGGCTTGTCCACTGCTGATGCTGCTGATAGTAAAACTTTCTCCTTGATACAACACAGTGTTGCTGCCATCTTTTGTCCAGGTGATGTTTGGTGGTGGGTTACCAGTCGCATTACAGTGAAGAGTGATTTTACTGTTTTCAGTTGCAGTTGTACTAGAGGGTGATTGTTCAAGCGCACTTGGGACTGTATAAAGATAGTAGAGTACGTATGTGGCATTAGTAGAAGTCTACTAACATTCTATCATAAATGCCGAGTAGAAAATGCTACTCCACCAGGTCAGTTTAACTTCAGAATAACAACGTTTCACAGATTTTCACTAAAGTGTGCAAAATAAATCCATGTGATGATGTCGACTACTGTGGAGCACAACACTGTACTTTCGACCGGGAAATCAAAAGGTTGGTGGTTCAAGGTTTGGACTCACCACTTGTCGTGTTGTTTCCGCAGACATAAAACTTTACTCCATAGTCTCTCTACACTCAGGTGTATGAGTACCAGCGCATCATTAAGGATACCCTTGGAGGTAGCCTTGCAATAGACTAGCATCCCATATTGGGAAAATAGTGATCCAGTGTTATGGCAAACCAGATTCAAGCACTGACTTTATGACCCAACGTGGTTGTTCAGTCCAGGGGACTGGATAAAAGACTTAACTCTACCGTTAAAATGCTACTACAATACACTAAGAACTCACAATGAACTGTAACGACTGCAATGCGTTGCTGTTTTTTCCCAACTCCATTTCCTGCAGAACACACGTAGCTGCCAGCTTCTTGTCTTGTTAGGTTGGCAATAGTGTATGTGTCTCCTTCGTGTAGCACTTCGTCACTATCCTGTTTGGTCCAGTTTATGGCCGGGGAGGGGTTACCAGAAGCTTTACAGAACAGCACTGTATCACCACCTTCAATGATAGTTGCATTTGCTGGTCCTTTGTCAATCTTAGTTGGGTCTAAAGCAGAAAATAATTGAGAAACTGACCATGGTTTAATCTTCGATAAAATCCATGAAGCACTTTTCGATAGTAAGTGTAGTGGTTTTAAGAAATTGTTTTTGTTTTTGTATTGATTATCTGATTTTCCTTTGTCTTGATCACGGTCATTGTCAAAGGTGGCACTTTTCAACAGTATGTCACTGTATGGGGTTTAATTTGATTTTAATATAAAGCTACGGGGCAAAGGAAAGACACTTGAGGTTGATGTCTCCTCAAAGCATACAACCACTGCAAACATTTACCATTGTCAATATCAATCTTTGTTGTTAGCTTTAAATGTACATTAACAGACTTCGGTTCATACTATGAGTACGAGACTTAGTACGCACATGACTTTCAAATTCTAAACAAGAGACGTTCCCAAACTCCTCACCCCTCTGTACTGCTCACCAACAAAGAGCAAGGCTCGAGAGACGAGACAGGTGTGACAATCTAAACCCGCCAAAAGAATTTGAAAAGTAGTACTCGTACTCAATCTCATACTCAGTGTGTTCTTATCTGAAGTCCTCTGTTAACAGCCCGCCTACTGCTGTTGCAAGCTGTCAAAATAAAACATGACGTGAAACGAATTGAAAGGAAATACTACACCAAAACGTACAATGTACAGTAACTGTAGCTGTAGCATTTTTCTGTTCACCCAATGCATTCCATGCTGTACATGTGTAATCTCCTGCAGCCTGTCTCTGAATGTTAACAATGCTGTACGTCTCTCCGTGATACATCACTGATGGGCTGCCATCTTTTGTCCAAGTGATGTTTGGCAATGGATTGCCAGTTGCATTACAGTGAAGAGTGAGTTTGCCTCCCTCGACAACAGTCGTATTCGAGGGTGCAAAGGCAATAACACTTTCATCTATTAAACAAACAAACAATACAGAAAACTTATGGTTTGACAGATTTGTACACAAAATTAATTAGAAAAGCCAATAGAATTCAGAGGAAAATTCATAACGTTCTGTTAGAAATCAGTGACTTATTTTCACAAGTTATTGTGAAGTCATTGTGCTCACTGGACTGAACCATTCCAAACTAAAGCTCCAGGTTTCAAAGAAGTCTTGAGAAAGATTGCAGTGTAAGTGCAGCTCCTAGCCGAGAAATGTGCAAGAGTTGAAGAGCATAGGCAAAGCTTCTTTGAAAGGAATGCAGAATAACAGAGCCCCATTCAAACCAGCCTCGCTGAACTGGGCACCTCTGTCTAAATATTGTTGAAATAAATAAATTAATCACATGCACGTGCGTGCAAAATCAGCACATGAGCTGATCAGGAAGTCAACAGTGTGTAGTCAGCACGAGTATCCAGGTCCTTTAATTATCAACGACAGTGAGGATCGAGATGCAAGAATCAACAACAAAAGTTGCTTAACGCAGTGACACAATCATGTTAACTTGTCACCTGATGAAGTCTAGCAGTAAGCTTTTGAAATGTCATGTTTAACTTGACTCGCAACACCGCAAGTAAGAAATTTTAGCTGTTCCAAGATGCACAAACAATTTTTTACTGGCTTACCTGTTGTGAAACATATAAATGGCAGTGCAATTTTAATTGAGTGGTTTTCAATTATTTCATCAAATAAGAAATGTGTGACATACACCATCAAGCAAAAAGTTATCTGTTTTACATAGACAAGGATAAAAGATTGTGTAAACTTACAGTGTACAGTAACTGTAGCTGTAGCATTTTTCGACACACCCACTCCATTCGAAGCTGTACATGTGTAATCTCCAGCAGCCTGTTTCTGTATGTTAACAATGCCGTACGCCCTTCCTTGATACAACACTGTTGGGCTGCCATCTTTTGTCCAAGTGATGTTTGGTGCTGGGTTACCAGTTGCATTGCAGTAAAGAGTGACGTTTCCTCCTGCAATAATAGTTGTACTTGACGGTCTCTGAGTAATCACACTCTTATCTAGAAGTGCAAAGGTAAGAAATAAAGGTAAATCAAGATACGTATCCATTCTTTGCTGTACATGCGCAGGGCGAACATATGCAAAATGGACATGGTGCAACTATGCAACGTTGTTGCTTCCAACCCAGAACTCACAACGTTGTTGGTTTCATCTTCAAATACACAGGACACCCAACGGTTCGTTTCGGGAATATCTGTTCGGAAGGCCTTAAATCGCCTGAGATTTTCGGATTTAATAGCAGTGAAGCTAGAGATTTCTTCGGCAAAACATCACGTCGGACTTTCGTAACAACAGGACTTATTAGCTCCTATTGTTTTCGGAGAGACAAATATGTCGTTCAGAGTGCAAAATAAGGTCAGCTAGCATTTTCGGAGAACCTTCAGCAGCTCCGAAATTCGACAGATTCTGTTTCCTAAAATTTTCTCCGGCCTAAATTTGTAGCTAAAATATCCGAACAGATCAATCCATATCAGCTTACACAAATATGCCTTTAAAAAGCTCTGAAACAACCTAAGAAAGCAGAAAATGATATTTCAAGCATTTTGCTAAATTTTCTCGTTGGGTGGCCCTGAATACATTCCCTTCCCTCCCAACAAGCTTTCCCTGGGTACTCTTGTAACATCAGGATAATAAAACTTCGCTATTAAATTCGACTCAAATACCGAGGTTCATAGCTTTGCTAGTCAGAACGGTACCATGCGCTACCCTTGTTAAACAGTATCAGTCTAGATAATAATGAACCAAGTTCAGTGGTTTGAGAAATAAGAAACTCAATTTACCTAGACACTTACAGTTAACAGATGACTGATTAGAGCAGTTTTCAATTGAGTGTCGAAAGTAATGTTCTGTTTGCTTTGGTTTTGCATTACTAGGCTCTCTGATTGGTTAAAAAAACTCGCGCCACTTTCTCAGCCAATCAGGCGTAAAACCAAAACCAATCGTGACTTGCTCGCACGCGTTTTCCCGCGCTTAGCGCCAATTGCTTGTATTTGATTTGATTTCTGATTGGTTCATTTTGTGTTTTGTTCCTGTTGTGATTGGTCAGAGTAATTGCTTTGGTTTTGGTTTTACGACACTCATTTGAAAACCGCTCTGTTAGTTAAATCCCAATTATACTTGTCACTACAAACTTTGTAATAGTACAGTTAGCTCTATTTGGCACACCAGGTAACGATACATATAATCTGCTTAACCCTTAGGTTAATCCAACAGAAATGTAGTTTCCACATCCATCAACCGGTCGCACCCAAGAGTTAGAGCAGACACCATGCATCTAGCCTCATTAACCAATTTCCGGAACAAAACTTGTAGAAGTCACTTACAATGTATTTGCTGTGTACGTGTACGTGTAAACCGCAAATGACCAACAGTGCTCCCCTGTTATTTCAAACCCGGATATATTTAACCTCTCCCTATCTTAGAATGAGACACCCTTTCCTATTTTGGTTGATGAAGCGCAGTTACTTACTGTGGCCTATCTCGAACTCCCTTTACTTCACACAATTTTTGCTTTCCCTTGCCCATTTGAGATGGTGGCGTTCTACTGTATGATAAACAAAACTTACAGTGTACAGTAACTGTAGCTGATGCATTTTTCCTTTTACCCACTCCATTCCAAGCTGTACATGTGTACTCTCCAGCAGCTTGTCTCTGTATATTAACAATGCTGTATGTCTCTCCTTGATACAACACTGTTGAGCTGCCATCTTTTGTCCAGGTGAAGTTTGGTGTTGGGTTACCAGTTGCATTACAGTGAAGAGTGACGTTGCTTCCTTCCACAATAACTTGATTAACTGGCCTAGCCTCAATCACAGAAGGATCTAAACAAAATGAATAAAAACTATAAGCAAGACCTTGAACAGTAAAATCGGCCACCTCATGTGAGCTGCTTGTTTCTCCATACACACTGTACTACTGGGCTGGAACATCCTCCGAGACCTAACCAACACTGTGAAACTGAAATTTTTTCAAGTGGTCATACGAAAGACATGCGTGAGAAATTCCATAGAGTCAAAGACCGGTAACAAAATCGGGAGCCATTGATTAAAGTCTCCCAGAAGAGTTAAAGATCAGTAAAGAATGGGTTGCAATGAATCACTGTATAAAGTTTTGTGGTTATTGCACAACACAGTAAGAGGAGACAGTACCTTATCCTCATCCGTCAAACTTTCACAAATACAGGTATTTTTAAGAGGCCAAATTATTGCGTTTTTCGTTGTTTTCAGGCAAAAATAGCTAAATTCATAATTATAGCTAATAATGGAAGGATCTTGCTTGCTCATACATGAATTGTTTCTTGCCGACCAGAGGGACCATACCGAGTGGATTTTCAAAATGAATGAGGAACAATCAGTTTTTATCGATTTTATAGGAAACAAAGGGGAAAAACGTGAAACTGTGGGCCCAACCTTTCACGTGGGAAACCATTTCCATCCTGGCCAGCTAAAGACATAGATATGTGCACTGGAATAGCCGGTTTTAACAAAACTGGACCAAACATTTTCGGCTTCCACTGGCTTTTCAAAAGGAGATGACAGTGCCCCTTTAAAAAGCTTTTTGATGTTGTTATTTTTTATTCATTTGATACCAATCCAAGAAAGTGACATTTGTTTTAATGGTTAAAGCGGAAGAGTCCCTTTTCCCATATCAATCTACTTAGTTTGTATTACACTTAACTATGAGGCTTGTAAAGCCAAAACACCCAAGCTTTGCAGAATAGCATATTTTTTGACACTTTTTCATTGTGCATGGCTTTACAGTGTATAGAATATTTAACACTTACAATGTACAGTGACTACAGCTGAAGCTTCAACAGATCCCAGATTGTTCATGAATTTGCACTTGTACTCTGCACCATTGTCCACTCTCGTTAAGTTTACCAGCCGTAGCATCTCAGAGGTAGACAAAGTCACATTAATGCCTGTCTTTGTCCATGTCACGTTTGGCGCTGGGCTTCCAGTTGCATTACAGAAAAGAACAGCACTGTTGCCTTCAATGACTGTTTTAGTGGAAGGGGCAGTCACAATTTCTGGAGCATCTTAAACGTAAAATACACCGAATCAAGACTTAAAGTGCAAAATAAAGAACACAAAATGGTGCAGTCTTTCCACGGAAACGTTTTAGTTCTAAAACACTTACTTTGCACAACCTAATCAGGTCTGATTTAGCCAACTCGGCCTACGGCCTCGTCGGCTAAGTATCAGGTGATATTCCGCGCGATTTCACAGGATAATTGTTAAATATATTGCACAAAAATTTCGTGGAATGAGATAGACTGTTTCTAAGATGTGTAGGTGGCGACCATTTTCCCACGACACAAAAACACACTGAGCTTTGTGCAATGGAAGATTCTTTTCTGAAGGAGTTGGTTCAACCACCGTCACCTCCGAACTAAACAAACGTTGGTAAAAATACAGGTGTAACTGCACTCCCGGGTAGAAGTCTCATAAAAGGATCCTACACAATTTTGCTGGACCTGTTCATCCAAGTTCACTTAACACTTAACCATTGCGCCTCTACTGCGCTAAACCCACTTTACATACACCATTATTCAAATACTTACAGTGAACAGTAATATTTGCTGTAGCTGTGGCAGGACTCTCCACTCCATTACTGGCTGTACACTGATACTGAATCATGTTATCAGGGGTCCCAGGTCTGCGCACATTCACCACTGTGAGAGACGAGTTCTGGGAAAGCACTCCTGATTGGCCAATCCGTGTCCAGGTTATCGCTGGAGAAGGCACACCACTGGTATTGCAGGTTAGAGTGATATTCCCACCTTCAGTCACTGTGTGAGTCTGAGGAATCACCTTGGCAACTGGAGCAACTGGAAATGAACAGTAAACATTAAAAATGTACAAGTTAGTATACGAGACATTGCACAAAGCATAATGCGGAGATACGGGACTTGTGTGTTTCCATGACCCTAAGAGCTTTGCCCACTAAAATTCTGAATTACGGGCCACTCATGTCAGTTACATCAACAGGTAGAGGCCATGCCTGAATGACTAACGGGAATCTCTGGCTCTTTGTTTCTAAATTAACCCTTTAAGACCCAGCATCAACATGCATTTTCTCCTCAAAAGTCTCAACATATTTCTGCATGGGGGAATTTGCCTGAACATCAAGACATCTCATCTTTGATGATCACTTCCTTTATTCTCATGACCTGTATGTTTAACTAAGTAGTGATACTGTGAGGAGAGATTAGATTCTGGTCACTACTGGAGATTAAGAGGTTAAAGGGAAGGGTTCACAGTTTAGTGCATGCTCGTGAATCTAAATGCTGTTTTTTCGCCCGTGCACGCTGTAACAAGTACGCAAACAATATTATTTCACAACATTGTTAAAGAACCAATCAGAGGCGAGTAGATTGCTCGCGTTTAATGATTTCTCAGCTATCTGCACGTGCCCCAGGCAGCCATTTGACCAAAGCGCGTGCAAATAGCGGTAAATTCATCAACCATGGAATAAAACCTTCGGGCCAAAAATAAATTCAACGTTGGCAGTGTTGGTACAATCCACTAATACTTCCAGCGAATTTAGTCCAGCTCTGCGGTTCTACTTGGGCTTACTATAGTATGTGATCTCTGAGATACATGCGAATGTGATTATTAATTTGATTAATGCACATGCGTCGAGAAGTGAACCTGTCCCTTTAAGGGTTGGCTCGAACAGTTGAGTATTAAAAGCATTAGACACCTCTGGAAAGGACACCTTAAAGTTGGCAAACCTGTGAGTTTGAACCAAGTAACATTTTACGGTTGTTTGTATGGCAAAGTAATTTCGTGCATGCATGTATGCAAGGAATCTCTGTTCCCACATGAATGACTCAAAACTCACTGGCTCATATTTTTGCTTCAAGGCAAAAATAATGCTCAAATGTAGATGGGTTTTTCATTATTTTACGGTGCCCTCTCTAGCAAACTTACCAACAGCAGTGACACTGACAGTAGCATTGTGTCCTGTGCCGACTGTGTTGATAGGAACACAGGTGTACACTCCATCTGCCTTAACAGTCACAATGAGCACACCGGAGCTGCTGTTACCAATAAGGATGTCATTGAAATAAAAGTCATACACGTGGGCAGCAGGATTAGCATCTGTACTGCAGTTAAGTGACACAGTGGTATCACGCAGTAATGTGGTGTTACTGGGTACACTTGTAAGAGCTGAAGCAGTTGGTTGATCTGAGAAAAATAAAGACAACAAACTGATATTTCACTTCCAAAGTCAAACCCAGTCGCCCATGTAAAATTGTATAGCACATACAAGACTCTGGTGTCTGCGGATTAAACCCTAACTGTGACCAATCAAATAGTAGTTCAGTCAAATGGTTCAGTTAACTATACTGTACAAGGTACCCCTGCTAACCGCAACAAACACAAATTACCCAATCAACCAATCAGAACTTGAGGCAATTACATGTTACTGGCCCCAAGCGCGGGAAAACGTGTGCAAGCAAGTTGCAGTTGCTTTGAGTTTTTCTTGATTGGTCGAGAAAGTGGCGCGAGATTTTTTAACCAATCACAGAGTGGAGTAAAGCAAAACACGAATTACTTTCGACACTCAATGGAAAATTGCTCCAATTTTTGATTTGTGAAACTGCTGGGGAAAACTAGCTTACCCATGCAACCAATACATTTTTGTATCAACATGCACATTCTCCTTAGTGTTGTCCATACACTTCTTGTGGTACTAGTTGAGAGAATTTGTGCAAACATCATGACATTTCATGTTTGGTTATCATTTCCTTTATTCTTGTGCCCTCTACGTTTGATCAAGCAGTGATTAAAATTAAATGCTTGTCACTATTGGGGCTTAAAGGGTTAATTATCATCAACTGTGATTCCACCTTTGGGGTGGATGTTACTTACAATGAACATCCACTGCACAGGATGTGTTGTGGGTCCCGATGCCATTTGAAGCACGGCAAACATAACTGCCAGATTCATTTCGTTTAATAGCTTCAATCACAAGCACCTCCTTAGATGAAAGAGTTGCCCCTGTACTTGCTCTGATCCATGTAATATTAGGGGCAGGGTTGCCAGTCGCATTGCAATAAAATGTCCCATTGTCGCCCTCAGTAACTGGACTTGAACATTGTTGGATCGTCAGAGTTGGAGCAACTGCAAGAAATAGAAAAAGGTACATGTGAAGTAAGCTATCGAGGAGAAGTTCCCAATTTAATTCAGGGCTCAGGAGCTGCTCGCATGACAATACATAGACGATAGTACATGGTGGCACAAAAAGATATGAATTTCATTTTCGAGTGGTGAAAACAATATTCAACTCGAGAAAATAAAATTCATATCTTCAAGCCACCACGTAATTTTCTTTTTATTATATGGAAAAAAACAAACAAACTAAAATCTAGTTAGCATAACTTTATTTTCAACGGCGAGTTACGCCTCGACAAATTTGAGACTGCAAAATCGAGCAGTGTTTTTTTTAAAATAAATAACAATAGCATTATAAAAGGAAACACTAACAATGTGTGGTGTATATTGGGGTCATTCATTTTTTCACAAAACTGAAAAATGAAAAGTGTCGGCTCAATTTCATTTTTTTAACCTCTATAGAAAATGAAAAACAAATTTCGTGTAATTCATTTTTTAATTTTCATTTTTTTTCTGAAGCCCGAAAAATGAAAAATGAATTGAGTGTTTGGTTAATTTATTTTTTAACCTCTTCAAAAAATGAAAAACAAATTCCGTGTGGTTCATTTTTCAAATCCATTTTTTTCTGGAAAAATGAAAAATGGATTGAGTTTTTGCTTAATTTTTCATTTTTTGTGAAAAAAATGGAAATGAAAAAAATGGAAAATTTTTCAGTAAATTAACTACGTCATGAAAGCGTTCACATGACTTTTTTGTTTCATGTTTAGCCACTTCACCCTTTTGTTTCAAGACCTACGATAACCTTCACCAAAATGGCGTTGAATTGATTGCTGCATGTTTCATGAATAGAAGCGTTGATCTCGCATCACTTAACTTACCCCAAACATAACTGACAGTCGCTCTGTGTTTACTTAGGTTTTCTTCAGCTTTCGATCAACTCTGGCCTCACCATGGCCTCCCAGACCCGAAGAAATTTCGGCTATTCAACTTAGTGAAAAAGTGCACGCGAAATGATTCTGAAAGCACGTATAGAGTGACACTTTATTTTTTAGAAAAATGAAAAATGAATTTCTGCCTATTTTTCATTTTCCATTTTTTTTCACAAAAAATGAAAAATTAAGCAAAGCCTCAATTCATTTTCATTTTTCCAGAAAAATTTGGAATTTGAAAAATGAACCACACGGAATTTGATTTTCATTCTTTGAAGAGGTTAAAAAATGAAATCAACCAAACACTAAATTCATGAGCCCATGCCCAGTGCCCATCCCCCGTGCCCATGTCCCCCCCCCCGGCCCAACCCCCAGGCATTAGCATTTGTTTTGGTTTTGTTTTGTTTTTGTTTTGTGTTTTTTTTCTTCCCAAAAAAAGACAAATTCCAAGGGGTGGGGACAAATAAGTCCCTCAAATGGCTCAGGGTGGGACCAAAAATGAAGACAAACGCCCCACCCCTGGGATCATCTGGAAAGCAACACTGCTCAAGATTTAATAACTTATAACGAGAATGTGTCACTCATCATTATATGCACTGCTGTTCGGCTGTTTACCGGTGCATCTATCCTCCCGTTGTTCTTTTTCTTTAATGCCACTTATCAATAACATGCCAAATTGCGTACATGACAGTTGCTTTTGGTTTGCTATTTGGTTCAATTATTCCTTCATTTATTTTGAGGGGGTGGGGGGAGGGGGGAAGGGCACCACTGGAGTTGACTGATGCAAAAATACAGCATTTCACCAGGAACTGATTCATATGGGATTTTGTGGAAAGAGTGGCTTAAGGGGAATGGTCACTTATGGAGGCCCTTTAAGCAATTCAATTGCACATTGAATATCAATACTAACGAACAGACTTCTTTCTATTTCAAGTACACCTGCAGATTGAAACTGTGTATTCGTTCCACTACATATTACCGAATAAACAGAATGATGCTAATCTATTCATTCTTAAAACAGAATAGAATCCAGAAGAATGTGATAACCACATAAATATTATTATAAATTTCTCCATCTTTGGCTTGAGGTACCCTCTGTCAATAACCCATAGTTTGCATGAAAATACATCGTCTTTGGACTGAATTTACTCAGTTTAGCTGCAATACATTATTTTAAGCACTCACACAACACAGTTATCATGGCAGTAGCTTCTGCTGATCCCTCATAATTTTCCACTCTACATCTGTACACTGCACCATTATCTCCTCTCAATATTCTGGTAAGATTTAGAGTTTCAGATGTCGAGAGTACACTGCTGTTGCCTTGTTTCGTCCACGTAACATTTGGCTGTGGATTACCAGTGGCATTACAGAAAAGGATAACTCCATTTCCTTCGACAACTTGTTGAGCTGATGGAGCAGTGATGATCTCTGGAGGATCTAAACAACAAACGGAAAAATAAATACCACCGCACTTCACATACTGTGTATGGACAAAATAGCGTGAAAAATGCACAAATTTAGTTTGTTGCGAGCGCGAGATAAAGAAAAAATCTGAGTCCTTGAGGAATTGATCCCACAACCTTCCGTACACCAGTCAGGCACTCACTGAGCTACTCAAATAATTATGCATTGTGATATATGGGTTCACCCTTTCACTCTCAGAGTAAGTAACGGAAACTTCTAAAGCAGGTTTAACTTTTGAGTTCACGAACGAAATCCTGTGGTGTGACTATTCAAATGAAACCTCTTCGGCAGTACTTTCACTCGGTACTATTTGTTTTTCAATATGTTGCAAAATGAAATTTGGGATTTTTCTTGACTTTCGGTTTTGGACACTCTTGGAAGTTTAAGCGTAATTATTACTGCATCCAGCATTTACGTGTATACTGACTGTCCAATATACTTACAATGGACAGTAACATATGCTGTAGCTGTAGCAGAACTCTCAACTCCATTACTGGCTGTGCACTGATACTGGATCACGTTGTCGGGGGTACCAGGTCTGCTCACATTGGCAACGGTAAGTGAGTTTCCTACAGGAAAATCTTTCACATCACCTAGCCTTTTCCATGTGATGACAGGAGTAGGTTTGCCAGAAGCATTGCAGGCTAATGATACATTCCTTCCTTCCAGAACAGTCAGTGCAGTGTTTGAGATACTTACTGATGGAGCAACTGCAGAACAAAGAACAAAATCAAACTGATGGGCACAGTTACATTTACACTGAAGCGACAAACTCAGTGGTAAACAAATATAATAGGGCTGACAGCTAAAACATTACGCTCCACAATAAATTAAACACGTTTCCACAACATGTGCAGGTCACGATGTCACTCAATGTGATGACCAATTCAACTCCGTATTATCCAGCATTCACATTTGGTGCCTGGGAAAAATGCTTGGGTACTGGCACAGAACTGTGGCCTGGTCACATGGGATTGACTATTTTACAGTTAGGTGATGAAATGACAAAAGAGGTAGATACTTTTTGACATCTGATACAAGTGCACTGTCCTTAACCAGGCAAAATGTAGGCGATTCAACTAAACTATTGGTCTGAACCCAGGCACATTAGCATTTCTTCGTCTAGTGAAATCCCCGAGCTTCGGTCAGCCTGTAATGAGTACACTAAAAAATATATTCAAAAGCAAGTGAACAGTTCTCAGTCTCTTGTTAATGGCCAGGCAAAATGAAGTTAATGCCATGTGAAGTCTCTAGAAAATCTGATCACTAGTAAGCTCACCAACAGCAGTGGCGCTAACAGTAGCATTGTGTCCTGTGCCAACTGTGTTGATGGGAACACACGTGTACACTCCATCTGCCTTAACAGTGACATTGAACACACCGGAGCTGCTGTTGCCAATAAGGGTGCCATTAAAGTAAAAGTGATACAGATGGGCAGCAGGGTTAGCATCTGTATTGCAGTTAAGTGACACAGTGGTACCATGCAGTACTGTGGTGTTACTGGGAACAGTTGTAAGAGCTGAAGCAGTTGGTTGATCTATGAGAAATAAAATCATTGAAGCCAATATTGACAATGTGTGAGAGTGCACCTAGTGGCTTGTGTGTTAGACTTGTGGAAGCTGCCTGGATGGTTGTGGTCACAAGAATGATTTAATAACTAACACTTCAGAAATAAAGTGGTGTTCCGTGGAATGCACTGAAAAGATGTTGGATCAGAGAAAGCTTAATGTCTAACTATTATTCTTGTTTCTTACCTTCAAGTGGTAAACATAAAAAGTAGGTATGCCAAAGAAAGGTAAAAACCACATTCTGACTGGCTCTTCGCTTATTAACCAACATTTTACCAATGAATCCTGCCTACACCTATTCAGTTAATTCCTAATGTTTTGGATCAACAAAAGGAAGAAGGCGAGGCCAAGAACAGAAATCACTGCAAAACCAAGTTTTGGTTGATGCAAATGAATGATTTCTATTCTCGGCCTTGCCATCGTCCTTTCATAAGCACAATTGTCAGATCTATGGATCTGGATTTCGCATCAACAAAGCTGATCGAATTTCCAAACTACAGTTAAACTGCACTCTCTGTGTCTGCCCCTCAGCTAAATGTTAACTTCACATTCACTTGTTTCTTTCCACCACAGTGGTGGCATCTGAACTTGGGTAGTTTGAAACTGGACAATAAAGTAATAATGTTCCATATTCTCTCTCTCTCTAGCTTGGTGCACTGGCAAACCATTACAGAACCAGTGTGTTTTTTTCTAGCAAGCGACTACTGGAGGCCATCTGAACTCCAGTAGCCACCTACTTTATTTTGATTTTCACTTAAGGTCAAGTGTTAGATCGCAGGGACAGGCCTCTATGATAAGCTGCCTTGTGTGCACTTGTTAGGTGGCATGTCGCTGAGACAAGGCACTTGCTCAGTGCACAGGATGGGATTATAAGCAGGAAATCCTGGATTATGATGAGGGTAACTGGGAGCTGGGATAAATAACACTTTCCCATTAGAACATTCGTGTCATTTTGACCTTTTGGTCTGATTCTGTCAATAGCATTCCATCCAAGAAAGTGTAGTACTACAGCTACAGACACCAGGATGAGCTCTTGTCATAGGTAACATTTTACAGTCTTGAGAAAACTCACAAAACTGCTGCACAAAGTACGTGCAATAAAAAAAACATAGGCACGCAAAGCGTGCGTGAGCTATTTTGTAGCTGTCAATGAGAGGTACGGAAATGGTTATTGAATGAACGTGCGTGTACCAAGGTACACTACTGTGATGTTGGTTATTTGAGTAGCGTTGAGCATTCGAAAAGTATTGGTTTTTAGACAGAGTTTACCTTATAAGTGGAGCTGTGTCCGATATTGTGCAACCTCGTTCCCAGGGCTTCTTACAGATTTGAGGGTGATCAAAGATCAATGTTTGAGTTTATATTAGTGGTTTCGAATTCGTATGCGTCGTTGATCAATAGATGGTACGCTAATGCGTACAAGTGTGGCTTCAAATGACGACAAAACAAGAAGAAAGTGAGATAAAATCTGTAAAATATCTGACAACAGTGTGAATATGGGACAAACAAAATAATACAAAACAGCCCTTTCTGAAGCTCATTCTCAGATGTTTCTCGGCAGCTCAATGGATTGAAATTTAATTTTGTGGCTTTCTAATGGAAAGAATATTTTTACATGGACAAATATTTTGGATCTAGTAGGAAGCGTAACTTGTCACAAAAATTAATTCTGTAATGTTTGAACCAGAAGAGAATAGCCGATCTTGAGAGTCACGTACGTCTTCTTCTTGCGTGACATCATGCTTGACGAACGTGGCAACTCCCGTATCCAGACAAATATATAGGTAAGCTCTGTTTTATTTTCCACATTATTTCACACGGACTTACATTTAGGAACACACAGCTAAAATCGAGTAATAAGCGTGCCTTGTTAGAAAAGATCATGCCATTGTGTGTCTTGTGCAAGTCTTGCGTGACTAGTCACGTAGCAAACTGACAAAAAAGCCAGAAACATTGCACGTGCTGACATACCGTGTGGTTGACTGTGGCACTAATTTTTTCGGGATTCAAATTTTTATGATTTTCGCGGATTTTTCACGATCCGCAAAAAAAAGTTCCCGCGGAAAAAAATAATTTCCGCAAAAATTTACTCCATTGTCGAAATTTATTTTTACAATAACTGAGCGAATTCTCGCGCGCTGATTGGCTAATTTTTATCGTCAATAAGAGTACAGACGGATGAAACACGTAAAGCTGACGCAATCAGTAAAAGGTTTGTCAAACTTTTTACTGCTGCGTTCTTGATGAGGCGAGAATTGTACCACAAATCTAGTAGTCGTCAATGAGGAAATCATCTAAATTTTATGGGTTAAAACTGAAGAAACCATTGCAACCTTAGAGCGAAAAGATGAGGATGTTTATTGTGGATTCAGACCTGAAAATCGGCGGTGAGCGGGAATTTGTGCTGTCGATGAAATTAAGCTGAACCGTGTTTTAACAGTTTATTTTGTGAACAGTTTTCACTGGATTAAAGGTTAGTTGAGCAATTCGAATTTGTCCTTGTATTTCTGACCTATTCTTACTAAAGATTTAATTTACGAGCCTGTGATTCTCCGAATTACAGTGATGAAATTCAGATTCTGCGGCAATCGCATCTTCCATTGACTCTAGATAGCATTTCTTTTCTTCGTTTGAAAATCAGTTTGGGCTTTTTGTTATTGTAAAAAACAAATTGACGTCAGTTTTTTATGCGTCTGTCCTCTTATTGATGATAAATTTCGTCATAACATTGTCAAAGTTTGTTGTAGATCCACTCGCCTGCGGCTCGTGAATCTACAACACTTTGACAATGTTATGACGAAATTTATCATCAATAAGAGGACAGACGCATAAAAAACTGACGTCAATTTGTTAAATACAAACATCGCCTTTTACATGTCATGTAATATTATGTTGGTGCCCATTTACTTTAACCGTCTCTTTCGTTCAAAAATAAAACGAAATTAGAAGCAAACCATTCAGAAATAAAACGATGAAATTGCAGTCGGTACATTACAAGTAATAAGCTGTTAAAAGCTTTAAAGAAAAGGATCGTCTGAAGGTACTCCATTGATTAACTGATTTAACATGTTATACATCTGCATGTTGTCCACCTGCATTCGATTGTTTATACTCAAAAAACGAGAATGTTATAATTACAAATAGAAGGCGGCTTCCGGAAAATCGCAAAAATTAATTCCAAGAAGAATAAACAGTTTCCCCAATCGCAAAGATTAGTCCTGCAAAACACACAAAAAAAAATCACCATTCACAAAATTAAACTCCCGCAAAAATATTGGTGCCACACGGTAGTGGTCTCAGCTTCGCTGAAGCTACATAAAAATCAGTGGTTGTGTTTAGCGAATAAATTTTGTTTTGATGAGCGTTTTGATGTGAAAGTAAGATACAAAATTGGGTGAAAATAATATCAAAGGATGTTTTGTTATGTAGAGAGGTGGTAATGGGCAAAGGAATCGTTGGAATTTTAAATGAGCGAATTCGAGAATAATGGAGTGGTTGGCCTGTGTGGTAAACAACGTGAATTTTATCAGGTGGAGTACACGTGATCAACTCAAGGCCAAATTGTGCTTTAATAGGTCCGGGGGGGATTTTATCGTAGGGCCAGGCAGTCATGTGATGATGTTTAGTGTGGGTCGTTTCACGTGTAAAGAACGTGTTATGTTGATTGAGCGTGAGATCAGATTACTGTTTTGTGTAAACAAGTGGTGTTTTGTCACGTACAAACATGTGATGAGACAAAGTTCAATGGCGAGTCACGAGACTTTCAGGAGACTGTCATAAGTTCGTTTTCGGCGCTTTTTATTGGCTTTCGTGGCAGCTAGAGTTGAGTAAAACTTAAAAGGAAGCGGGGAATGAGTAAATTTGTGCGTTTTTCGTAATCTGAAAAATGATAACCGATGTTTGTGTCTATAAGACTGTGAAACGAATCTTGCGTAGAGCTGTTGCGTTTTTGTCTTCGTATTGGAGGTGATAATTGTTTTGATTTGATTTGATTTGATTGTCTGCTGATCTTTCCGCTCAAACTTTGTACAAACAATCCCGCTACCGCCACGCAGCCTAACCAGAAACCCATTTCTCTGATAAGTCACCTCTAACTTTGTACTTAGCAAGTCGCACGTACGAGCAACGTTTATGCCACCCATACAATGTTTTTCCTTGTCGACCTTGTGCCTTTGACGGACCTAGTGATTGAGTGGCATGGGCATTAATTTTAAAACCTACCAAAAGGTGCGAACAATAATTCGTTTTAGTTCGAAATTCACGATTCTGCCCATTTTATACCTTCAAACTATTTGCCATCTATTTACCATCATTTACTATGGGACATCCCTGCAGAGAAGTCATGTTATTTCTCACACTCTAAAGTTGAACCATATAACTCAAAACGTAAGTTGTGCGCATGCGTACAGAGGATTATTTACTAGAACTCGCTTCCGCTCACGTGTAAACCGGGTTTGTGCTGACGATTCGTTTTCTAAGGAAGTCTACCACAAGGAAGCCAGCCATTTCTATTTGATATATAAATATCCAACATCAAGCGAATGAAATCAGGACACTTTCGTAGTGTCGCTTTAGTAGCAGAATTTTCCGTGCGTTCTCATCTGCATTTTTGTTCCGGCCCCGACAACTAGCCTTTCGGTAAAATTCGACAGTCGTCGGGAATGCCGAACATTGGCCACCCAAAAAAGAACCAACCAAAGAACCAACCTTCCCAGAAACTTGAGGCTGCACGCCGACTATGAGGCTATTTTGTAGACAAAATAGCTCAAAAATTATTTGTGTTATCAACTGCAATTCCATCTTTGAATCAAATGCTACTTACAGTGTACATCAACTGCACAAGAAACATTGTGAGACCCAGCGCCATTTGAAGCACGGCAAACATAACTGCCTGATTCATTCCGTTTAACAGCTTCCATCACAAGCATCTGATTAGATGAAAGAATTTCCCCTGTACTTGCTCTCACCCATGTAATGCTGGGGGTAGGGTTGCCAGTTGCATTGCAATACAGTGTTGCATTGTCCCCCTCAGTTACTGGAGTAGAACACTGTTGAATCGTCACAGTTGGTGCATCTGCAAAAATGCATTAAGAGACCAGATGACTTTAAAGTATGTTATGTTTATAACCACATTAATCGTATAAATAACAAAATGCTTGATTGTGATTGGTTCTCCGCGCGCCTATTTAATATGTAATTGGAGGGTGATCACATGGGTGTCCCATTACAGCTGTCCAATATGAACTTTTTGTAATTGGATAGCTGTAATCAGACAACTACGCTACGTGTGCGTCAATCAGGTGCACTGAAATGGGTTCTTTTTATAGCTGTTTCTCCACTGCTTGCAAACTGATAATTAAAAGTACATCCCCAAAGGGCACGTAGATTTTCTAATCTTGCATTTTGTTATAGATACGATTAATTGGTCACTGGACTTCATTTCGTTCAATTCAGGGGTAATCATGCTCGTAATTACTAATCCTCCTTGCGCTACACGCTCAGCCAATTTAAATTACTTGCCCGATTACTCCACTCAGTCCAATTACCATTACTAATACCTTGTAGCCAGGGCATTCAGCATTTTTACAGTTGCCACCTTTGAGACACATCAAATGTTCAAGACAACACCAAATAGACAAAACACATCTTAGATAACCGTACGTACAGCTTAACACATAGCTCTGTATAAATAATATGGCATAATTTTTATGAATACTCACACAACACGGTAATCGTGGCATTCGCTTCTCCTGACCCAAGGTAATTTTGCACTTTACATCTGTACACTGCTCCATCATCCCCTCTCATTAGTGTGGTGAGCCTTAGAGTCTCAGATGTAGTAATAACCGTGTTGTTTCCTTGTCTAGTCCATGTAATGTTTGGCTGTGGATTACCAGTGGCATTGCAGAACAGAAGAACTCCACTTCCCTCAATATCTTGCTGGGCTGATGGGGCAGTGTCAATTGCTGGGGGATCTATGGACAAAACAGTACAGAAATTATTATAATGTTATACCAGTCCTGTACTTCACTGATAACAAAATCTAAAAAAAAGTCTTCTTTTAACTCCTGCAATAACCTTCAGTTCTTGTAATTGCTTTTTGACTTTTGTTCATTATTTGATACCAATCATCGATGTATCATTGACCCACCTACATGTACTACTGTACAGGCTGCATATTACCAACTTCTTCATGTACATGTACTTGCAGGCCAAAATGCAAATTGACTAAAAAAAACAGAAGGCTGAACAATTTGACTTTCAAGGAAGTGGCTTATAAGTGTTACAGTGGGAACACTCGAACCATGGACACAAGACTTTTCCCCGCTTTTTAGCATCATCCAATCACGAAGTCACTTCATAACGAGGCTCGTACATTTATGTCTGTTGAGTCATATTGAGAGTGAAACAGCGATCATGGCTGACAAGAGTGAAGTTTATATTTGGCTCAAATCATTATCTCTGGGCTGTGAAATTAGAAAGACTTTCGCTCCAGTTCAAAAGCAGTTCGAATAGCGTCAGTTTATTTGTTCTCACGGATAAGATAAAACATTTTTTATGAAGTTTTCTGAAGTATGCAATTTGCTGGACTTATTTTGAATCAGAACAGTTTCTATTCAATAAAGTTTTGTTTTTAATAGCCTGTTCCAGGCGTTCAGATAGTGGAGCACGAGTGAAAAATAAAGCGAATGAAAGAGCGGGAAAAAACGAGGGGAGACTGGGGAAGACGACGAGGGAACGCCTGTGAAATTTTCTCAAAGGAAGCCGTTCCAGTATACCAGAATCTGGTATACCCTCTGATTGGCCAAATTTGACACCTCCTGTCAACACCAGAGGGTTGTTGACGCAGACAATAAAAGCGATATGGCGTGCCCGCGTGCGAAGGTCATCCTCCATCGAGTCACGCACGGTTGAATAACTGCACGGCAAGCGCTTGACGATTTCCCAAATGTGGATACTTTACAAATGGAATAAGAAGATTGTCTTGAAAACGTGTTTCTGGGAAGAGGTCTCATCGCCATTCTTCCAACAGGATTTGGAAATAGCTTGATCTTTCAACAGTTTCCAAGGTTAATCAACGCATTGCAAAGAAACGCTGTTTCTAAGATAATTGTGGTCACTCCGCTTGTCGCAATCATGAAAGACCAAGTAGAACAACTTCAAAGCATCGGAATAAGAGCGCTGGCTATCGGAATAGACGAAGAATAAAACGAAGAAGGAGCAGGAAAAATGGATCGGCTAGGTTGTTTATGAAAGTCCTGAAAGCCTCCTATCTAAGGAATGGAGAAAAGAACAAGAACAAACATATCGTAGCCATCGCAATCGATGAAGACGACAAAGTTCATTCCGTCACAGAGTGAAAAGCTTTCTATTCATCAATTTGCGCGATAAACCGATATGTAATAAAATATAAAGTCGTCTGTGATTCTCGTTGCCTTTATTGGTCCAGTAGTGGAGATGACATTTGCGTTTCCGAATCGCAGAATATTTTGCAATGTACATTCGGCATGTCAGATTTCTTAAGGCATCATCTACTTTTCCCAACGCTTCAAAGTCGGGTGAAACCTATTTTGGTGAGCATAATTACATAACTTTCTTGTTTACTTTGACCTGACCTTGGGTTCATGTTTCTATGCCGCTGCTGGCGGTCTAAAGTGGGCGGCATGGGCTTTTTAAAATTAATTTCACAGGCGTTCCCTCGTCCTCTTCCCCACTCTTCCCTCGTTTTTTTCCCTCTCTTTCGCTCGCTTTCTTTTTCGCTCGCACTCCACTATCTGAACGCCTGGAACAGGCTATGTTTTTAATATAGATTGTGTCTAATTGCACCTGCATTTGAAGAGAATTTACATTGTTTAGCAGTAAGAGCGAGTTTATTTGTTTTCATGTGTAAGATAAAAATAGCAGCAGAATAACAAAGTTGTCAATCAAACGTAGCTGCATTTTCTGAAGTATGCGATTGAATTTGCCGGACTTATTTTTGACACAGCTTCGCTAATCGCTATTTCAGTTTCATTTGCAGTCAAAGATGAGTTTTGTTTGAGGTAGCACTTTATTTGGTGAAAACACAACTCGCAAGTGTTTAGATGGGCGAGTAAATGGGCTGGAAAAGGAGGTCAACGCCGTGTTCTTGTAGAATATCTCGTAAAACGGCCTCTGCAAAAGGTCCGTGGTGGAACCCACAGTTGTCCATAATAACGGCATCGCCATTCTCAAGAATTGAACCAAGAGTTGAACCATCTACTCTATTTACTGAAAGAGCTTCATTAAAGAAATTCAACAGCTCCATAACATTAGAAGGGCCTCTCACAACATCAAAGTAATCCACTCCATTTACGGAATGAAGTAAGTTGAGCGTATAATTTGCGTTTGAGGCATAGCGCTGAATTTCAGTCGCAGGTTCTCCAATATAGGAATTTCCATACACGCGATTTCCTGACGTTACAATAACATCACATTCCTCAAAAAATTGAAGTTTTGAATAGTCATGTCGTCCAATTTGATCAAGAAAATAATCGGTGTAGTCTGTATTAGCTTGTGACAGTGATTCTTGGGGTACTTGGGAAACCTTTTTCTTTGTCATTTTGCAGTCTTCCCGAATGCACTTTTTAATTGCAGACTGTGATGGTAAATTACCAGGGGGAGAAATTCCATCTAACAACAAACGCTGTTGAATCTCACTCGTATACATACTAGGTTTACATGATTTCTCAGAGACCACATCTTCCACAACATCTACCGACATTTTATTTTGAACCGGTGTTTTTCACGGCCCAGCAAGAGACGAGTTGCTGTCTTCGCAGAATTGGACAACTTTATTTACATATCCGACGCTAACCCACATATTTTGTGAAATTTGTCTGTGCGAAAACCCTTGATGATGTAGATCAAGCACTCTTTCCCGATAAACTTGAGGCAGAGCTTTACCATTGTCATATATCCCTTGCTGTCGATTGACACCGACTTTGCATTTAACTTTGCCGAACAGAAATAAAAAAGACTCAGTGGCAATAAAAACTTGAAAGATAACTTGATTCTAGTGAAAAAAGTTGTACTTACGAGCATAGTTAGCAGGAGCGTAGGCCATTTCACGTCCGAAAATATTGCTGATACACCAACATATAAAACTCACATTATATTTTCGCGCCACTGCTGTGACTGGACAATGCCTAAAAAATGCTAATCCTTCTGTTTTTATGAAGAGCTCTCATTGGTTAACCATCAAGAAAATGCACAAAAAAATGTCAAGTGTCCATGGTTCGAGTGTCCTCACTGTAAACCTTTCAATTGATTTAAACATTTGTCTGGACCAATATAACAAACCTACAGTATGACCACATTTTCATATTGTATGAATTTAACCTCAAAGAGATGGCAAAGGTACATGTATGTAAATGCTTAAACATAACAAAGCATTGCATGCACCTACAATCATATTATAATCCCTTGAGAAAAAGTGGAATTCTCAGTGCTTTCAATAAGCACTGATGGCCGACAAAAAGCGTTAGCTACTTGGCTCAGCGAAGTTGGCTACTTTTTTTGGAACCCTAAATTGAAGGACAAGGTAATTAAAAGAAGAATGATTCTTTCAAACCTAAATTGAATAGTCGGTTGCTCTACTCAAACCAGCTGCAACCAATTCAGATTTTATTGATACCCCCTGAATTCTATTATTTGTTGCCAAAAACACCAAGACCACACTAAATAGAATAAAAAGGGCATACTTACAATGAACAGTGACATTGACAATAGCTGCAGCACGATTCCCCACTCCATTGCTGGCTTCACACTGATATTGAATTAAGTCATGCGGGGTCCCAGGTCTGCTCACGTTGGTAATGGTGAGTGTGGAACTTTGCGATAAGCTTTGTCCTGATTGGCCGACTCTTGTCCATGATACAGAAGGTTCAGGCTTACCAGAAGCATTGCACGACAAGGTGATGTTGTTTCCTTCCACAACGGTGGAGGACGTGGGACAAACATCTACTGAAGGTGCATCTAAAAAGAAGGATAAGAATTTATTTTGTAACACATTCTATTATACAACCTGCATGGCAGGTAAAAAACAAGTTTACAGCCCTGTACATCTATTTTGCAAATTTATTCAAATTTGCAGCAACAATTAAATCAGGTAGCATAGTGTTGCCTCCATTCGGTAATAAAGGAGGGGGCAGGGATGGTGCAGTGGTGAGAGCACTGACATTGACACCAATGTCAATCAGGTTCGGTTCCTGGACTCGGCACTATACACTTATGTGGGTCGAGTTTGCTGCTGGTTCTCATCCTTGCTCTGAGAGGATTTTCTCTAAGTAAACCGGTTTTCCCCTCTCCTCAAAAACCAACATTTAAATAAGTTCCAATTTGACCCAGATTACAGTGGACAAAGAGCCACCTTGTGGATGTGCCAATGCTGATTCATATTAATTAATTAATTATTTAATTATTTATTTATTTTATTCTTTTATATTGTTCAGTTTCATGTACATGAAATTGTATACAGGAGTAGAGTGGTAATTATAACTGGGACGAAAAACATTCATGCCAAACAATATTTATGATATACATAGTATTGACTTACCAACAGCAGTGACACTGACAGTAGCATTGTGTCCTGTGCCGACTGTGCTAATAGGAACACAGGTGTACACTCCATCTGCCTTAACAGTCACATTGAACACACCCGAGCTGCTGTTACCAATGAGGGTGTCAATGAAGTAAAAGTAATACAGATGGGCAGCAGGGTTAGCATCTGTACTGCAGTTAAGTGACACATCGGAGTCTCGCAGAAGTGTGGTATTTGAAGGAGTCATTGTCATTCTTGTCCCAGTTGGCACATCTAAAAGCAATTAACACTTTGTCATTGTCATGATAACATTACTCAAAATAAGGCCTGCCCGTGGATTATTATTTTTGTGAACAGAGGTTAGTTTAGCAATTTGAATTTTTCCTTGTATTTCTGGACTATTCTTACTAAACTAAGTTGTGACGGAATTTATCACCACTAAGAAGATAGATGCATAAAAAACGACAGGTACCCAAAGCTTGAGTTATGACTGAAAATTAATAACATTGTATGAAATAAATAGGGTTTCTTTGTTTATATCTTAAGTACTTGCTATCTAGGGCAAAAATTCGCTCTCCGAGCGAGAATAAGCATCTTTCTAATTTTTGCTCCCAATTAGTATGATAATATTATGCAAGGTTGCACACTAATCTGCCATTTCACCCGCACAAAAGCGTACCTCTTTTCACTAAATGAGCTATATTTCTTGAAATGCGCCATTTCCACTCACAATTTCCTCAAACCTGAATGAATCCATAGTCGAAAAACAACTATACCCCAGAAAAGTTCCACCTTTTCCAACATTTGTCACCATAAACGGCAATATTTTGAGCTTCTTGTATAAGAAATCAAATGTCGGTATTCGACCGCCGACCTCTGCACACAAATATATGCAAATACGCCAATCTCATCTAGCTGTTATCTTCTCACTGGACAATTCGCACAATAGCGTGGACGTGACAAAAACTACTGTCAGGGAGGTGTGAACGGTAAGCAAATGGTCACGCTTCACGCATGAAATGTCACACTCTGTTTACAATCTGCCGGGAAAAACCACCAGACAAAAACTCGCGCGCGTTCCACTCCTCTCTGTCTTGAAGAAAATCAGAAAACAAATTTGGATCCTCCTTACGTTTGCCCTAAACTGCAAGTTCAAGCAACATTTTACTGTCAACATCTCTTGCTTCGAAACTGGTTTCATTTCCCTTTTTTTTAAAGGAAATGAAAATAAATACGTGTACTACATATCTGTTTTTAATTTTTCTCAAATACAAGATGCACGAAATTGTAGCACACAAAGCATTATTTATTTTGTAGCAACCGTATGATGAGGAAATTTGCACTGTATAAGCGAGCTTGTTGTTGCAAACAAGTGGTGGAAGAGTTTAGTCACCTTGTCTCTTATAAAGAAATGTCTTCTCAAAGCAGAAGACAAATATCTGTGTAAAATGTTGCACACCTCCCCGACACAGTAGCTTTTGCCATGTCCACGCCATTGTGCGAATTGTCCAGTGAGAAGAGAACAGCTAGATGAGATTAGCATATTTGCATATACTTGTGCGCAGAGGTCGGCGGTCGAATACCGACATTTGATTTCTTATACAAGGAGCTCAAAATGTTGCCGTTTTATTTGGTGACAAATGTTGGAAAAGATGGAACTTTTCCGGCGTATAGTTGTTTTTTTACTATGGATTCATCGACAGGTTTGAGGAAATTGTGAGTGGAAATGGTGCATTTCAAGAAATATAGCTCATTTACTGAAAAGAGGTATGCTTAAATTGTGCAGGTGAAATGGCAGATTAGTGTGCAACCTTGCATAATATTATAATACTAATTGGGAGCAAAAATTAGAAAGACGTTTATTCTCGCTCGGAAAGCGAATTTTTGCCCTAGATAGCAAGTACTAAAGATATAAACAAAGAAACAATGTTTATTTCATAAAATTTTATTAATTTTCAGTCATAACTCAAGCTTTGGCTACCTGTGAAAAAACTGATGTCAGTTTGTTAAGTTTCTTATATGATAACCACTCTGTACACTGTACACACCGCTCGAAAGTACTGGTGCATAAGCACGCGGCGAAACCTCATCCGCCGCCATTTTGTTTTCCTCGAATTTGCCGCAGTGGGACGAAAACCGCAACCTCGGTAAGGACGAAAGCGACCGAACACCACGGCTGACTTGACGCGCCAATGCCTCGGTAACCAGACAATGGTGGCTAATTTCTATTGTTTTGGCATTGTTTATACTTTATCTCACTAATATTCTCAAAGGAGTAAATAGACAAAAGGTTAGAAAGCTCAGTATAATTTCACAAGATTGCGCTTCGTGATAAAACCGATTTGGGACTCGATCGTGTGCTATCACGCCGGCTTGACATTGCAGGTGTTTTTATCACCAAGTGCAATTATAAATAAAGAACTTTAAAGATCGTGTTTTTATCGGTATTAAATCGTTTAAGGAGAGCTATGAGCAAGCCGATGTATTTAATTGTTTTTCGAGCAAGCCGGTAGCCCGTGCGATACAACACGAGAGGTGCTCGTTTCAGACTTTGCAAGACAGCGGGACGAGGCGCCACAATCATAATAGAATGAATTGTCGGGAAGCCGTAAGCAAACTTCGAGCGAACGAACAGAAGCTCACACGTTCAATAGTAAAGTAAAACATGTTCTTTATTAAAAAAAAAAGCAGTTTTAGTCGGCAAACACATGACTATGTGATGCCAAGGGTTGCGTGAATAATTTGCGTGCCGAATGCGACGTAAGCTAAAATTTTCAGAATTGAAATATGCCTTCACCATACTCAAACATGCCGTCAAAAGCGAAACTGTTGAATGTAACTTGATGTTAGAAAGAGAATTAGAGTAAAATAGCAATTTTTTTCCTGAGATTATTTTTAGTTCACGGAGCATTGCACTGAATTTGAATTTGCATACTGTGAGTCTCAAAATAAATGTGGGAACAAATCGAACCTTTCTAGATCTTTTGCGCACTTAATCCTTCAATGATAATTGAAATAGTAAATGAAACTCATGTTGAAACTCAAAGACAATGCCAAGTGTAAAAGAATTTGTAAGAAATAGCGATATATAGCGCGGAGTTCGTTTCAGTTCAAAAGCGCATCAAATTTGCATAACGGGTGAAATCTGACCTTTTCAATGAACGTCAGATGGTATGTAATGCAACAATTCTATCTCTATGATGTCCGTTTTATTTCTTCCAGCTGTTGCAAATCGCACGAGTATCCATTTCTTTCTTCGACTAACGTTAGCGTTCAGCAAAAGTGCTCAGAAGTCACGGTTTGTGAATCACGGTAAAAGCAATAATCATGTGAAATCTATCACATCCTAAAATCATCGGCGCGCGACGTCTCGCTTATTGAAGTTAATTAATCTTTGAAACAAAGGAAACAAAAGGCTATTCAAACACCACCGCGTCCTATTCTTTACCGCGGTATTTTTGACCGCAAAAAACCGAGATAAAACCGGAGTTTTCAAAGAAGTTAGACGGGGTTTTCCCGAGATCAAACCGGAGATACAAACTGCGATTCCACCGCGGCAGTATCGCGGAAAATGCACCAATACTTTCGAGCGGTACTCTATGCCATACTACGGCATAATGGCATTTGGAGCAATTTGGATTTGAAAGTGAAATCATCACTTACTGCATGCACACATTTCCACTAAGATCTTCAGTAAAACATGCATTGTAGTAAATATAATTAACTTACAAAACACATCAAGACTGCAAGTTCTAGTGACATTATTGCCAATGCCATTAGATACATGGCACTGATAACTGCCAGCTTGACTGCGATTAACAGCGATTAGCACCAGCTGTTCACTGCTGCTGAGAGTCACCCCAATGTCTTGGTATATCCAGGTGATGTTTGGTGCTGGGTTTCCAGTGGCATTACAGAAGAGGGTGGCATTACTTCCCTCGGTTACTGGACTGGGACACTGCTTGACTGATAATGCAGGCTCATCTGTACAAGTTTAACAAACAGAAAATATTTTTGGTTTTCCTGAGTTATCCATGATATACATGTAAAGTTGAATGAAGCAAGAAATTAAAACCTTTTTTTTGTTTTTTTTTTTAATTGGAGGCAATTTGCAAAAATTGATCTCTTCTTTGGAAATGCCATTACAGAAAACATTGTTTTTAATTGAGCTTCCCTCTGGCCCAGCTGCCATTCACAAAACAGAATACCATTTATTAACTCTTACAGTAGATAACTAGTTACAGTAACTTAAAATTGTGAACTTGACGAAATTTGCAATGAAAGTACCTAGCTCAGTTATTAATAATTTAAACTTATCAAATGCAGTGAGTGACGTCAGTACAAATTTGGCTCAACCATGCAGTGGCCCACCATTTGAAAATATTATTGTAAATGTCCAAGTGAATAGAAATGAGACTTCACTCATCATTACAAATGTATCTAGATCACTTTACAGAACTATATTAATAATACATAAACATTATTCAAATTGCTTACAAAGCACATTGATGGTGAAACTGGCAGTTGCCGCCTGTCCCACTCCATTCCATGCCGTGCACTTGTAGCCCCCATGCTGCTGACGTGAGATGTTGGCAATAATGAGCTCCTCTCCCTGACGCAACACTTTTTGATTACCATCTTTTGTCCAGGTGATGTTGGGTGCAGGGTTGCCAGTTGCATTACAGTGAATGACGACAACGTTGTTTTCAATGACGATCTTATTAGATGGAGCATGGACAATTTTAGAGGGATCTGAGAGTAGAGATCAGTTGTGTAGCTGTTAGTTAACAGCACTGTACTTGTGTCAACTTAGTACACATGATTGTACATTCTGTACACCTGCATGTGGAAATGCAGCAGTGGTCTCAGAAGCCTTAGTCAACCAAGTGCCTTGCATAACTTAAAGGGGTTATGTGCCTAAGATATCCAGTGGCCTCCACTGTGGTCAACAGGCCCCCAAATGAACTACTTTGCAGTTGCGCTTATCACAAGTGGTGTCTGTTCCATTCATTCAGGTGGTGCCTGTGAGCAAAAAAATAATGAGAGCAGAAAAAAATCAGAAGAAGACTGGGGAGAGAGGTGCCTCTCTCCCCAGTCTCCTCTCATTTTTTGCTTCCCACTCTCAACATTTTTCGTCAATGCACTACTATCTGAATGCCTAGAACGAGTTCTCGCAAGCTCTAAGCAATGTACATAGCATAAGTTAGTGCTTTCAATAAGCACCAACAACTGCAAATTCGCTCAAAGAAGTCGGCTACTATTTTCCCTAAACTGAAGTAATTAAAGAAAGATTTCTTTCGAATCTTGTTGATACATGTACAGTTGGGAACTCTACTCAAACCAGCTGCCTACTTCCAATTTTATTGTAATCCCTGATAAGTTATGCAATTATAATATTGCAACTTACAATGAACAGTGATGGTAGCATTATCGTTAGCAGCATTTCCAATTCCATTGGTAGCAGTGCACTGGTAGAGGAGTTCTTCCATACGTGTACCAGGTCTAGTCACATTTACAATGGTGAAGGCAGCATTCTGAGACAAAACGACAGGAGAACCAACCAATCTCCATGTAACAGCAGGAGAGGGTATACCAGATGCATTACACGTCAGAGTCACATTATTACCCTCTTCAACAAATGCTGATGCTGGTGAGATTGAAACTTGTGGTGGATCTGAAAATATTCAATGCACAAAAAATTGGTCAGCAAACGATTGCAGAAAGCGATTTAATAGGCAGTGCTTTCAATAAGCACCGACAACTGACGAAAAGCACCTGCAAATTCGCTCAAAGAAGTCGGCTACTATTTCCCCTAAATTGAAGTAATTAAAGGAAGATTTCTTTCAAACCTTGTTGATACAGTCAGCTACTCTACTCAAACCAGCTGCCTACTTCAAATTTTATTAAAATCCCTAAATAGGTGTCACTAAAATATTATACCATCCTACAGCCCCACTGACGCAATTCTATAGGAAACGCATTGGGGACCTGAGATGTGTAGGGTTGCATGGATTGACGTGAGCCACTCAAAGCTATCCTGCCCCATCTCTTCAAAAATTAATTCTCCAATTAAGTTAACCATAATTTAAAAATGGTGGAAAGAAAAAAATACTTATTGACTGAGTAACAGTTAGGTCAGGCTTGACAGGAAAATATCTTTTCGGCTCTCGGACATGGTGTACAAACCTCACTGCACACTTGTGCAAAACATTTTCCTGCCTGGCCCCCCCACTCAGCCAATAACTACATTAATTAAAGAGCACATTCTGTTAAATAATCTAAACTATTGCTGTGATGATCAAACATGCTGTATGGAACAGGTAGAGGTGAGTTTAGCTTGTTGATTGTCAGACTTACAATTCTGCATCAGAATCACTCAACAACACATGACTGCAGTCGTAGTGGAATTAGGCAGCATAATTAAAAAAACTGGAAGATAAGCTGCATTACTTTAGTGTTGAGAAGCTCAAAATAAAAATATGGTTATTTTTATTTTGAAGATACTACGAACAATATGAGCTCAAGGTGCACTTTTGGTGGTCCAATTTGTAGACATTATTTTCACAGACAAATATATTATATGCTTTCACAGACAATCCAAAAAAGCAATACTTTAACTGGGAAAGGAGAGTGCCTACACTGTACGTATAAGTCTAGACCATATTTTGCATTTTGGGTCAATAAAATGGACTTAACAGAATAACAGTGCTACAAACTGTAACAGTAAGTTCCAAAGTCACTTATCCGGCAACCTGTAGTGACCTCGCAGTAACATTGCTGTCCCAATTAAAAGAAACTGCTGGACAAAAATGATTCAGTTGCCTCTATTCTGTAAAAAAGGAGGGAGCAGGGATGGCGCAGTGATGAGAGCAGCCACCTCAATACCAATGTGGATGAGCATTGGTTCCTGGACTCGGTGACACAAACTTATAATGTGGGTTGAGTTTGTTGCTGGTTCTCATCCTTGCTCTGTGAGGATTTTCTCTGGGTGGTCCGGTTTTCCCCTCTTCTCAAAAACCAACAATTCCAAATTCCAGTTTGACCTGGATTACAGTGGACACAGAGCCACCTTGTGGATGTGCCAATGCTAATTCTTATTTATTTAATTATTTAATATTAATTTTAATTCATTTTTATTATTGATCAGTTCATTAAGTTGTATACAGGAGTGGAATGGTAATAATATCTGGGACTTAAAACATTTATGCCAAAGAATATGATATACATGGTATTGACTTACCAACAGCAGTGACACTGACAGTAGCATTGTGTCCTGTGCCGACTGTGTTAATAGGAACACAGGTGTACACTCCATCTGTCTTAACAGTCACATTGAGCACTCCTGAGCTGCTGTTACTGATGAGGGCGTCACTGAAGGAAAAGCGATACAGATGGGCAGCAGGGTTGGCATCTGTACTGCAGTTAAGTGACACATCGGAGTCTCGCAGCAGTGTGGTATTTGAAGGAGTCATTGTTATTCTTGTCCCAGTTGGCACATCTAAAAATAATTGACACTTTGTATGTCATTTAAGTTGTCATGATAAAATTACTAAAAATAAGGCCTGCCTGCATATTATTTGAATTTTTCCTTGTATTTCTGGCCTATTCGTACTAAACTTTTATTTTACGAGCCTGTGATTCTCCAAATTACAGTGATGAAATTGCGGTTCTGCGGTGATCGCACCAGCTGATTGCATCTTCCATTGACTCTTGCATTTCTTTCCTTCATTTATGAATACGTTTTGGCTTTTTGTTATTGTAAAAAGTGTTGTGGATCCACTCGTCAATCCACAACACTTTGACCATGTTATGACGAAATTTATCATCAAGAGGACATGAATAAAAAACTGAGGCCAATTCGTTAAGTCTCTTATATGATAGCCACTCTGTGTGCCATACTATGGCATAATGGAATTTGGAGCAATTTGGATTTGAAAGTGAAATCATCACTAACACCCATTTCCACTAAGATCTTCGATAATAAAAACATAACTTACAAAACACATCAAGACTGCAGGTTCTAGTGACATTGTTGCCAATGCCGTTAGATGCATGGCACTGATAACTGCCAGCTTGACTGCGATTAACAGTGGTTAGAACCAGCTGCTCACTGCTGCCGAGAGTCACCCCAGTGCCTTGGTATATCCAGGTGATCTTTGGTGCTGGGTTTCCTGTGGCATTGCAGAACAGGATGGCATTACTTCCCTCGGTTACTGGACTGGGACACTGCTTGACTGATATTGCAGGCTCATCTGTGCAAGTTTAAGAAACAGAAATGTTTTTGGTTTTCCAGAGTTATCCATGATATACATGTAAAGTTGACTGAAGTAAGAAATAATTTTTTGTTTTTGGAATTTGAGAAAATTTGCAAAAATTTATCTCTTCTTTGGAAATACATGTACCAAATGTAACACAAAACATTTTTCTTTAGTTGAGCTTCCCCCTGGCCCAGCTGCCTTTCACAAAACAGAATACCTTTTTATTAACTCTTACATAACTACTTAAAATTTTGAACTTATAAAATTTGTAATGTACTAAGTACCTAAGCTTAGTTGTTACCGGTAATAAATTCAACTTAACAAAATGCAGTGAGAGATTTACAAATTTAGGCTTTACCATCCAGTGGCCCACCATTTGAAAATTGTAAATGTCCAAATGAATAGAAATGAGACTTCACTTATCATTATCTAGATCACTTACAAAACCATATGAATAATACATAAATATTTTTCAACTTGTTTATTCTTGACACGCGAAATCTATTGAGAGAGTGAATCTGTCAACTAAGAAATCAAAATACTCCTTGATACTATTAATCATTGATATGTAGTGGTTGAAATTTTCTTGTTAATCTGCTTACCTTGATGGTCGTTTTTAAAACATATGATATCACTGGCAAATTCGTTGATGTACATATAACGCGTACACAAACCACCAAAGGGTTTATAGTTAATTTTGTATAATATTATTGAGATGCCTTCCTGTGACACTGTAGAGCCCAAAGCCTCATGCACACCAGCAAATTTTCTATGGCAAACCTTATTTGCCCGTGTACATGAAGATGAGAAAATTAACTTAAAAAACTACATGTATATGAATAAAACATAAACATTATTCAACTTGCTTACAAAGTACATTGATGGTGAAACTGGCAGTTGCTCCCTGTCCCACTCCATTCCATGCAGTACACTTGTAGCCCCCATGCTGCTGGCGTGAGATGTTAGCAATAATGAGCTTCTCTCCCTGATGCAACACTGTTTGATTGCCATCTTTTGTCCAGGTGATGTTGGGTGCGGGGTTGCCAGTTGCATTACAGTGAATGACAACATTGTTGTTTTCAATGACAATCTTGTTAGATGGCGCCCAGACAATTTTAGAGGGAACTGAGAGTAGAAATCAGTTGTACAGATATTAGTTAACAGCACTGCACAATGTACTTGTGTCAACTGGCAATAGTAAACATGACTGTACATTTTCCATAAACCTGCATGTGGAAATGCAGCAGTGGTCTAAGTAGCCCAAGTCAACCAACTGCCTTGCATAACTTAATGTGGTTAGGTGCCTAAGATATCCAGGGGACTCCACTGTGGTCAGCAGGCCCCAAATGAACTACTTTGCAGTTGCATCTATCACAAGCGGTGCCCATTTCATTTGTTCAGACAGAGACTTGCAAGCGAAAAAATATTACGAGCAGAGAAAAAATCAAGAGCAGACTGGGAAGAGAGGTGCCTCTCTCCCCAGTTTCCTCTCAGTTTTGCTTCCCGCTCTCAATATTTTTCACTCATGCACCACTATCTGAATGCCAAGAACAAGTTATCACAAGCTCTAAACAATGTACTTAGCATATGTTGGGCAATTAATAAATATTGCAACTTACAATGAACAGTGATGGTAGCAGTATCGTTGGCAGCATTTCCAATTCCATTGGTAGCAGTGCACTGGTAGAGGAGTTCTTCCATAGGTATACCAGGTCTAGTGACATTTACAATGGTGAAGGCAGCATTCTGAGACAAAATGACAGGGGAACCAACCAATCTCCATGTCATGGAAGGAGAGGGTATACCAGATGCATTACACGTCAGAGTTACATTATTACCCTCTTCAACAACTGCTGACACTGGTGAGACTGAAACTTGTGGTGGATCTGAAAATATTCAATGCACAAAAAATTGGTCAGCAAACGGTTGAAGAAAGCCATTAAATACAGGTGTCACTTATTATACCATCGTACAGCCCCACTGGCACAATTCTATGGGAAACGTACAAATTGGGGATCTGAGGTGTGTAGGGTTGGATGGATTGATGCGAGCCACTCCAAACTATCCTGACCCATCTCTTCAAAATTTTCCAACAAACTTAAGCACAAAAATGGTGGAATGACAAAATACTTATTGACTGAATTACAGTTAGGTCAGGCTTGACAGGAAAATAACTTTTCAGCTCTTGGACATGGCGTACAATTACCTCACTGGCTTGAGCAAAACATTTTCTTGTCTAGCCCTCACTCGGTCAATAAGTACGTATCATTTAATGAGCACATTCTGCAGGCAAATGCCCTAAACTATTGCTGTGATCGAACATACTGTACGCAACAGGTAGAGATGAGTTCAGCTTGTTGATTGTCAGGCTCACAATTCTGCAATGTGTTGCAGAATTCTGGCAACACTGGTCCACGAATTTTTGTTTTTGTCAGTGCGAGCCTCAATTGCCCAGATTTTTTATTTCATATCATAATAGTATCAGGACCAAACCTTATCACAGTATTTTATTTCAATTTGATATTGCACATACCAAGGCCCATTCTAAGCCTCTGAAGTTACCCAATTTTTGCCTTTTTCCAGAGTGCTTAAAATGCCTTTGTTCGAAAGAGCCACTAAACCGCATAAGTAAAGCAAAACTCCAAGTAACTCCCATTGATAGAAAGTAGAAGAGTATTGCTATCAATTAAAATTAAAATTGTTTTATAGCGTTGCAAATTGTTTAAAAACGAGCACACGCAATTTTTTTAATTTTGAGCCTGATTTTTGCATAATTAATTAAGCAAAACTGTTTTTTCCGAATTTCTAGGAAACAATAGAGTTCCAGACAGTTCAAATAATATTTTTGATTATAGCTGCCCAAAAGTGTTTTTCTGGCAAGTTATCAGGATTTTCGATTTTTTGAGGCTGTCCACCGATTCTCAATATTTACAGTCAGAGCCTCTTAATGCTCAACTAAATGCAATTGAAAAACATTAGCAGAGCAAAGCCTGAGGTCCTTATTACAAATTTTACCTCTAAATGCATAGTGTTTTCCCATTTCAATCATCTTTATAGGCCTTTTTAGACCAGAGTTATGACTTTTTATAAATTTGCGGTGATTTAGTTTTTGATCACTAGGAGGTCTGCGATCGATGGGCTTGCGATAAAAGGAACTCCGTGAATTCAACTCGCTTTGCGACAACGTGTCCCTCTGTGACAGCGAACAACTTCACAATAGATGTCTTTATCTTGCGAGAAAGGCAAGCCTTGGTTCTTACGGTATTCTTCAGCCTCTCGCAGATGAGAATTTCTTTTCTCTCGAGATGAGAATCTCATCTCTCGAGACAAGAATCGCGTCTCGCGAGAGGGTGGTAACTTACTGTTGAGCGGCACTGTAATGTTCATTGAATCAAAAGCCAATTAAAATGCTCTTTTAAATTCTTTTCTTTTTTTTAATGTGGCTGTCAAAGGCTGATAAAATCAGTCTCAGCACATCTAGGCATTTACAGTACGGGTCAAATGTCAGCTGACAGTCTCGACTCGATCCTCGAAACTCGATTCTCGCGTCTCGAATGTCGAGACGTTCGAGTTTCCAGACGCGAGAATCGAGAATCGAGAATCGAGTATCGAGAATCGAGAAACAAGGCGTTTTCGAATATGCAAACTCGAAAAGAACTTCGAGAAAACGATTTATTTCTCGAAGGATGAACAATAGCCATTCGCACGCCGAGTTAAAAGATTTAATAAACATCGACTTTCAGCGCGACATTATGTCAACTTGCGCATAGGCATGAAACAACACGAACGAACGATAGCAATATCCGGATATCTATAAATCTTGAAATTCAAGAAATTGAGTCTGCTTGGTATTTGTGAATATGCCTCGAGTTCCCTTTACATATACACAGGCAGAAATCCATTTTCAAAAGACGGTGAACGTTTGAAAGCGGATAAAGAACCTCACTGTTCAATTGTTATCACACAAACAACAGCGTGTACATGAGATACAGTCGTTCGCCTATCAGAGCCCATCGCAGTTCAGTCTTGAGTTTTCGCAAATAAGTAGAAATCTATACGTTAAAATTACGTTTGTATTTGCGGATGGAAATCTATCTTTAGAAGTTAGTGACCAAATCGGCGAAACTTTGGAAGTGACTGCTAATTTTACAAATCTGTTTATAGGCCGAAACCCTTCCGATGCCGTGCACGTGAAGTCGCGTTTGTTTATTTGCCGAACTACACGAATAACACACAGAACCCGTCATAAAAAGAAAAAGTCATGAACGAAACTGATACAAAATGTCACAGTTTGGAAGTTTAATACACACTGTCATGTCTTCGGTGATAAACAAGAAGTGATTTGTGTTTTACCCTACGCATGCTAATTTGCATACGCCAAAAGCGAAATTTGAAACCTCATACGAAATATGCGTAACGCAACGACGCTTTTGATGCAACTCAGAGTTTGACAGACGTTTTGCCTCTCTGTTTCACATGTAAATGTGTAAATTAAAAATATTCAGAAATTTAACATCGCTTATATAAAGCTTGTCACTACGCTGAGCCCGTGAAATGCCTGTTTTACGCAACAGCTGGGAAAAGCTTGAGTTGTAGTTTCCTCAAATAGCCGTTTTGAGAATTATCGCAACAATTTCCGCAAATTCTAAACGCATATGTATCACATTTGTCATTATTTGATCGCATAAAATGGCGACGCTTGCACCTCATTTTTCGAAACACTTGTTGGATCTGTAAACAATAAATTAATAACGCTCGCGATCGAGTTCGGTCCGTTTGTCCGATTTCTTTCTCGTTTCTCGAGAGATCACTCAAGCGACAAGCTCATTAGTTTCTCGACTTGAAACTCGATTCTCGAAATTCTTGAAACTCGACCTGAGACTCGATTCTCGAAATTCGAGACGTCTGATTGGAAACATTGAACGTCGAAGCCTAACAGTTATAGCTCCAAACTCCTCTAATCATAGTGCTGACCTTCGAATTCCATCTGTAGATAGCATTTTAAAGAGGAATGCTTGTTTATTTGTCTTTAATTGTCTTCATGGTAATGTGTGCAACCCTTTAAAAACTATTTCGTGAAAACTAACCATGTTCTAAATACAAGAAACAATCAATCAGACATCTGTCCAGCTGCCAAGGATGAAAGTGGAGACTGGCCGTCAAAGTTTTTACTTTTTAGCTGCCCTATGTTTTAACTCTTTACCATTAGACATTAAAAGACAAAACTCCAGAATTTTATTCAGGAAACAGCTTAACGAACATTTTATGTGTTGAACAAAATTTTCATCCTCACCTACTCTATTGAATTTTATAATGAGATTTTAGACCTTAGATTAGGCTTTAGATTTTAGTTTTTAGATTTTAGATTTTTAATATTTGGCCTTTTCTTTTTCTTTTTTTTTTTTTTGAGGCTTTTATGTTGCAGTGCTCGTGTACAGAAGGGTTATCCTGTTAAAATATTCGCTTATTATTATTATTATTATTATTATTATTATTATTCGAGAATCGAGTTTCGAGACGCGAGGGACTGTCAACTTACATTTGACCGGTACTGTAAATGTGCATGTAGGGTCAATGAGATCAGCCAATGGCAAACATAAAAATTTTACATTAAAATTATTCACGTCCCACTTGGTAAACCTACCAACAACAGTTAAGTTGACAGCTGCACTTTCACCAATCCCGGCTCTGTTGACAGGCGTACAGGAATAAACACCACTGTTACTTATTTGGAGGTGGTAAAACCCGCTGACATTACGGCCAATGAGCACTTGATTGTGGAAAAACAAGTATTCGTGTGCAGGCGGATGTGACATGGTGGTGCAGTTGAAGACAACAGTACTGCCCAGCAGTACTGCACTGGTGTTTGATTTGTCCAATGAGAGTTTGGTATTCTCTGGCTTGACTGAAATGCAAACAAAAATACCTCAGTTTGTAAGAAAAAATGTATAGGTAGGGCTATAACCTGTAGAATCGCAAGGCCCCATAATTTGTAACTGATGCATTAAAGAGAAGGACAAAAGGCAAAATTTCCACCCAACTGATATTAGGTTCATGCAAAAAGCCAACTGATGACTGTGGAGTTTCTTGCCTACATGTACATGCAAGGAAACCCATGGCATGATGCCATAAACAGCCTGAAACCATTGACCTATGATATTGCAGTTCCATACATGTACCTGCCAACCTTATAAAATCAGAAATAGGGACCACCCCCCCCCTCCCCCACATCCCAGTCCTGGGGTAGTGCCCTGCCCCTAGCAATGAACAGGGTCCAGGATGCTCCACGGTTTTTGCATTAATTTGTAAATTAATGCCTGTGCTGAACTGTTTTAGAATTAGAATTCTCAGGTGTTGTCTAATGGTCTAGAGCACTACATGTATTGCACAAAACAATAGTATTTAGAAGAGTCAAGAGCAATCTCGAACAACCCAGTTCCAAATTTTTACAAAAGAAAATGTATTTTTCCCTCTTGAGAATCAGAATGTCCTGATTATTTTAGGTTTTGAAACTAAAAAAAAAGGACAATTCCAATTAAATCAAGAAGGTTGTCAGGTATGCAGCTAAGGTGTCAACTACAAGAGAGGGGTGCTATTAAAAGTCCTTACTTATTAATCAAACAGTAAAAATGACATCATACATACACTGCACTTCAAGGTAAGCACTGGCTTTAACTGTCACATTTAAGCCATTATCTGCAGAACACACATAATGTCCTGACTGATTCCTGTAGACAGGAAAGCTCAATGTGTCTCCATAAGCCAGTGTGCGCCCGTCTTTGAGCCACGTTATGTTGGGTGTGGGATTACCAGAGGCACTGCAGGAGAATGTCACTGTCTCTGTTTCATTAACGGTCTTGTTAGTTGGTGCGGAAGTGAAACTCACTGGAACTACAGAACCATAACATTAAAAAATGTAAGTATAGAATGCACCAGGGCTTGAAATTTTCATCTTCAAACTCGCAAAATGTCAGCGGTGTTTGGAAGTTGGGAGTTGGAAAAAATTCCCTGCATTTTTTGCCTGTACTCATACGTGTATATTCCATATAGGGCGATCTTTGCTGACAATTGTTTTGCATTTTGCATTTAGAAATTCACCCAATAAAGAAAAAGATATCATCACTAGAAAAAGCACATAAATTTAAGTTGCCGTGCCATTAATTTTAGGGAAATGGGTGGAGACTTGCTTTAAGTGATGCATTAAAGAGTTTCAGCATTTATGTGGCTGAGTGAAAACTCTTTTAATACAGCCAAACAAATTGTATATTTTATGCAGTATATTAAATAATGGAAGAGGTACACTAATCCCATGTACATTTACATGTAGAAGAAAAGGATTTAATTGTCCAAATAAAATTTCTACTTGACAACAAAGAAAGAAAAAATATCCCTAGAGCAAACATGTCCAAATCAGCAGTTGTCTGTTAGAATTTGCAGAGAAAAAGTAAAGGTTTTGGAGAATTTTGTAGCAAAAAAAGAATGAAAGATGGGAAACTTTAAGCTCCGAAAGAAATAAGAAAGATGGGATACTCAGTTTGTTACAAGCATAGGACAAACTGGTTATTCTTTGACATCTTTCTTTCTTAGCTTAAAGTTGACCATCTTTTTTTCTTTATTGTGACACATGGTGCTTCCAACATTGCTGATCCTACAAGCATGAACAACGAGCCTAGTAACTGTGACCTTGCTTGCCAAAAGTCTCCAGTAGCGAGCAGTGGTTAAAGCGCCCGACCGGTGTACGTGAGGTCATGGGTTCTATTCCAGGGACTGAGATCTCCTATGCTTGTGACAAACTGATTATTTAATGAATCTTTTAAATTTCTACTTCACCTGGACAATCAGACGGAGATATTGGAGCACCCTGCGGTGAGCACAGTCCAACTCAGTCTGTGCTTGGAGCACAGCACTGAGTGTGTATACGTATGTCATTACAATCCAATGTTGTGAATGCATTTAGTATTGGAAATATTAGCTGCAGTAAGATCTGAACTGTTGTTAACCCTTTGAGCTCCAATAGCAACAAGCATCTAATGTTTTCTCACAAAAAATGTATCATTTCTTGATCAAACATACTACGATTTTCAGTTGAGTAAGGCATGAGGGAAGTTTGGTGACAAAGTTTTGACACTTAAGTTGGCATGTTGTCAAGGGCAACTTGCTCTGTTTCCAAGGGAGACTATGTCATTCAGCGGTAAAGCATGCAAGAAATTGTCAGACATGATCTATTCATGCAGTCTCCCTTCGAAATGGAGCAAGTTGCCCTTGACAACATGGTAACTAGAACATTAAAACTTTGTGACCAAACTTATCTCATGCCTTAAGTGCTCAACTGAAAATCGTAGTACATGTCATGAGAATAAAGGAAATGGCGATCAAGGACAAAATGCCTTGATGTTTAAGCAAATTCTCTCAACTAATACCACAAGAAATAAGGAGAACAATGAGAAGAATATGCATGCTGATATTGGGGCTTAAAGGGTTCCAAAATACTGTGTGTTTGGCGATGTATCTCTGAGAGAAAATCACTGTGTTACATTTCCATACATACTGATGTACTTATTTCAGAAAGATCTCAAAGTTAATACAAGCCTGATGTTTGCTTCTTTTAAAATGCATAGTTTCAGTTACTAAAAAAAGTTATACATGTAGTTTACAATAAAAACAAAACTAAATTAACCGTGGGAAAGTGTTTGGTGTATTCCCAAGAGTAATTTATAAAACTTGCAAAGAATTTATGATACAAAAGCAATGATTTTGTGGAAATTACATGTACACATGCATGTATCAATGAAAAGATTTTAGCTTCCTTTTTGGCAAACATAGGAAACATACAGCTTATTCAAAATTTGGCTACAGCTTGCTTATTCCAACATCTTTTTAAAGTAGTCGTCGCACGTTTCCTTGGAGATCTAGCGATGTACCATACATCACTGAAATTGACAAGTCATGAATAAATTTAACATTCAATCTGGTAATTAATCGCACATTCTTCAGATTGCTACACATAGGACGCACAAAACTAACGCAAAAATAGATGAAGGAAAACTTACCTAAAACGTCAAGGTAAATGGTACTTTTACTGTCTAGCAATTTGCCATTCTCCACACTCTGAACGTCGAAACCATAATTCCAGGAATCGTCTGCCCTCACATTGCGAATGATCAGTGTCGCGGGTTCGCGTATTTCAAATCGTCCTTTCGCCCATTCGTTTAAACTTATAATTCGACCCGAGGCAGTAGCGAAAATAAGTCCAATTCGTTTGTCGTCCCCATCCTTCTCCACTTCGAAGCGAACCTCTCTGAATGTACCATTGCCAATCGAGTAGTTCCAGTGCAGAACAACTTCGCTACTGTTGACAAGTACTTTGGTCGGGTTGTTTGGTTCTAAGGTGATCCTCACACTCTCTGCATGAAGAAAAATAATGGATAAATATACACGATCTAAGCCATATTTCAGTGTTTGATCACTCTGTTGCAGTTAGAAGCAGATAAATTAATTTCGTTGCTTGACATTTCATACAGCTCAGAATATTCTCGGTACACAAATTATCGTCTCAGAGAGGCATACATGCAGTATAAGCTGGGGTTTAACTTGATCGATGTTTGAAACTGCGTACTTCGGTTTAATTTGAGGCCATCACCTACCGATTTACCCAGCTAAACTAAAGCTGAACAATAAAACCTACCGATAAGTGGAGTTATGTTCAATGAAACGAACAAAACAACAAACCACCAGATAGCCAAACTTCGCAAAGGCACCATCGCTTAAGCTACCAACAAAAGGAGTTGAAAAAGCGACCGTCCCTGCAGTCGCTTTCCAACTATCCACCGGACTCCAAAGCTTCGAGCCGCGCACTACAAGACGCCTTAATTTTCACGTCTCTAGGCTCAAATGCATTTTATATCGACGATTCATTAAAATTAATGACAGGATAGAAAGCCATACAAGCGACATACCTCAGCGACACCTCCTGATTGTCCAGAACAATCACTTGCAATCACTATTTTTCAACCGCGCAAAAACACAGAATCGCAAACAATCCAACTATCCCCAAAGACATGCTAATGAAAACGGAGGAATGATCGGAATGAGAATGAGAATGAGAAGTCTCGAGATGATCCACCACCAACGCGCGTCACGAAAACGTGTCACTTTTGTGGAAACAAACATGAGATGAACAAGAAGAAATGTCCCGCGTGGGGAAAGCAGTGCCAGAAATGCAATGGCAGGAATCATTTCGCAAGTGTCTGCAAAAAGGATCGGAGAATAAACCAGGTCGTGGAAGACGAAACAGATACCGACAGCGATGTAGAATTTATCACTAGCATCTGCCTCGAAGAAGAATACGTATCTCAAGTTTCAGACAACGAATACCCAAAGGAAATTTATGCAGAGATGATGATAAACGGCAGCCCACTATCATTTCAAGTCGACTGCGGAGCGTCAGTGAACATTTTACCACTCAAATATGTCGGGAACTGTGCGATCAAGCCGTCAAATTAAGAAGTCACTGCGCATGTGGAATGGAACAAACGTCACCCCAGTCGGCTCAACACGCGTGACCGTGCGTAATCCGAAGAACCAAAAGAGGTATTCGATCGAGTTCGTCGTCGTTCATGAATCATTTACCCCACTTATCGGAGCACGTGCGGCCCAACAAATGAAATTGATCAACATAAACAACTCGAATTTCATAACAGCTCCTCCTACCAGACCATCTCAACCAGAAGTCCACCAATTAACATCTACCGAGAAGATTGTTCAAGAATACGCAGATATCTTCGAGCGAGAAGTAGGAACATTGCCGGGAACCGTACATCTCGAAACTGAGGACAATGCAAGCCCTGTGATAATTCCGCCACGAAGGGTCCCCACTGCTCTTAAAGCAAAGCTCAAAGAAGAGCTAGACAAGTATGTCAAGTTAGGAGTGTTGGCCCAAGTAGAGGAACCAACTCCGTGGGTCAGCAGCCTAGCCATCGCTACCAAGAAGTCAGGAGCCCTACGAATATGCATTGACCCGAAGCACCTTAATGCAGTGCTGAAAAGAGAAACCTATCAGCTACCAATCTTAGATGATGTGCTACCCGAACTAGCACAAGCCAAAGTATTTTCAACGGTAGACCTCAAGGCAGGCTACTGGCACTGTGTCCTCGACGAAAAGTCCAGTCTTCTCACGACATTCTCAACACCCTACGGAAGGTATCGGTGGCTGCGACTCCCCTTTGGTCTCTCTGTATCTTCCGAAATATTTCAGAAACGGGTGAACCAAGCCTTGGAAGGGCTCGAGGGAATACTCGACATTACCGACGACATCCTGGTATATGGTGTAGGTAAAGACCTGAAAGAAGCGACTGAGGACCATGACAGACATCTAAAAGCACTCCTGCAAAGATGTCGAGAGAGGGGGATAGCACTAAACAAAGACAAGCTCAAACTGAGACGACAAGCAGTAGCCTTCATGGGTCACCTCTTGACTAACAATGGCCTCAAGATCGATCCCGACAAAGCCCGCGCAGTACAAGAAATGACACCCCCAACAGACACCGAGGGAGTCCAAAGGCTAAATGGATTCGTCAATTATCTCTCCAAATTTCTGCCACAACTGGCTGACGTTATGGAACCTCTCAGAAGGCTAACCAGGAAAGATGCAGAGTGGACGTGGAGCGAAGAGCAAGACAAAGCCTTCAAGGCAGTTAAGCGATTAGTATCGCAGGCCCCAGTTCTAAGCTATTATCAGCCTGACCGACCCTTAAGTATTCAATGTGATGCAAGTCAGAAGGGCCTCGGTGCTGCTCTACTACAGGATGGTAGACCAATCGCCTACGCAAGCCGCTCCCTCACTGATACAGAGCAGAGGTACGCGCAAATCGAGAAGGAGATGCTCGCAATTGTGTTCGCGCTGGAGAAGTTCAACCAGTACACGTTTGGCCGCCACGTAAGGGTGTCCAGCGACCACAAGCCATTGGAGTCCATACTGGCAAAGCCCCTCGCAGTAGCCCCTAGAAGACTTCAAGGAATGATGATGCGACTCCAGAAATACACCTTTGAAGTAACCTATGAGCGTGGAAAGAACATGCACCTTGCTGACACACTGTCTAGGGCATACCTTCCCACAGAAGGTAACCCTCAAGACCGCGAGTTTGAGTACATCAACATGGCGAGCTATCTGCCCATAGCCGAGGAGAGGCTAGAAGAGATCAGGAGAGAAACAAGAAATGACCCGTCTCTCCAAGAACTCAAGTGTGTCATCACACATGGTTGGCCTGAAAACAAGAGTAAGGTAGCCCCGCAAGTGCATCCATTTTTCAGCATCCGAGATGAGCTCACAATTCAAGATGGACTCATCTTCCGTGGCCAACGAGTGGTTGTACCTCAAAGCCTGCGTCCGATGATCAAGTCGAAGCTACACTCCTCCCACATGGGGATCGACGCCTGTCTGCGCAGAGCAAGAGAATCTGTATTCTGGCCTGGATTCTCAGCCGAAATCAAGCAGATGATAGAAACCTGCGAAACATGCCGAAAGTTTGAGACAAGCCCGCAGAAAGAACCGCTAGCCTCACACGATGTCCCCTCACGACCTTGGGAGAAGATCGGAGTTGATATCTTTGAGCTGAATGGCAAGGAGTACCTAACAACCGTGGATTACTACAGCAACTTTTGGGAAATCGACAAACTTCCCACAGATGCAAAGGCGACCACCGTAATCGCCAAGCTTAAAGACCACTTCGCACGTTACGGCATCCCAGACCAGGTGGTTACAGATAATGGCCCCCAGTTTAAGTCACATGAATTTGCCAACTTTGCAGCAGCGTACGAGTTTGAACACACACCCACAAGTCCTTACAACAGCAAAGGAAACGGGAAAGTGGAGTCAGCAGTAAAGACCGCGGAACGACTTCTACGCAAGACCACAGATGCAGGAACGGATCCATACTTGGCAATCCTGGATCACCGAAATACTCCAACACAGGGGATGGAGTCAAGCCCCGCTCAGCGGTTGATGAATAGGCGAACGAAGACCCTTCTCCCAACCACAAGAGAGCTGCTAAAACCGCGTTCAGTGGTACCTGACACGGAAATAACTGCCCTCAAGAAGCGCCAAGAAAAGCAAGCACAACACTACAACAAGTCTGCCAAGGAGCTAGAACCACTAGCTAATGGGGACGTAGTGAGGATGAAACCCTTTGTAGCTGGAAAGAAGACCTGGGAGAAAGCAATGGTCAAAGAGCGACTTGATGAAAGATCGTACACTGTTGAGACTGCTAATGGCGACACATACCGCCGAAACAGATTCCACATGAGGAAAACCAAGGAATCAATGGACAACCCCAGTGCTCCAGTGGAACAGCCTCAGGGACATGCCAGCCCACTGCCGGATACCCTACAGCTTAGGTCCAGGGAGATACAACGAACAACAGAGAAGGCAGTCCAGCAAGCAGAAACACCCAGTGCAGGTCCTGACGGTGTGCAACACAAGGCCATCCCTGATCACAAGACCATCCCTGATCACACTTCAACCCACCCGCGACGTGTGACCAAACCACCCGCGTGGTTGAAGGACTATATCCGTTAAGAGCGTACGGAGCATTGAAAGAAAAAAAAAAAGAAATCTGATTTGAACTTTGATTTAGGAACACTTAAGTCAAGCGTTGAAAGACAGTTGATTTAAACTTTGATTTTTATTTCTGATTTAAGTTTGAAGTAGGGACAGAATCTGCTTTATGATCGCTCGCTCAAAAAAGGGAGGATGTTGTGTTATGTTACAGTTACACGTGATCGCTAGAGATTAGATACCGCATGAACAATTGACAATAACATATTGATTGAGAGTCACGTATATAGTATCTTGTGCAATCTTGTTAGAGTGCCTTTGCTAGAATAAAGAAGTTGAATCGACTTATCTGGTGACTCCTGTTAGCAGTTTGCAGATAACGTAACAGTCTCTTCTTAGAAGAACAAATTATTCCTCTCGTGTTTCCTGTTTGCTCTTGTTAAAACAATCCTTTCTATGTATCTCTTGAATAACAATCGCCCGTGGACAGGAGACGCAAAAAGTGACTTGAATGTGCCACTTTCCAGTTACATCAGCAAAATCAAACATTGCACCATACAAGATTATTGTATAATCAAAACCGGAAATCGACTGTTCTCGTCAACTGAGTATGCTTCACAATCAACATAAGTATAATCACGATATGCTCCCGACAAAAATCTATTCTAAGAACACACCGGTTTTCGCCGTGAACTAACGCTGATTTTTCTTAAATTTTACCGCAACGTATTGAATATTACTGAGCGTGAAATCATTATTAAACGACACAATTTATTACTCTTAACAGCAGGATCCCCAGACATCCTAGTTGTCTGAAACATCAGGGCCTCAAAATAACGAAAGTGTCCCTGACATAGCCCGATGATACAGGGAAGTTCCTCTCTTGGGAATACCGAAGATATCTCGAACATCAACCAAACTACACGCACGAGTGCTCACGGTAATAATCACAGGAACGTGGTCAACTCCACCACAAAATCTCGTAGTTGCTATAGCGACCACGACATTAAAAAGTTTTTCCCACTTATAAAATGAATTCTGTCTCCCCTACCGCGAGACATTCAATGTGAAATAGGTAGTTTATTTGGAACGAGTCAGGGTGTCATCCGGATAGCAGCGAGTCCTGATAGAACGTTAAATTTAGAGGGGCTACGCCACGGGCATTTCGGTCATGTTTTTTTGGGTAAAAATGTGTTTAAATTCAAAATAAATGCATTTCTCGTACACGAAATGCTCCTAAAACATTAGGCCAAAGAAATCGAACAATTTTTCCCAGTTTCTGGCGATTTTTTCTAAGAAACATGGGAGACACTTGAAAACATTAGCCTATTTTTTTTTAACTTGCAATCCACTTCAATCCGCAGCCAAACACGCTTGATTATAGTTTCATAAAACTATAGAGTAATTTTAGACAGAACTGAACCAATATTTTTCAGTTTCTTTGATTGCAATACGTCTTTAAGCTTTTCAAAGTGATCTCAAAAATTGATGACAGAGCCCCTTTAACTAGATACTGTACAAGGAAAATTACACGCATGATGTGAACAAAATAATCATGAAAACCAACAGTGTTGTACTGACCAACCCAGACACACCCCCCCCCTCCCTCCCACCAAAAAAACACCCTTCAGATGTGGCCCCAAAAAATTGGAAACGTACTCCCCATCTGATACCATCGCACAGGTTCTAGGAAAAAAGTTTCACTGGTAACCATGACCAATTATTCCATGATAAAAGACTAAAGCGTAAAAGGGAGTGAACAGAGAGACTGACCGACGTGTCACTCCGCCGCAGAGGCCTCCTTCAGAGGCTCCCGCTTTTTCCCTCTTCCCATCGTTCCTCGCGCTCCCGTTCACTGCGCCCCAGTTTTCTCTTTCCCTGTTGTTTACTAATAGGAGCCTCTGCGGAGGCGAAAGCACCGACGTAGAATGACAAATACTTCCCGCTCAAATCTTACAATGACGAAACGTCCCATGACAATACCCGAGCCGCTCGATCGTGCTGTCGGGACACTAATTTCTGCCTACAGTTCGTTCCTTCGTCACTCAGCTCTCAGAAATACATTTTCTCGTATTTTTTATGAAAAATCATGACTACCATGAACCAGACAGAGGCGAACATCGGCCAGAAAAGTTTCGGGGCTTTGGAGAACGTACGCCAGCTAAGCAAACATCGCGCATAAAATTGCTTTGTACAACAAAGAAAAACTAGCAGTAAATGTGCTGTATTAACATGTATATTTTTTAAATTTTTTGTTTGTTTTGTTTCACATTGTTCTTTCCAAATAAAACAACAACAACAATCAACAACAATCCATTTATTAATGTCAATGCGTGGGATAAGGTTGTCCCGTATATCCGAGCCAGAGGATCATGTATAAAGCGCATGACAGAAAATAACATAAAATACAAACCTTACTATGATTCAAACAAATTATACTTCTAGGAAAGTAAAATTTAAAAATTAAAAAATAATAATAATAATAATAATAAATACAAAATAAACCACTACAAATTTAATAATTGAGGCCACTTTCGTTTCATTGCGACCATAATTTAAATTATGACTATTATTCTGGTTATTGTTCGCGTTATCTACAAAATATTCGTCTAATTTAATTGGCATAAATGAGCGTCTTTAATATGGCGAAGTTTATAACAAGTCTTGCGTCTCTTACAATAGGTAACTATGATCATTACTCTCCACCCCCCACCCCCACTCATACAATAGGAGGTTTTTCCGAAACTGTCGTAGGTTTGCATGTAGGAGGATGGGTATCGACTTTACCCTTAAACACAGCAACAACAACAACAAGCCTTGCTCTTGTCTATGCTGTAGTTCAATTTTACCCTTGGTTTAATTTTTATTTTTCTTTGTTCTTTTTTATGTAAATATATGATAATGAATATAGAACAAAAGAAAATAAAAATTGAACCAAGGATAAAATTAAACTACGACATCTACACCGAGGCGGATGAAAGTGACCGTGGCAGAAGAAAACTTCAGAGCATTTTTTTTAAAACTAGAAGGGCTCGACTATTCAAATTTTGGTAAGAGAGATACTAACCACTCCCTTCTTATTTGACAAATTGTCCACAGATATTATTTTTATACTTAGCTATAAAATATATTTCATTGACATTCACAAACTGGCTCATTTTTGAATTCCCAAAATTCAGAAACTGTTCGTCGGCAATACAGATTTCAGTCTTTTCAAAATACAAGGAATTTTGCTCTGGACAAATTTCGACGCCACTTTTACAATCTAAAGATATAGAAATATTTACAAAAATATTAAGTCAACTAGATTCCCTCAAGATTACAAGATCATATAAAGCACTCTTAGATATACGTTTCTTGAAAATTAACGTCGCAAAAGCAACAATTTTTACAATAGTTAAAATATTTCAAATACGTTATCACTGATCTATTAATCTGCATTAACTAATAACCTATAAACATACTTTATACATATACAAAAATAAAGAATTCACAAAGACGGGCAATCTAACAAAACAACCACGTGTATAAAGCTATTTTGATTAAAGTTGTCGAATCGTAGTAGCTACGCAAAAAGGCCCAGGCTGTCAAAATTAGGAATCCCTAGCTTGAAAATAACATAAAACACGAAGAGAAGCGTTTATAGTATTTTCTTAATGGATCCTATCGTTCTCGGACAACTGCGTCTTTATTATAACGTAGGGTGGATTTCCAATGAGGCGTGGAGTTTATGTGCAGATGGGCGTAAAATTAACTGGCTTTAAGGGCGTAAAACAATTGGAGACGATGTTTGAACGCCTTAAGTAAACGTCAAAGTTTGGCGCTTTTTAACGGTTTACGTTTACGTGAGCTGCTTGCACGTCGTCTCCAATTTATTTTTGCAGGCAAGGTAGGTTAAATTTATGCCAGTACGCACGTAAAATTACGGGTCATTGGAAATCCACCTTTACACGGATTACAGCTACTCATTTAGTCATCTTTCTTTCATATCACATAAAACTGATTGAGGCCTTTCAACCAACATCGTTAATTCAAATTGTTGCATGCACCTTACTAAAGAATGACCGCCATAATTTTCACTGCCTGGCTCTCCTTGCCAAGAAATTATTCATAACATACGAAAAGGCATCACAACTTGTGCTGCCGCTAAAAGTCGTCAAAAACGAATCAAAAGCTTTGCGGAAGGGGCAACGGTAGGCGCACAACAGCTAGTACCTATTAAAGAGACTTCTATGGAAATGCGACTCTGTAACCCATAACCCTTAATTGAAGAAAATTAAACTTGTTTTACCAAGAAGTCAATCATATCACTGGAAAAGTATCACAAAATAAAGTACCCTGAAAAGGTTTAAGTATTTTAGTTTTCAAGGTGGAAAAGTCAAATAATTTAGTTATGGATCGTAAAAGTTTAAGAGCTTTGTATGGGCAAAATGACTCTCACCATTCCTACCGTGTTTGGCGAAAACAAGTTACTGTATGTACGTAATACGGCATATTTCGAACAAATGTTCATCATCAGAGAGGTAAACTCTGATATGCCTATCTATATATTAACAGAACAAATGTCGGAAAAAATCAAATGCCCCGAGCGGGATTCGAACCCACGACACCCCGATCTCATGGAAGGTGCTCTAACCACTGAGCTACCGAGGCAACCACAGTGGAGTGAGTCGATAATTTGCTACAAAGGAAACATTGATTACCAGACATTTGCTCCCAGGCCTCTTCAGACTGGGAATTACTTCTGGGGGTCGTCGAGACGCATGCTCATCGGACCCAGATGTTATAGACCATTACAAATGTACGTAATACGGCATATTTCGAACAAATGTTCATCATCAGAGAGGTAAACTCTGATATGCCTATCTATATATTAACAGAACAAATGTCGGAAAAAAATCAAATGCCCCGAGCGGGATTCGAACCCACGACACCCCGATCTCATGGTCTGGTAATCAATGTTTCCTTTGTAGCAAATTATCGACTCACTCCACTGTGGTTGCCTCGGTAGCTCAGTGGTTAGAGCACCTTCCATGAGATCGGGGTGTCGTGGGTTCGAATCCCGCTCGGGGCATTTGATTTTTTCCGACATTTGTTCTGTTAATATATAGATACGCATATCAGAGTTTACCTCTCTGATGATGAACAAGTTACTGTATCTTTTCACCTTAACCACCATTGGCCCCGAAAACTCAACATGATTCCTTATTGTGACTTCACCTTTTCTTCGAGTTCTTCAGTTTCTGTTCAACAATTATTCTTTTAAGCAAGGGACATCAAAGGCGGTCAGTTTTGAGGAAGGCCTATAGTTAAACAATAGAGTTGTTCTGTCAGAGGCTCTATCGTGTGATAGATTGGCCGAGGAAATTTGATGTTCACAACAAATATTAACCCGAGAACGTAGTTCGAGGGCTGATATGAAGTTTGAACATCGAATTTCCGAGGGAACCTATCACACATAAGGCCTGAGACAGAAGAACTCTAATGTTTTTATTGCACAACGCTAAATTTTGAGCGAAAATTGCCAAAAACGGGCACTATGCGCTGATAGGCGTCCGCTGAGGAGAGACACTATCGCGTCACGTGATCGATTTCGACCAACGGGAGCACGCCAAAATTTAGCGTTGCACTATAACTATCAATAGAAAAGCACACACCAAGCCACAAACTAAAATGAAGTTTCGTTGTTGTTTTCTCCAACCCCGTCTTTGTTTGTACCTTGAGCCTGCATCTCAGGATCTGCACAATCATCAGTCTTAGACGAGGTATCCCCCTTACGAAACTCCGTGATATCAGCATACTCCGTGCCTTCATAAGGTGTTGGCCTCTTAAGTGGAGGCAGAGGTTGAGGAGACGTGGATACTTGCGGCATCCGCGGCATATTTATACCCTCCAAGTCCGCATAAATCACCCCTTCAGGATTGGGTTGCTGTGGTAGGCAGATACAAATTAATAGTCAAGATTAGTTTAACGTCTCCTGCTGATGTTAATAGGGAGCTGAAGCAACCAATACGGCAACGCAAAGGAAAACGTCACTTCAAAATGACTTCACAATCTCTTAAACTTCTTCACGATTATTCCGACTCGTTTAATTTGTCTAATGTAGCTGAACTATCCAGGAGCTGAGTTTGTAAGGACGGCGTTCAGTTCAGGGAGAAAACGAAAAGTCACTGTCGTGTTTTCACGTTCTGCACAAAACTTTCAATTCCGGCGATAATTTCGTCATTGTTTTGAGGAGGACGGCAAATAAATGTACCAAAAAGTATAACGCACGTGCAGAGTCACTGGTTTGCTAATCACAGCTATTGTTTTGTGACGTTCTCGTCAGCCGTTGCCGTCGTGTTTGCTTAAACTCGCTAATGAGACAACCACAGATTTACCAGACGTTGAAATAAAGAGTTCTTGGTTGTTTACCATTTACACGGGCAAACTGGTCGGTTTACCGTTTGGGTCCGTTTGGGCAAATGGTAAGCAAATTTCCGTATTGGGGAAATTCCGTTCGGGACTGGCACTTAACATTTGCAGAAATCCCTACCATTTACCAAAAAAATTGCACGACGGCGACGGCTAACGAGAAGGTCGCAAAACAAAAGTTTTGATTAACAAAACAACGACTCTGCACGTGAGTTATTTTTGGTATATTTCTTTGCCATTCTGTGCACAACTACAACGTGAAATGACCAAATTCAACGTCTTCTGTAGAACAAAAACACACGACGGCGAATTTTCGTTTTTATAGTAATAATATAATAGTAATAACTTTATTCACGCGTCAAGTGATCTAGCACCCTGTAAAGAAAGGGCGCTAATTGGGGACACAGCTACTTTCTAATTAATTTTCTTAATAAGTTCTTCCTGAACTGATACGCCGTCCTTACAAATTCAGCTCCTGGATAATTCGACTGCATTGGACAGGTTAAACGAGTCGGAAGAATCGCGAAGAAGTTTCAAAGATTGCGAAGTCATTTTAAAAGTGACGTTTTCCTCCCCGTTAAGCTCCCTAATTTATTGTTGTTGGGACAGAATGGCCGCGAGAGCCTGAAACTGGTATCAAAGATTAGGTTTGAACAAATGGTACACGAATTTCCGTTTGGAACATTCCGTCCGGAAAAACAGGACTACCTTTTCAGACGTTCCGTTGCTCCCGGAAATTTTCCACTGGAACGACCCGAAAAGTCGTGTACCATTTACTTTCCAACCGGAATTTCCGGAAAGTTGTTATAAATGGTAAACAACCCTTTTGTCTTAAGGGCCCGGCTGAACGGAATGAAGTTCATTAACTGCCCAACACAAGTTTGTTGTACGACGTTGACTGAGGTGGCCAAACGAATTCAGCGTGTTGATCGCGTTTGCTACCCTTTTGAGTGATTTTGAATGTTGAACCTGCAATTGTTCAACACTGTTCCACATCCCGGCCAAACGAACAAACACGGTTTTGTTTTTTATTTAACATTGTTTTTCACACCTGAGAACAAAAGAAAAGTTGAATGGTCTTCAGTCGAAAGATGGCAACATCATTCAACAGGGTGACTGAACGCGTTCAACAATTGCGCAGTACTCTCCTTGGTGATGTTACGTTTATTGCCGCACATGGTGGTTCTTCCACTTTAAAAGTTGCAGAGTCTAAATTAATTCCGAAAAACATGGCTCCTAATTTTTGTACAGTTTAAGCAACCACACAAATGCTGGAGAAGTGAGTAGCGTTAATTATGCCGTACTAACGTGCTCATTCAGATAATGTTTACTGATAACAACATTCTCGTGACACTCGTATTCTACTCTGCTCTTGAACCCTGGACATTTGCTATTGAAATGGACCCTGAATGTAGAACGTTCCTGTGATACAGTTTGTTACTCAAGACAAATAAGAATGACATTTATCATGATTTATAAACCGTCTATTTTCTCCAGTTAAACTCAGGAGCTAATGCCTGGGAGTGAAAGAGGAAACAATAAATATTTCATTCTGGAGGATTAACATTCGACTTTATAGATATAGACGCTTCGCTCAGGGATAGTCTCACAAGAACACATGAGTGCAACCCACACACTTGAGTGATCAGACCCCGATACCCCCACGTTTTCCGCATTTTAGGTGAAGTTCACTCACCCTTGCAGACCCTCTTCTTGCTCAACTTTACCTGAGCGAAAAGACGCATTTAAGTCTAGAAAGAAATGAACCTATCCACGAACATACCTTCTTTATAGATTTCTTTGACTTGTCGACTTGTGCGTAAGTATCGTCTGACTGCTTCTTCTTCTGAGATTTGTCCACGACAGAACTCTCAGGAGACTTTTCCTCTTCTTTCTTCCTCTTGCTCTTCTTCTTAGACTTGTCTACAGCAGCATAAGTCGGAGGGGCTGCCGCTGCCTGCTGATTTGGTGCTTCTTCATGTCTGTTTGCGTCTGGTTTCTGCTGTCGGACAGCACCATCTGTTTCGTTTGCAGGTGCCGGTCCTGATTCTGCATATTTGTTGTTGACTTGGGCATCAGTATTACCCTCAATGCCAAACTGGACATCTTGTCTGGAACTGAAATATCCAATCAATAAGCGCCTGTTACACTCGGCAGTTGGAATTGTATGTTACTGATATGAAGAAGAAACAAGTTGGATGAAATTTTTGATGGAGTTTTAAAAACAAAAAGTCAGCCAGAAAAACGATTATTCTACTGAGTTTTAAAAACAAAAAGTCAGCAAAAACATTCATAATAAAAAGATAGCGCTTCCTTCCTTTCACATTTGCATATCGATGTGCAAATGCAGACATTTTATGGCAAGTCCTTGACTCAGGCGTCCTGTGAAATAAACCAGCTTCACTATATCATTAAAAATGGAAAAGATAAATATTGCCACAGCGAAATAAAATGCAATTTTCTTATTCTTTAACAAGAAATCACCAAAACTCTCTCAGCAATGGTCGTAGAACAGGCACATGTTGCTTGTCAGTTGTTTACGCATGCACTTTCAGGGAACTCCGTTTTCAGAGGCCCAAACACGTAGCAAACGTTTTTTACCGATACAAACGTTACGTCTTTTTCAGCTGTTCAAACTATTTTGTTTTTAATATGCGTTTTCAACTGTGCCCACGCTTCAACAACCAAAACGCTGCGTGCGTTTTCGAAAGTCTCCGTCTTCACCATTCCACACACTACAGAGTTTTCAAAACAATGCAGTTTTCTCCATCCACATTGAAAACGATAAGTTGACTTGCGAAACATAGCATGAGCACAACCATAGGCGTGAACATAGGCATAAACATGAGCATGAACACAGGCATGAGACCATAGGCATAAGCATGGACAAAAGCGTAGGCATAGCGATAGTCATAAGCTTGAGCGTAGGTATGAGCACGTGCCTAGGCTTAGGCATGAGCATGAGCAAAATCACAAGGAGAACGCAGACTACTTTTTCTAATTAGTAATAAGAGACGAAAAACAAAAACTTCGTTTGCTTATGTTTATGCCGCAGTGAAGTACACATAAGTCCTTCTCAGGACTACACTCACCCGGACGATCATAATTTACCGACTTAACATAAGAAACAGTTTTTAAAAACACTTTCAATGTGCTTCTGCTTAAATCACCTGTAAAGACCAGTGAGGCAATCTAAAAATTAATCAAGATTCATGCCAGAATAATGACGGCACAAAGTTACAGTGCAGCCTCACCCCTGGGCATGAGGTATAGAGCATGCAGGAACGCTGACCCACACCTCTTTATTTGCGACAGAACGGTGTTACAGTAACCATATCACGTATGCTTCGGTTTGCTAAACGACGCTGCTGAACATCACCGAATTAGTTAGTTATTTTCCAGAATTCAAGTGTAAACATTATTCAACACTTGATTACCACTTTGGAGTAGGACGGTCTACTATGTGGCCAACGAATTCAACTCTGTTGTTCATAGCTGGCGAAAAAAATTGAATCAACATCATTCACCAGGGCGACTAAACGTGCTTAACATAGAAAGGATATTACACGGCGGCGCGAAGATATGAATTTTATTTTCGAGTAAAATATTGTTTTTTTAACCACGAGAAAATAAAATTCATATCTTCTTTCATTATAAAGACAAGAGTATTTCACAAACAACAGTGTAAATGCAGGAAATGACGTCATCGATATCCTCACTAGTAAGGTTATAGAAAATACGCCACTCGAGTCCCGGATGAAGTTTTCTGTGAAGTATACGAGTGGTCAATTTTCCACCATAACACTCTTGTCTATGTAATAAAATGAGTTTAACAAGGTTGAACGGTGTTGATTGGAAATATTGAGCCCGGTTGTCCGTGCAAATGTCAGTTTCCACTGCCGGTACTTCACTTTCGATCCAACTGTGATGGCAAAGCAGCAACATCCTCGTCCCCAGTGCACTGTCCGCGCGGTACCGCCATTTTGGTAGCGAAGATGGCGAGTAGCCCCGCAGCTCTTAACAACCTCTACTTTCATTGGACCTTGGTATCACGCAGCTCTATTGTTTTCGGGGCTAGGGTCCATTGTTTTGTTGTTTGGTGTATTGTTTTCTCAACAAATCAGAGAAGACCTTGTAAGAGCTGCGACATCGCCTAAGATGGCGGGGTCCTCTAAAACTTGATACTTTTCTCCTATCATCTTTTAACCCTTAAAGCCTTAGCATAGTTGTACAAATTCTCCTTACTATCTTACTGTCTCTATACATCTTAAGTATTAGTTGGGAGAACTTAGTAAAACATCAAGACAATTCATCTTTACTGATCATTTCGTTAATTCTCAAGACCTATAAGTGCTTAAATGCACTGATATGATGAGGTAAAGTTTGATGCTCATAACTATTGTGGCTTAAAAGGGTAAAACCGCCCTCGCAAGATTTTGATTTCGCGTAGGAAAGTCTCAAAGTAATAACATACTAGTTCACCATTTACCAAAAAATACCGAAATGGAAGTGAAAAGACTTATTTGGATTGCCCCGACAGAAAATTTTCAACACAAAAGATCCAAAATTCCCACATGGGAATACGCGAACTATTTTCATTTTCTACCATTTCTTGTTCGTTCTTGACCGTTTGGATGGGTCCCAGTAAGGTTCTTGGCTTCTCGAGTAGATGGAACAAGAAATCTCTCTCCAACGGCAATGTCAGTTGGGAGATTTTGCGTTTCATAAACACAAACTATGAGCCAACCGCTTTCTTTGAGTAAATGGTAAACCACCCAAACTTTCTTAATGGTAAGTTTCTTTCAATTATATGCACACTGGGTTAATACGTGCGTATGGTATCAATATAAATAACGGAACACGTACGCATTGAATGTGACACAAGGAAGTAGAGTTAATCAGCATTTATTAGGCACTAATTAATGTTGGTTACATGATTAGACTACGAAAAAGCATTACCAAAAAGCATTAAACAATAAGACAAAAGTGTGGCAGAAGACCTTCACAACGCGAGAGAAACTGCTGTTGGCACATTAAACTGGATTGTGTTCTCGATGGATGTAGAGCATCAACTCCGCTGTATTGGTTACCAAACTAGCTTCTCTAATGGCGACGTTAAGGTGTTTAAAACTGAGTAAAATGAAATAGAAACACTTAAAAATATTGACAAAATGTCGTCCCCCCTTGCCGTTTTTGTTTGGGGTATTTGAGGGTAACGATAGCGGCTTCTCAAGCTAACATTGCGGAAACAAAATTCTCTTTAGAAGCCTGCGATCGTAACCCTCAAAACGACCCAACACAGAACAACAAAGGACGACAACGCGTTCATATTTTTTAGTGTTATTATGTCACTTTACACACCCCTACTTCGGCCTTAAAAAAGGTTAATTTGATAAGCGAGGCACAGGACACGAGTCACAGGAGACGAGTCAACCAAGATGGTAGGCCTGTGGTTCCATTTTAGCAACTTTCCACGTTAGACACATCTTCCCTTACAAAGGCGACTGCCACACATTTTACCCTGTTGTATGTTGATCTTCAATCTCAGAAATCAAGCAGGGTTACATGGTTAACTGATTAATACAGTATGATGGGTTACAATATTAAAATCAAAGATTAAATGACTGACGTAACTTTGTTAATATTAGTTACGACTGAAGTTACTTTCACAGGGCAGGAATTTAAGCAATGACCACTGTTTTCTTCATAACCATATTGTATTGGAATCCGATACTCCTTGATTTGCGTTCGACACGACTTTTTCTCCTTTATCTTTAGCAATTCACATCGAAACAATCGTTTGCTCAAAAATGAAATTCACTTCGTTGATGAAATTCCCCTCAAGTTGTCTGGCCAAGGCCATTAAAACCTTAATATGCCGACTAGCTTTTTAGGCCCCATTGCACGATTTAGTTAAAACAATCTTGGGATGGCAAGTACATGCGATTGATTCCAAACTGATGCAAAAACAATCAAAACCACTGAATGAAACTTTGTCCGCAAAAGAATAGTCAAAATCGGCGGCAAACACGTTTTCTTGACCAAACAGTCTTATATCATTGCTTAACAATTTTCTGCCTGAGAAACTAACATGGATACTACAAAGCGAATGCATCAATCGACGTTAAACGTCTTGCCAATACCGAATAACATTTAAGTGTATTATTCCCCATAAAGCTACAAAACACTTTTATGTTTCTACTGAGATCTTACAATACTTGCGTAAACAGATGTAAAACGCAACCGAATCGTTCAGTATTTCTCAACAGTGGAGGTTTTTCTCTCTCTGCAGAAACATTGAAAACGTTTTCTCTTGCTTAACTGAAATCCTACAAAAACCCTGATGTTTTGACATCATATTAATTCCCATTGTAACACACAAACACAACTCATACAAAACATTCTTCATGTTTCTTCATAGTTCTAGAAACACTCGCGTTTGCAAGGGATAAAGCACGAATTCTTACAGAGTCGTGATTCTGTTACTCCAAAGAAGCATCCAAAATGTTTTATATGGCTGCAATACTAAGGCTATCTTGATGTTTTGAACATCATGTGGAAACAAAATCTTAAATTTTGGATAATTGTTTTCCTTTTATCGTTAAGAACCCAACCAAGTGCACGTCCGAAAGGAAATGTCACAAAATCTTTAAAGTTTAAATTCCATTGAAAGTAAACTCAAAAATACAAAAGCAAAGGTGAGCTATTTTTTCACTAGTAAACGCAACCGTTAGAGTAAAAACTTCAATTTGTTCTTGTCAAAACATTCTCTTGGGATTTCACGAATGACTTAAAAGAAAAGTAAACAAATACAAACGGGAAGAATGCAGTGTATTAAAAAAATGTATACAAACAACAGAACCAAAGAGTGAGATTAAAAAACTGAATGTCTAAAACAAAACTAACGACGAAGGTTATTTTGACAAGACCTCCTCTCTAGGGACCCTGAAATTCCTCCCCTCTCCCCCTCGAATTTTTCCGCTTCACCAATCTCTGTTCCCTGATAAAAGAGGGGTTTGAAAGGACACGAAAATAATTTTTTGGGAAACTTATAGACTTACGCAAAGCTTTTTTCAAAATGGACAAAAAACAAAACAAAAGACATATGTTTTCAAATCTCAATAATTCTTGGGCACTTTGATGATGGTTCAAAAGGAACCAAGGAAAACGTTACAGGTAACATTGCTATGTACACCCAACTACACTTTGGATAGGCAAGTGTGCTACACTTCTATTTTTTTTGTTTTTTTTTCCTTCGTTTTGTTCTACTTTATACTTGCCAAATATTGCAAACAAATTTACTGAAAATTGTATAATTGAGGTTCATTTCGGTACATCTGGACCCTAAATTCACTCAAATTCTTATTCTCGTTTCTATTATCTACATTATATATCACGAAATTTAACAAATTAATGAGTATTCTCCAAACCACGTGGCTTTCCAGACAGGCAGATATCTCTACTGTCCTTTGCATTTAGCTGATACAAGAATTGCTATAACCACTGGATGGAATGCAACTCCATCGTAGGTTTTCTTCGACACTTTTGTGGGTATGTTAGGACCCATTTACGCGCCTAAGTCAAGGTACAGACGCCTGGGAAGCGACTCACCCACTAACTTAAACAAAGCACAAGATATGCAGACAAACAGATTTTAAATATACTGGGATAGCTTAAATACTAACTAGTTCACGCGTCTCCAATCAAACACGTTTTATTTCAAAAGCTAGTCCAAAAGAGGTACGGACGAACTACTGTTAAATAAAGTGGGACAGCTTAAACAACTGGTTCACGAGCGTCGAAACAAGCACGTTTTGTGTCTACACCTAATCCATGACTTGACTAAGAGAGGTACCACTACAAAATCTGCATATGTGAGCAGAGATCGCTGACTTGTCATCAACTAGTTCCTAGACCCTCATGAACAAGGCCCAAAACCCTACTTTGCTTTGTTTCTTAAAATCACGAGCTGCGATTATATGATGGTTATAAATGTGACCTAAGACGTTTAGAAGTGCACTGTTATCCTCTACAACGAAAAACCCCATTTAAGTGAATATAGACCAGCGGCAAGAAAGAAAAACGTAAATCGTGAAGCATTACAATAAACAGTGAAATTTCGAAACTGAAAAATGCCCCCAGGCAACTTTTCATGACGACATAACCATGGAGAATTAGAGACATGGACTGTCTTTGCTTTTTATGCGTAGATAACCAAACGCTTTGTTCTAATAATGTCGACAATACGTTGTAGTGAGACACTGAAAAAGCCCCCCCCCCCCAAACTTGGACCTTTCTGACATTTCAGAATCACAGAAACTGAGCGACACGGACAGTTTGCCTTTTTGTTCAAAACAGATGGTATGAGATTAGACAATTTGTCCCCCTGTATATTCTGCCGAATTCTTTGTTAGAGCTGATTTCGATAATGGTTGTTATGACACAAATACTGTCCACGACCCACTTTTGGACCTTTCTGGCTACGCATAATCAAAACGGCAACTTCTAAAACTTGACATTTTTCCGACTCGGACTAGTCCTTTTCCACTTGCAGAAAGTCATGAAACGGCTGCGGTTAACAAAACAATTCAAAAATTATCAAATTTAGATGCCGCTCTTAGAAAATGAGGACAGAAAAATGTACATTTCTACACAAAATAACAAGTCATCGAGATACACTCAAGAATACATGGTGATATAAAGTATAATTAGATTTGAAGGGGTTAGAAACTAATTAGAAAAAAGCAATAATAATAACAGTGCTTACAAAAATATTTCACGCATAATCTATAATTCTAGTTACTATTTACTACATCTATAAAAATAAGCAAGCCATGAAAGACTGGTACTACTTATAGAAAAACTACTAGCGCACACCTATTTCAATTAACGTTTTCGAATTTCAAGCCTGTGCGACAAGATCCCCAGCAAGGTGATATGGGTTTTTGATGAAACCAGTAATGCCTCGCTCGAATAGAAAAGAAAGCACGACAGGAAACGTTTGTAATGTTTTCTAAACCCTTTTAGCCCCAATATCAAAATCCATATTCTCCTCAGTGTTCCCCATATATTTTATTATGGTACTAGTTGGGAGAATTTGATGAGACAACAAGACATCTTGGGATCTTGGGTGATCATTTTCATTATTCTTATGACCTGAATGTTTGATAAAGTAGTGATATTGTAAGGAGAAATTAGATGCTTGTCACTGTTGGGGCATTAACCGTCCTATTGCACTCAATACCGGGAAACGTATACCTGTCATAGCTAGCCACACCATCTTTTTCGTCGTACAAGCTTGAGATGTTTATGCGACAACATTAATTGAAATAGCTGAACAACTTTTTGAAGGAAGAGTAAAGAGTAAACACTAGACCTCAACCTACATTGGTGTATTCCTGTCTTCTCCTCCAGCACCATCCTCGTCTTTGTTTGCACCTTGCGGCTGCAACTCGGTACCTTGATTGCTATCGCTTTGAGGTAAGGTAGCCTCCCCCTTCAAAAACTGAGTGATGTCTGCATATTGCGTGTTTTCATACGGTTCTGGCCTCTTGATTGGAGGTAGAGGTTGGGGTGAAGTGGACACTGTTGGCATAGGACGAGGCACATTTATATCCTCCAAGTCGGCGTAAATCATTTCTCCAGGCTTGGGTTTCTATATAAATGAAAGTGTTTTGAATCGTTTCACCGTACATGGGTGATGGAAATTTAGTGTGACCAACTACTAAGCTATTAGTTAACTGTGATGCTGTTTTTAATGTGATTATTTAAAAAAGACATTGACCACCAGTCCCTTCCTAAGCGGCTGTTTATTCTGCTGTTTATTTTGCTGTAATAAATTTCTAACGTGTAACCTTTCAAATGAGAGCTGCCGAGCAATATTTTCCTTTTTGCTTCTTCATCTTTTTTCTTTTTTCTTTTTTTTCAACCTACGTGTAACGTAATTCGTACGGGTGGGGAAACACCAACTCAAACGCTCTTATTTCTGCATGACTGCTGACTTCAGCGTGCGTTTGATTTGCTCTTTTCAACTATTTGTAATCCGAAAGTGACAAAATACGTTTAGAATGATCAGGTTCTATCGAGCAACATACCTTCTTAGATTTTTTTGACTTGTCCACTTCTGCATACGTGTAGTCTAGTTTCTCCTCCGACTTCTTCTTCTTCTTAGACTTGTCGACTTCTGCATAAGTAGGAATAGCGGCTGCTTCCTGCTGGTGTGCTGCAGCGTCAGATCCATCTGTGGCTGCCCTCTGCTGTAGTGCAACAGCCTCAGTTCCGTTAGGTCGCGGCCCTGTCCCTGCATACCCGTGATTGACTTGGGAATTTGCATTATCTTCAGCATTACCATGCCTGAAAATAAATTAACTGGTATTATACTAAAAAGCTTTCATGAAGAAATTTACTAATACTGACAACGAATGACATCTTTTCGTTTGCCCCTCAACGAAGAAATGACTATTCCGTTCAAAAAACCTTTTACACGATGAACGTCAATTTGAACTTTCAATATAGAATAATACATAGCACAACATATTAACATTACCCATAACAATTGTTGATCGACGAATGCAGAACCGTGTGGCAAAAGAAAGACTAAGGGAGCGAAATACAGCGATAGAAACAAATGTCCTAGTGTACTGTCCCCGAAATATATTTGTACCTTCCTACTTATTTTATTATATTTACGATTTTGTCAAGTTTGATATTTCGAACTGTTCCCTGTCTCGGAGGGTTTGAAAATTATTTTCAACAGTAAAATGTACAGTGTAACCCGTTACATGTAAACGATCACCGAACGGTCAGAAAAAATGATGTCGTATTAACCGAGTGGTAGGATAAACTGGGTCTTCAGATCAACAGACGACTACATAAACTACTTTTGACCAAAGGAAAAGTAGCCGTAATACCAGCGTGGTCATAATGTGGGTTCGTCTTGATGTGTTTTAATCAAGTAACGAGAAAAGCCCCAGGGGCATTAGACCCCGCCGTTGTTTTTCCTCCCCTCAGGGTGGAAAATATATTACGGTCACTCAAGATACGAGCCCAAGTGGTGTAGCGGAAGTTTGCGACGAATATTTGTTTGGCCGAGCGAAAATCCGAAGTCTGGGGAAGTGACCGACAAAAAACTAAAGAAAAAGATCACAAAAGAAAAAAATGGGTATTACTAGACCCCGTCCTGACGGCAGGGTAATTAAAACGATTCCTTGCGGCTTACTGTACTCTATGAGACAAACATTAATACAGTGAAACATCATAATACAGCAATGTCGTATACATTTAAAAGGTGCTGACAAAATTGCGTTTTTGTTTCACGTCATCTTTTGTTGTTATGGCATATCTGTCGAAGATAGGGTAAAAAAGCAAAGAAAAGAAAATAATTTTAATACTCACAGCCTTTCTTCGGAGTTGTGGACTTGATGTTATCAAGCACAAGGACAAAATAGAGCGCAAGAAAACAAAAAAAATTCGAATTAGCCACTAGCAAGTCGATAACAGTCCTACTTAGGAATAAACAATGTAAGGGGTATCATTAAAGCACCATTGGACCACTGGGAAGCGGCACTATAGAAATTTAATATTATTATTATTATTATTATTATTATTATTATTATTATTATTTACAAAAAACGTTTGTCTATATTTAGCATGGAGAAAGTTAATTCAGGCCTGAAGCAGGAAAATCCGCCATCGGTCCACCCACCCCGCTCTCAAAAACTATAAACGTTTGTTACTTTTTTAATTATTAAATAACACAACGTTAATTGCAGAAATTGTAGCAAAGAAACTAAATCAAAGGCAACTGTCGTGACTAGTTTTCTTTCAGCTTCTGATTGGTTGAAAGACACAAAGTCTACTCTATCTTGGTTAAAACGATTTTGAACGAGTTTCATTGGGTCTCCAAGTACCTTATGTAACAAATTGGAGATAAGCATTCTACATATAGCTTGCAAATGTACCTACGGAAAGCTGTACGCGACTTAGTGTAGCAATTGTGTTGTACATTTTTCACTATTTAGGTAATCATAATAAACTAAATTAAATACTTACTCCGGGGATCCTTTCTACATTTCCTCCTCTTGTGCACCCACCATGCGATAATGCCTGCCACAATAACAATAAGAACCACCCCGGCAATAGCAAGGACGACAATTTTCCACACAATTGCTGAAACAGGAACAAGTACAGGACAATTGTTTCTTTTTCCGTTTTCTTTTTTTTTTTTTCTTACTTTACTTTACATTATTATAATTACTACAACCCCAAACAACTATTAAATTAATATATATTGGAATCACCAAATCCTTATGAACTGTCCAACAGGCTCCAGTTAATTAACAAGCATATCATCTTTTTCTCCGTGCTAAAATTATGGTTTCTAGCAACAGGTTAGAGTGACTGACTTTCTGTATGCTATCAAGGACCGAAGTATCTCAGTTCACTAGATGTCGGGACTAGATGATGATGTGCAAACTCGAATTTCATTGCCTCTTTCAAGACAAAGCTCAAAACGTCAGCTTTTGAATCTCTTTACGGTCACAAATTTAACTTACATCAATTGAGGTGATCGAACTGTGCTTCTATTTACCTTTCTTTTGAACCTGGTTAATACGAACACCAAAGAGACACCCACAAGGCTCTCGGAATAAATGGATTTTAAGGACAAAAGTTTCATCCATACGACGGCTGAACCATACAAATTATAAGCAACAGAACCGACTTTCATTGCCTCTAACCAGACCTCTCTTTAGGAGATTACACGTACATAGCTTTAGATCAAACTGAAGAGGCTACACGCTTGGTCAAATGGGCCTGAGCTTTGACTTGCACTGATCTTTTCAGTTGCTATCAGGGTGGTACAGTAATTTCCAATGAAAACATAACCGTCACACATGAACATTTACAGCGCATAGATAAGTGTTGACAAAACCAGATTAACTTTCTATGGGAGCGTGCTCCTCGATTACGGGAAAAAAGTGTCCGTAGTCCGTATTAAGCAGGTAGAGAAAAGATATGAGCTTTCCTTCGGTACAAAAAAATTGTCCTAATAAGCAGGTATCTGTACTAAGCGAGCGCCCATAATACGGGTTCCAAGACCTGTGTAAAATCATTTCTTTCTTACATTTAGCCCTCCTTATTAACTTCAGAAGCCACTGATAGCACTTACAAATAATTAATTAATGACATCTCAATCCACCGTACGGAAAAAGATGGCGGCCGGACATTTTACCACAATACCTTGGGAACCTAACACAGCCAATAGGCACACAAAAAGCCATATTTTTTGCATAAATTAATTTGTCCCTGTGCTACCAACATTCTGTATGCTAAGTTTGAAGTTTTTAGTACTTTTCTTTGTGCTTTTATGAGCGTTTTTAGGGTTCTTGTTCGCTAAGAACTATGGGTAAATGTACCAGTCGCCATCTTTTTCGGTAGGTGGATTGCAACGAGGATACCTAACATCACAATTCTTCTATTTGCCTTCAGGCTTCTTTCGCACTTACTCTTGGACAATTCAGGCTTTTTAAGGCGAATAAATAACCTACAGCTACAAAATAATCAATTTCGACGCATTTCTTCACACCGTGCGCGTAATAACATTGACTTAAACTTACTATTCATAATATATAGATTTAGCCAAGCCTAAAAGCGGAGCCGACAAGGAATAAACTGGTGTTCGTTTCTCAAAAATAGTCCTGAAACTTTTCGGTCCGAAATATATTTCGGGGCTTTTTTTAGCTCGTTCGCTTTTGAAGAGTGTTTCTCAAAAACCCCAAAAGTTTTCCGAATTGTCCTCCAATATTTTGGGGATCTGTTCCGTAAAACCAAGCTCGAAAGGTCATTCTAGAGCGAGGCTGAGCACAGCTTGATTAATTTTTTTTTTCGGGCATCAAACTGAACACATATTTTACTCACGAGCCGTCTTTCTTGGTTTTTGCAGTGTTTCCATATCCTGTCATTTAACTGTCAAGGCTTGTAAAATCTCCTTGGATTATTGGCTGTTCGCTTGAATGAACTTGAAACGGCGCTCATTTACAACAACAAACTAAAACTCAAATGGGTTATCTTCATCGCGTTCGGATGTTAACAAATAACATGAAGTGCCACTATTAGTCTAGTCAAAACATTATACTAGCATTTCACCGGCATTTTACCAGGATTACCCGAAAGAAAGGATTTGGGGAGCTTCGAAGCACCTGTAAATTTTAATTATCGAAGAAATGTCGCATAAGTTTTAGCGGCCGCAAAGAAATTCTAGCAATTTGAGGAACACACATTACTTACCGGATAAAATAGCTTTAAACCCAAAACTGCCTCGCTTATAGTTACTTCAGTAACTTTTATATTTCGTTCTCAAACTTGAGACCATAGAGATTGAAAACAAACAAACACCAACCATGCTTAACTATATGGCATAAGTTTTGCGGATTGCGAATTGTTTGAAATTCGGGTGCTTTTAGAAATGCACAGAACTGATTTTGGAAGCTTTTCGGATAAAATAGGTTTAAACCGACAACTGCTTCACTTATATTTCGTTGGCTAACTAGAGACCATCAAGATAGAAAACAAACAAAACCCAAACACGCTTTAAATTATGGAATAAATTTTGCGGATGCGAATTAAGCCTATATAAAGTTAGCCGCTTTGAGGGACGCACAAAACTGTTTTTGGAAGCTTTTCGGATAAGATAGCTATAAACCGACAACTGATTGCTATTAAAAACTGCTAGGACAAGAAAATCGACAATTGCACAAAGAGATGGACCCTCGCAGACAAAATTTAAAGCAATTATTTGCCGTAATCTCACTGATCATGAAGTGATGCTTGTGCTGTTGCCTTGCGACTGCGCTTTGACCTACTGTTATGCATAAACAAACACAAAATAATGGACAGGGAAATCATTTTAGAAAACGTGTATTCGAAAACCCGCAAGTTTATACTTAAATGCAATTTGCGTTACACTTCAGCATCGTGGGTCCGTCCACGCGAGTGAAATCGGCTAAGCCTAGCAAAATATTCAAGACTACATCTGTCACAAATCTGAGCGCGTTTCCTAATAATTTTTTAAAGCCAAAACAGGGCAGGCTCTGCGTTGTGAAGAAAACAAGCTAAAAGATGATGTCCTTTGAAAGCAGCTCTCGTAACTTGAACTTTCACCTTCCACCAGTATTCTTTTGAAACTTTTCTTTCCATTTACAGATATTACATGTTTTTCTCAAGTTTAAAACTTCAGTACTGTCGAACAGTCGTTTTGCTAAACTTTTCAAAGAAACCTCTTTTTCAAAAGCGACGATGGTCACGCGATTTCCCGCCAAGAAAAACGCCGGTTGCCCAAAAGCACCGCGCGGTTTCCCGCCAAGAAAAAAATAGCATTCTCCACCCCCCCGTCGGGTTGTCTTGTGACTCCTCTCCTCCTCCCCCAGAGTCTGTACGGGCGTACGCTGACTCACAACCAAAATTTCTCGGATGGATACAGTCGGGGGACAAGTACTTGTTTTGGTCAGTTTTCGTATCTATGCCCGAAGAAGCCCGAAGGGGTCCGAAGAAGCTCCGATTTATATTGTCCAATCAGAGAGAACTACGAACTCGCGCAGAAAAATGAAACGGAATGTTTTCAAGTTTTAAACATGGCCATAAACTTACTTCCAGACATGCTTTGGCAGTATCAGCGAGAAGTTTGGCTGTTGGAAGTTCTGAAAATTATGCGTTACTGTTGAATAATGGTTAAAGATAGTCTGTTGAAGCTTAATTGGTCACATATTTAGATTGTTCTTCATTAATCTCGCCGGGGCGCAACGCTGAATTGCCAAATTATATTTTGTTTTTACAGCTTTCCAAGGCTGAAATATAGCGTTGTTCAAAGCACGTTAAAAGATCCGATAGAAAAGAGCGTTACCTAATTTTAGGAAAGGCAGTTAAGCTCGGGTGAAACGCGGTTCACCCGTGGTTTTCACATGAGTCAAGACAGCTTTCCACGAAGGCGCGAGAAAAGAAATAATTAAGCTTAAGCTTATATTAAAAGTGCTTCGAACTGTATTTACACCTCGCTGATTACTGTGGTGAAGTGAGTATTCTTCATGAAAGATAAGAGAGTATCCTGCACTGGTTAAATATTTTCCCCGTCCTTATTCACATTCATGCAAAATCTGAAGAAAAAGTTGACTCACGGAGCGGAAAACAGCTGAGTGCATGAAAGTCTTCTTGCACTTGCTGGGCGGAGAACAAAGCAATTCTCCATTTTCAAAGCTTTAAAAGTGTTATTCCCAATGACCACTATTCTGATCCAGGTTAATTTTCTACTAGAAAAAAACTGCTGAAACAACGCGCTTTTTTATTTGAACCAAAAACAAGAGCTAAATTAGCTGTTTCCTCAGCGGTCCGCATGTTGTATTGATTCTTCTCGTCAATAATTCTCAACTGTTTGTTAGCATTACTGAATTCGTTTATGACCCACTGAGAAACGCCTTCCAAGACAAACACATCTGTAATTCTTTATTATTCAAGCTCAGAAGGAATTAACATTGAAGAACCGACTGAGAAACCCACAAATTCTGACTTGAAACTGAAGTATTATTATACGGTTCTAACAGCGTTCATAATTCTTGGTTTCAAGACAAACTACTGCTCATTTGGTCAAGCATTTTGCCATAAATGTAAAAATTAAAGCAAGATGAGACAGCGGTTTGATATCGCTGACATTATTATCAAGACTGAAATGGTGATAAAGTGGAAAATTGAAAAGAATAAGAATACAAATCTGAATCCATGAGCATATCAATCAGTTGGGTCTAAACAACGGATTACGCACGGATTTAGTAATAGCACGACGGCGAAATCGTTGTCGTTGTCGTGTTTGCTGAGAGCTAGTCAGTTTCCCCATCCCTTCCATGCGCACGATATTTCAGAGACCACTCGTCCAGCCAACTTATAATATTGGCCCTTACCTGTACTCGGCGACCCGTCACAAACAATTCTTAAAATAGATGTCACCCAAATTTAATAGCGAGCGCGTAGTTTGTCCTGATAAATATTTTTTAACGGTCTGTGCTTTTTCTTCCAAGTTGAGAGTAGCCGCTTTTCGAAGCAACAGAATAAACTGGTCCTCACGTTAAATAGTTTTAGAAATGGAGCCCTTTTTGGTAATTCACTCGAGGTGATCGAGGCCTTAAGTAGCCCACTGGCCAAATGCCGAAAATCGCAGGCTCAGTCTTTTCTCGGAGAAAAGATTTCACCATCAAATGGTACTTGTTCCCCCGACTGGATAGATTACCAAATTTCCTTAGCTATGGTGCTCCGCTGGCACGCTAGCGCGCGGGCTCCGCTATAAAGCATAGAGACCCTGGGGCCCGTTTCTCGAAACTCCCGCTAACTTTCCGGGCCTGCCGGGTAAGTAATTTTTCGAGCTCATTTATTTATCAGCTAATGGTAATTATTGGTGCAAACTTAGCGATATGCTTCATGAAATTTGAAGATTAAAATTAAGCTTTCAAAGTCAATAAAAATTGTGTAGCTATTGGAGAATATTGTGCACCTGAAATAGTTTTCGGGCCCGGAAAGTAATCGGGAGCTTCGAGAAACGGGCCCCTGGTGTCAAGAAGTCAGGAGAAACAACAAGACACTTACTTGAGCAGTCTGCATTTTTTAGGAAAGTTTCTTCGCAAACTGGCACTGAAAAGAAAGCACGCACGATTAAACTCGCACACTAATTGAATAAAGCAAACGATTACACATCAATACGGCAACCCAGATAAACTTTATGGTTCACATATCCATGAAACTGACAATTTCCAGTGTTGTTGAGTTGTGTTATATAATCTTTTTCAATACAACAGATTGATTATTGTAAAAGCTGGAAAAGTACTAAAGTGAGAGAAGACAAGAACAAAAAAATGCAAAAAGAAATTAGTTAAATGCCTCAAGAGCGTTTTCTTGTTTCTCTTCGTTTTCCTTGCCAAGTTTCAAATGACTACTCTAATTTGCTTGTGTGTGCGACAAAATGTGGTAAATTGGTCTCCTTGTTGGGAAACTTTATGAAAAAGGAGATTCTATTAGGATTAACTTGTCAAGTGGCAAACTATGCTCTTACGTGTGGCTTGACAAGAAAAACTTGTTATTCATTTACAAAAACTGAAAGATATATCGTGTTAAAGATAATTCGTTAAGGAAAACTTGTTCACCCTACACACAAGCAAAGAAAACATGTCAACAGAAATTTGATAATGTGTAATAAGCCCTTGAATTTATCGCCTAGCTTACTATACCTTGTGTGCCTCTTGTACCAGTACTGGTTGGTGATGGTGACGCGGTGGACGATTGTGAAGTAAGCTTTATGGATTCGGGATCAACGACAAACTCGCCAAATTTGCCTTCCTCCGCGGCTTTCTTCAGAACATTAATCACATAGGTTTCACTCACGTTTTGACTGAACCGCAGCACAAAATCAATGATAGCACTGCCATTTACACTGAAAATAAAAGACTAACAGGTTGCAAAAATTCAAGACCCCTGCGAAAAAAGCCAGAAAAGCTGGTTTTAGCTTGACAAACTAAGTGCACTATCTTAAATTAGCCTTCCGAAAGTGAAGAAGTCCTGAACTTTCCACAGTTCTAGATTTCAAACGTTTCCTGTACGTATTTGAGAAAAAGTAAGTACAAGCTGTTAAAGCAGAAATTAAACATCGCGCAGAATGTCTATTGTTCTCGGGACATTTACTTCCAGTTCAAGAAAGTTTGTAGATCTGTCATATCGCGCGTTACTATTCATAGACGCTTAGAAAGAGCTTAATTCATTGGTTGCCGTGAACGCACGGCGATGCTCATTATCATGATGTAGGCGGCAAACTAAACAATAAACGGAGCGCGCTATTGTTTCGCCTTTTGTTTCGTAAAATCGAACATATGCGCATATTTCGCGTAGAACATTTCATGAAACGGTTTTCCATTTTGATCCGGTATTGCCTGGACGTTTTAGAGTGGTTTCGTCTGGGCAAAAGTTACAACACAGAAAGAAAGCTATGTCGAATCATCACTGCGCGAGCAAGATGATTGTGTCGTGAATAAATTCAGCATTTCACTTGTTTGTGGTTTGCGTGCGCAAGCGGCAGACACTGTAACGTTTTGCTTCTGTGTTTGGGAGCTTTGAAACTTTCCTGTGAAACAAAACAGCGGGTAAGTGAGTTTACATTCCCTAACAGAGCCAAAAATCTAAAGCTCGATCGTGGTCAGCGATCGTAGCGAACGTAAGTTTATGCCCCACACGAGCGATTCCGTGATTGCATCTATTGCATGCAGCGACCGAAAAGAAACCATTTCTTGAGGCTTTGAATTCCCTTGGACCAGGACCACGGGTTCTATGAGCTCTTAGGAGAACTCGTGTTCTAGAACATTACTGTTTTATCTGTCATTTTTGCTTTTCCTTTTCAGTACCGTTTTCACGCGCGACTGCGAGTGTTAGTTTTGTTCAAATTTCGCGTGTGGTCTATTTTCCTCGTTTTCGCTCATGATTAGCAATATCAGTGTTCTCCTTATCAAGCGGTAACCGGTAAAATTTACCGCTTTTAACACTAATTGTTACCGGTGAGAACCTTATTCTAAGGCCTGGATTAGAGATATCGAACAGATTTGGATTGTCAAAAGATTTATTATCGGATTGAATTATGAATAGATTTATGTCAGTCGTACTACGTACCACGTAAGTCTTCTCTTAGTAACTTTTCTCATTATGTCCATGCGTTCGTAAGATATTAGACAACGTCTTATCATCATTTTGATGTTCCTAAGTTCGTTAGGTAATAGTCTCGTCTTCTTGACGTTTCTCCGCACGTTTCTACCTTCGCAAGATGTTAGTCGTATCTTTCTAACGTTTCTCCGTGTGTTAGTACATCCCAAAGGTGTTAGTCTTCTCGACATTTTTCGTAAGTTAGAACAAAAAAATATTAGGGTTATCTTCTCGTTTGGCCCTATGTTAGTACACCTTTTGCTGTTCATTACCAAGAAATACGCAGACGTTTGCGCCAAAAATTTAATCAATAACGCGCAGATACATTCATTTTCATCAACAAGCATTCATTAACGAGAATGTGATATTCATTATGCGAAATTTATATAACCACAAACATTCATTAGTGCTAAGCGACAAATATTTGCTTTTTTGCCAATCATAAGCAGAAAACGTCTACTTCATTTACGTGTAAAATAATAACATTAGAAGCAATTGTATTAGCAAGTGCGCGAATAGACAATCATCTTAAAAGTATATCACATTCAATAAGATTTTTATTACAAAGATTAATATTCAATAACGTTTTCATACAACGATTAACGCGAATTTAACAACGAAAAGTGTGATTTTACAAACAATTGCGCGCTTATCACAGGCATTTAGAGAAAATCTATTTTCAAAATAAAAGTGATTTTGCATTTCTGGCTTGTGGCTTTTAATTTCAGCCCTCAATTTCTTCAACATTAATGCAGCGCGGTAAATAAGTCTGCGTAAATCTATGCCAGCTAGCGCATTTCGCGGTGGTGATACTGCCGATACAGCGCTGTAACGCTTGCAGAAGTATACATGTACTGAACTGTGTGTGGAAGTAAGCCCACGGTTTCTTGCTTCTTCCCTGCCGTCCGTCCTCGCTTGTACGTCAGGCCTCGAAATATCTGCTTTGATGGCCGCCTTCAGACAACTGATTGCCTGTTCAATGATGTTCAGAAAGGGACTGTGTGGTTGTAACTTCTTCGGCTCCGTGTTAGGCCCAGGGTTCTCCGGGTTCCGATGAGCTGGTGCTCCGTCATAAATGAAAATCACTTGATCTTCTGGATTCAGGTTGAGCCGTGCATCTCGAAGGAAGTCGTTGAACCGTTCAGCATTCACTCCCCCCTATAATGGCAGTGTGGTGCACAAGCCAGAACTGCAAAATCATGATCACTTTTATTTTGAAAATAGATTTTTTCTAAATGCCTGTGATAAGCGCTCAATTGTTTGTAAAATCGCACTATTCGTTGCTAAATTCGCGTTTATTGTTGCATGGAAACGTTATTGAATATTATTCTTTGTAATAAAAATCTTATTGAATATGATATACTTTTAAGATGATTGTCTGTTCGCGCACTTGTCAATACGATTTGCTGCTAATGACATTATTTTACACGTAAATGAAGTAAATGTTTTCTGCTTATGATTGGCAGAAAAAGCAAATGTTTGTCGCTTAGCGCTAATGAATGTTTGTGGTTATGTAAATTTCGCATAATGAATATCACATTCTCGTTAACGAATGCTTGTTGATGAAAATGAATGTATCTGCGCGTTATTGATTAAATTTTGGCGCAAATGTATGCATATTTCTTGGTAATGAACAGCAAAAGGTGTATATTCGTTAGTTGTATCTCCATGACATTTATCCGTACGTTAGCATTGTCGAGAGATATTCGTGTTATCTTCTCGATGTTTATCCATGAGCTATAGGAAACATGGAGTTCGAATCGAAAGTTGTTTCAAGGAAACAGCGCTGAAAGATGTCGAGACTCCAATAAAATTATCAACTTACCGTTAGTTCTGTTGTTCTGTGTCTTTGATTTCTACATCATCTTCTGCAAATATCCCTATTTCTCCCCGATTCTCTCAGCGGCTGAGTTCGATGGTAGATGCTTAAACCGCCCGCCATTTTGAAATTCACTCAGTCCCAGTTCTACTCAGCTTACCAAAAACCCCTAAAGCGAGTGGGTAGGCTATCTTTGCCAGGCTATCGTCACAAGCTCGTAAGAACATTGCACGACGGACTTCCATATATGGAAGGTCGTCGTGCAACGGATTAAAATTTGCAATTCAAATTAGGTTCTATCTTAGTTCTTCTTTCAGGGGTTTTCTCGGAGATTCAAAAAGTAGAATCAAATTGCGAAACTTAAATTCATTTTTAGTTGAAAACCAGATCGCATCAGTGGCCAGTTCTTTCGTATTTGATTATTAACTTTAGTTTACGCTTACAGTTTGAAGGACATATTTACTTTCGGGTTTATTTCCCGTTTTCGAAACGAATCGAGCCTGTGTACTCGCTGATTAAAACCTCAACGTCCATTTTATATTGCGAGAATTATTTTGCGTTGTCGAGAAGGAAAACTGTTCCGATCAGCCGAGAAATCATGGAATTAGTGTGGACAAAGCCTACAAACACTTTATTTCATGTTAAGGTCAAGGAACATTGCCAGAGACATAAACAAAAACAATTTTGGAAGTCTTTTGAGAGCCGCTTTCCCGGGAACGATTGTAGCGAAAAAACGACGGGTTAACTACGAGGGAGGAAAAACAATTGCCCCAGCTAAGACAATTCACCTACCTAATATCAACAGTTGCAAGAACAGATGGTTTCAGTGAAACTGTCTGTTCGGATAGCCTGCATTACAAGACCTTACAAGCGTTTATTTAGCCAAGCGCGGAGAGCGAGACGAAACAAAATATTCGCTTTCGGCGCTCGGTTATAAAATAATGCTTCTTCTGTTTTCGTCCCCGGAATGTAACCTTCAACTTGTGTTCTATGGTAAAATTAATGCTTTTTGTTTTCGGCCAAACAAATACATGTATGTTGTATGTTGTTTTTGTGACTGCTAGCTGCTTCGGGGAGACAACAGCTGCTCCGAATTTCGGCAAATGCAATATAATACCGTTCCCTAAAAGTTTCCCAGAAAAGACCCGACAAGAAAATTTTATTTCCGTTTCCGACTCTTGCCTTGTGGGGAGAGTCGACTTTTTCTCACATATGTTTGCTAGCAGGGGACTGGAAAGTTATTTTTGCTCTTACCAGCTAAAGACGAATTTGAAAAACAATAGCAATTGTCTTTTCGGCCCTACGATTGGCTAATGGCACAAATCTCCTAGCAACGGCCCAAGTGCTTCCTACCCAGTGGCTTCACAGGAGAGGTTTATTTCCAGTTAGCTGGGTAGAACTGGGACTGAGGGAATTTCAAAATGGCGGGTGGTTTAAGCATCTACCATCGAACTCAGCAGAGAATCGGGGAGAAACAGGGATATTTGCAGAAGAAGATGTAGAAATCAAAGACACAGAACAACAGAACTAACGGTAACGTGATAATTTTATTGAAGCTTCGACATCTTTCAGCGCTGTTTCCTTGAAACAACTTTCGATTCGAACTCCATGTTTCCTATAGCTCATGGTTTATCCGTATATTGGTTTGTTCTTAAGGTGCTGTTAGTGTTATCTTCTCCTCGAAGTTCTTCGTTTGTGCCTTTGTAAGGTATTTGTCTTATCCGGCGTTTCTTCGTACGTTTTTTAGGTTGCTGAAAGCCTTTTCCTTTCGACGTTTATCTGTACGTTAATGCGTTCCTTGAAACAGGAATCGCAAACGTCAATCGTTTTGAAAGGTTTTCGAGAAGTGCTTGAGCCTAGTGTCATGCGGGCAACATTGCTGGAGTTGTGAGGACACTTTCACTCCAGGGTAGAAAACAATTTTCAAAAGAGCTCCTTTACCGGTCTGGAAAACTGACTTACCTGTTGCCCTGAAAACTAGGGAGAACACTGAATATAAGGGCCTGTTTACAGATCATGAGAAGAGTGCATTCTGAATACAATTGTCCAACCTACTGTTAATTCATGGCAACCATTGTCATACCGAAGAACAAAGACTTCACTTGGAAGGCGCGCGAGTTTTAAACCTCAGATTTTCAATCGCAAAAGTCTACAACTTTTATTGCTTGAATTTCGATAAATATAGGGTTATTAAGAAGGGAAGACTTGTATCTTCAATAATCCGCTCTTTGATACGAAGATTGCTACTTATTTCGTTCAAAAGTTAGCATCGAATCTTAATGAGTGCCGTTCCCCATACTCGAAATGCGAGAAAAAGCACAGTTTTGAGAGCCAAAAGTCTACAACTTATTCTCGTTCATTTTGCTTGATTTTTCCATTAAGATGTAGATTTATCTATCTTCAACCAAAATCAGCTCTTTGATACTTGAAAACTCATGTCTAACTACTGCAAAATGGCAATTTTTGTCAGCCTACTTAACCAAAATCGACCCTTTTCTTTCTTATTGTGGCGCATGTTTAGGGCGCTCACGTTTGAGTAACTCGCCATTGTAGCTCATAAATATGCACGAATGTCCGGCCATTCTGCGCGATGAGCAATGGCACTTGATTCAGCATTTGTTAATCAACAAGTGAGGCAACGCATCTTACATTGCGTACCATGCGATGTTTAATGTCGTTGAACAGAATAAACACACCTAATTGAAAAAAACGCCGCCGTGTGAAAAGCATAAACTATGGAGGATACCACCCAATGGTTTTCTGGGACGCGAGTAAACTAGCTTCTGTTCTCCCGCACCGTGGAAATAATGTTAACACAGTACATGTATACTCAAATCTACTTCAAAACCTTCTTAGAATTGAAAATATCTTGAATATCAATATATGGACATAAGTAGCAAGCTTGTCAGGTGTTGTCTTCCCAGAATTCCATCGTGTCGCATCGTTTATGACTTATACTCAGTCGTCTGTCTAGTGTGATTTTCGATGTGGTTGTAGTCCGGAGGACTGTTGTTTAGAAAATGGTTTGAGTCCAGGCGTCTCTGTAGGGTGTCTTGTTTAATCGTCCAGGTGATAGTAGTCCTGAAGAGGACTGTCGTTAAGGAAATGGTTTGAGCTCAGGAGTATCAGTAGCCTGTCTAGTACGATGGTTCAGGTTAGAGTAGACTGTTGTTTCCGCCAAGGTGAGAGTAGTCAATCAAAGACCGTTGTTTAGCAAAAAGTTCAAGTCCAGGCATCTCAGTAGTCAGTCTAGTGTGATTGTTCGAGTGATATAGAAGTCCTAATCTCATGCTCTCACCCGGACGATCACACTAGACAGACCTACCCTGACGTTCTTGTTTCAACAATCAAATGCAGAAGTTAAAATAGTAAGAAAAGGCACAGCATACCATCCTTTGACTTCGGGGCACACCAGGTCTGATAATTCACCCCCTGTTCTAATCTAAAAGAACAAAACAACACAAAACAAAAACTATCAAGAGCGACTTTCAGTAACAATCAAATAAAATCTCCATTTCGCAGCAGAAATTAAAAAAACAGATTTCTTTAAATAGGTTTTGGTAAAACTAGAAACTGATATGGTTCGTTTCCACCAGAAACGTTTTAGTTTAGAGAAACATGAGGAAATCGATTCAAGCGTTCGGGAGGACAAAAATCGCAGACATTTAAGGTGCTTCGATACAGTTTTCTTGGGACCAACTTTTTGAATCGGCTCTTAGACAATCTTCTGCTTGTCAGATCAACGTGAAATTTGCAATACTTGCTGGTTTTGGATTGAACTTAACCGAGCACGTGACACGCTAACAGTGCCACGTTTTAACACTAATTATGGTAAAAACACCATCGCTCATAGAGGCCCAATACTGTGGAATGCTATTATTGCCTAGGACAAGGACTTCGCAGATACGAACTACAAGGACCTGGCAAAGAAAATCCGCTCGATCGAAATTTTCAGGGAGTTAACCTTTAAGGAGACTTTAGTAACAACGGCCAATTTCAGATGTACGGATTTTAATTACATATAGGGAATTTTTAAAATAGGATCAAGGGTGCGAGAATTTTAATGTGCATATATATATATATTTTTTATAAAGTTTAATTTTAGTTTTTATTATTTTGCACGACCCCACAAGCTGTAGAGCTTTAATTTTAATCGAGCTGAAATAAAGGCTATCTGTCTGTCTGGTTTACGTTTTGTGAAAATCGATATTTCCATGACAACGATAAACAAAAATCCTCGAAAACAGCAAAATTGAAGTTTTGCGCGATCCAGATTTCACTTTGAAAAGCAAATACCAACATCTTTAACTGTGGTGTATGGCAAACAAAATAAACAAGAACAAAAACTTTCTGTATGTTTGTTTTGAAGTAAATCGCAAAAACACATCCAACCTTAGTTTTTGCATAATAATAGTAAATGCACTGAAAAATAATCAATGCTTTGATCAAATGGCTAGAAAACACCGTTAAAATGTGTCTTTTACTTACTATTTTACGCCTAGAAAGTTTTGTTGAAACTGGCGTTCGCGATCTCGAGAACGAATTGTTTTTCTAAGATCACTGGCGTAATCATTTTGATTATTGAAAAACAGATTTCTTTCCTATTTTTGTTTATAAAAAGGTATTGGTAAAACTAGAACCTGATATGGTTTGTTTCCACCAGAAACGTTTTAGTTTAGAGAAACACGAGGAAATCGATTCAAGCATTCGGGAGGACAAAAATCGCAGACATTTAAGGTGTTCCGATCCAGTTTTCTTGGTACCATACCTATAACTTTTCGAATCGGCTCTCAAACAGTCTTCTCCTTGTCAGATCAGCGTGAAATTTGCAATACTTGTTGGTTTTGGATTGAACTTTAGCGTGGTTTACATTTTGTGAAAATCGATATTTCCATGACAAGTAAAAGACACGTTTTAACATTATTTACTAGCCATTTCATCAAAGCGTTGATTATTTTTCGGTGCATTTACTATTACTAGGCAAAAGCTAAGGTTGAAAATGTTTTTGTGATTTACTTCAAAACAAACATACAGAATTTTTTTGTTCTTGTATATTTTGTTTGCCATACACCACAGTTTAAGATGCTGGTATTTGTTTTTCGAAGCGAAAGCTGGATCGTGCAAAATTTCAATTTTACTGTTTTCGAGGATTTTTGTTTATCGTTGTCATGGAAATATCGATTTTTACAAAATGTAAACCACGCTAAAGTTCAATCCAAAACCAACAAGTATTGCAAATTTCACGTTGATCTGACAAGGAGAAGACCGTCTAACAGCCGATTCAAAAAGTTACGTACGGTCCCCAAAAAACTGTATCGAAACACCTTAAGGTGTTATAAAATTTAGGTCCTTGATAAAAGACGCAAAATTGTTTGATTCGAGTACGACAGAAAGACAAACGAAATTTATAAGAGTTTCTTGTATTATACGAATGAATTGATTTTGTAAGGTAAATTTACAATGTAATTACGCCAATGATCTTAGAAAAACAATTCGTTCTCGAGATCGCAAACACCAGTTTCAACAAAACTTTCTAGGCATAAAATAGTAAGCAAAAGACATATTTTAACAGCATTTTCTAGCCATTTCATCAAAGCATTGATTATTTTTCGGTGCATTTACTATTACTATGCAAAAACTAAGGTTGAAAATGTTTTTGCGATTTACCGTATGGCACTAAATTTTTGCGGGAGTTTAATGTTGCGGATTGGGATTTTTTGTGTTTTGCGGGAACCAATTTTTGTGATTTGAAAGGACTGGTTTTTCTTGCTGGGATTAATTTTTGCGATTTGCTGGGAGTCGCGTTCAAATGGAACTGATAACATTTTCGTTTTTTTGAGTAAAGGCCTAGTAAAAGCAATCGAAATACAAATAAAACAACATGGGAATGTCACCAAATTACACTACAGTGGATCGAAAATAACTAGGGTACCACTTATCTATGTCATTTTTTGCTTCAAACCAGTATTTTTGTATATAATTTCTACAGTGGAGTAAATTTTTGTGGAGAAAAAATTTGCGGTAATTTTGTTTTGTGGGAACTTAGTTTTGCGGGTCGCGAAAAAAACCCGCAAAAATCGCAAAAATTAGAACCCGAAAAAATTTAGTGCCACAGGGTACTTCAAAACAAACATACATAATTTTTTTGTTCTTGTATATTTTGTTTGCCATACACCACAATTTAAAATGTTGGTATTTGCTTTTCAAAGTGAAATCTGGATCACGCAAAATTTCAATTTTACTGTTTTCGAGGACTTTTGTTTATCGTTGTCATGGATATATCGATTTTCACAAAATGTAAACCGCGGTAAAGTTCAATCCAAAACCAACAAGTATTGTAAATTTCACGTTGATCTGACAAGGAGAAGACTTTCTAAGAGCCGATTTTTAATGTGAGGTATGGTCCCAAAAAAAACTGTATCGAAACACCTTAACCTTGAAATCCAGAACTATTCACTTGCACCGCGCTTGTAATCTAAAGTTCACAGAAAACGATGGACACTATCTACCAACAGACTAATTCTTTTTCAGTAACTAGAGATATATTAAGTAGCAGTAGTGAAATTCACCGAACACGACTAATCCTAAAATAAAAGGCAGGTTTTAATGCTTTGATAAACACTTCGACGAAATGATTAAACATGCACCATAGCTACAAATGGTCTCAATCTTCATTCAATAGACACCTTAAGAATCGCTCAAAAACATATCTTGGAACTGGCTAGGGAAATTCGCGCCATAGCTTGTTCGAGACCTTATCGAGCTCACTACGTATAATGAAAGGCTAATCTACATAGCAGCGAAAACAAAAGAGCGTTCAGAGACTATAATAGTATCCCCAAGAACGTGCAATCTACAGTTAGCTGAGTTACGAATCGAGTAAAGAGTGGCCAGTAAAAATATTACACACCCTCTCAGCGACGTTTTCTTTTGAAAAGTCAGTACATCTTTTATTGGTGACTTTGAGTGTTATCTCCATGATCTTCACGACATCTGCAGAAAATTGTTAACATACATTATATCAAATGGGAATGAATATGTGATTAAATCACACACATGAACTGCGAATGGAATAAGAAAGGACGATGACCTTCGCAGTTAAAGGGAACCAGTGATGTTATAACAAATGTACCTCAAACTGCCCTAAGTCTTTCCCAGAATCCAGTGAAATAGGTAAAATCTTGTAGATCGCAAACATTTTCCAGAATACATTTCGCGCTTTAACGCCTGCGAGTTCGCCTGTGGCCGCCATCTTGGAACACGCAATGACCCATGGGATTGATGACGTTTCACGGCTCCCAGTTGGTGCGAGCTTTAAATTTTCGCAACAATTTATTGTTTTTCTTTTGTCGTAAACATGCCAAGGTGTAGGGCATATGGGTGTAATTATTCTACCAAAAGTAAGAAAAGTAAGAGAAACCCAAATGTCTTCATAATTTTCCTTAAGATGAAAAACTGAGGGAAAGGTGGATCAAGGCCGCGCGGTGTATCAGATTAATATCCACCGGCAAGTCTAACGCATCATCTTCATCCTCGGGTAGCTCTTCCTCCGAAGAATACTCTGGTTCCAGGATAAAAGGCTGAATTTGTGCCGTAGTTTATGACAACAACCACGACAAACAAGCTTGGAATGAGCAGACGAGGGAGCCGTGAAACGTCATCTATCCCATAGGTCATTGCGTGTTCCAAGATGGCGGCCACAGGCGAACTCGCAGGCGTAAAAGCGCGAAATTGGAAGTGTATTTTCTGGAAAATGTTTACGATCTACAAGATTTTACATATTTCACTGGATTCTGGCAGAGATTTAGAGCAGTTTGAGGTACATATGTTATAACATCACTGGTTCCCTTTAAAGATATCACCTTAAGCAGTTGATAAAAGAACAATCTGAAAAAAATCAGGAAAATTTGTTCACCCACGTACATGATCAAATCATTTATCCTGTAAAATTTGCTCATGTGCATGGGGCTTTATAAAGAAACCCTGCATAATTACACAACCGTTAGGCTTCAAACAACATAATTTGTTCCTCGTTTACAGCGAGTCTACGTTTCGTTATAAAGTATAATCTTTCTCGCAACTATTTTCCACAACTCCGTGTTGTCTTTGAAACACTGGTCGATCGGCCTCGGGAACCTCGGTCTTCAATGGTGACAGCCTTTTGCGCTTCGTAATGACACATGATTTTGAATTCGGCTGCCGAGTTGAAGTAAAGCTTTTGTTTTCAGCTACAGCGTTTCCGTTTGAGAAGCCGTCTTTCTTTGGTTTACGACAGCAATCCTTCTTTTGCGATCCCGTGCTCTTTTGTAGAAACAACACTTGGAGTTTCTTGACTAGAGATTGAATTTGCGACCAAATCCAAGCTTCCAGCACTTTTCCTTTCTCGTAAACAATCACTTCCTCGAATTGATCCATATCTTGGATAAATTCCGCCGGTAGAATTTCGAGCAGAATAAGCGAGTTTTGAGGCGAGCATTCTGCCGGCAGAATAAGACATTTTCAAGCAGAATTTGAGCAGAATAACGGAAAATCAGTGTCACTAATGATATGCATAACAGTTGTAAGAAAAATTGAAAACTAAATACAAAACAAATGGAAATTACTTGTGATTAATGTGATTATTAGTTAAAACGCACTAACATGATTCCATCACCTACTTTGAAGTCAGCGGCATTACACAAAAGTGCCCAAGGCATAATCTATACTTTAAGACAGAGCTGAATAACGCTGAACGGTCAGCGGTGCGAAACGCGGGCGACTGCACGCGAACCAGACTTGGTGACTCGGCAGGCCTGGCGGCCTATTTAAAATGGCCGGTATTTGTGGGATTTTCCCGTATGGTAAACAAACCCGTTCGTTAAGCACAGTGTTGGTTAAGAAAAGTCTGTGTTTTTGGACAGCCAATTCCATATTGTCTTATTTCAGTTTGAAAAAATTTTGTTTTCGTCGGTAAAATTGTGAAATTTTGGCTTAAACGAGATTTTACGAATTGTGCTTACATGTCCTAGTCGCGTTATTTTATCGTGAAAGCTGCAAATGGTGTTTTATTGGTTGTGGGACTTTTATTTTTTCCTCTGTTTTCATGCCGGCCCAAGAAAATTGCTTTAAATGTGTCCACGGGCAAGTGAATTCCAAGGCGATTTATGACAACTTTCTCCCAGAAAGCCTCATACTCAGGCTAAAAATTGTCGTGTTGGTCAAGTAAATGCTGAAATGCTTGCTTGTCAACGCCACAGAAAACAACTCGAGAAAGTCAACAACAGGTGTTTGTGTTATATGCATGGCACCGCTTCAGACAAGAGTATTAAATGTCAAAAACTCCAATAACATTATTATCACAGAGGTAAGTAAAGCTTTCGTTCAAAAGAAACGTCTTAAATTAAGATTTTGGTTTTTACGGAGCAACACCGCCATTGAACAAAAACTATATGGTCGGTGTTAGTTGAATTGATATTAAGCACACGTTTGTATTAGTGTAACTTTCAACTTACTTCATTACAAGTTTAAAATTTCCAATTATAACATTTTAAAAGTTCATTGTAAGAAAATAAGGTATCTTTATTAACCGTGACACAGCAGCTTTACGACGCTTTGACTTGCCGCAATACAGCTTTAAATAAAAGCTTTATTTGTCCGTTTCGAACACAATTAACAAGAAACTGACTCATTCAGTAACTCACACAAATTTGCTACAACTCAGAGTGACTCAGAGCTGCGATTCGTGGCGCTGGCCGAAAGGATCGCAGCTCTGGGAACGAGAGTGGAAGAGAGCAGTGACGTAACAAACATGCGCAGTGCGTTATTCAGCTCTGTCATACTTTAATACTAGTGATGTAAAGTGAAATGAATTACAATTTTGCTATGCATAATGAATATCTAACTAGTATTTAGGGGTCAGGCCCAGGCTTCCTTCCATATTTGCGAAAATGCATAAGGCCCGAATGGCCGAAAAATTTTCGGGTACCGAGCAGAATTCGAGGAAAGAATAAGGGTGTCCGAGCAGAATGTCGAGCACAATAAGCGATTTTTACGAGCACTGCCGACCGGCAAAACAAGCCATTTTACTAGCAGAATTTTTCCAAGCCTATTGGTCCATGTGATCTTGAAAGATCACCCACTGCCACATGGCTAGAATCGTCATCCAGTCACGTCTGCTGTAGGAATTTACGTGGAACAGAAGTGAATACCTGAAAAGATAAGTACTCAGAGAGGATATGTGGTTTTCCCCCTCCTTGAAACATTCGACGAGAGTTTCTAAATTTCGCTCGGGTTTCCCTTCCAGTCGACGCAAGTTTTGAAGAACACTTTCTGCCTCGTTTCTCTATCTCCTCATCCCGACAGCATTAGATCATTGGTATGGAGTTTCTACGTGCAATCCGCAAAAGCTATCTCCCATGAACAACCTAATGTCTGAGATCGATGAGAAGTGACTGCTATTAGCCGTGGTTACACTACCCTAGCTAAACTAGTCTCCTACGCAGCCGTTTTTAGTGGCGTCACGCAACGCTCCCCCCACAAACGGCTGCTGAAAACAGAACCACATTCCTTTCCCGACCTTTAGCCAATCACAGCTCTGGTTCTAGAATTCAGAACCATCGCGCGCCAACTGCTCTGTTAGGAGACTCGTCCAATCACAGCTTGTGTTTTATCGGTGACTCACGTGTACGTGACAAACGCAAATCAAGATGTTGATTTGGGAAGACATTCAACACGAGACGATACGGATGATTTCCAATTGGCGATAACAGACCAGGAAAGTACACAAGAGGCCTCGCAATATCAGACAAGGGCTGACTGTTAGAATCAGAAGAAGTACAAGTGGTAGAGGTGCTAGCTTCTGTTCCGATTCGCAGCGATTTCAAACCTTTCGCTCAAGGGTTTCCATGACTGACGAGAAGCAGTGCTTCGTCGGGCTTTCCATCTTCAGATCGCAGCAGCCGTTTAGCTCTCGGTTTCTCTCTGGCTTTGAAGGCCTCCTCGATTTCCTGTTTGACTTATTGTAAATTATCAGCAGCCCTGCTTATAATATGGCAAACGCGCTTGCAAATAAACAAATCAGAGTTATCGGAGCAGTTAATATTGATATTTGCAGCGGACTGGATGATTTCTGCAAAATTTGCAGCATTTTTCCCGAAGATTTTTTCATTCACCGTACAAATTGAAGAACACGTAAAACACTTTGAACCGCTTTCTACTAATTTCTTCGGTGTTTCAGCCATCCGAAACGGAATCATTTATTAACAGCTAAGATGTCTGGCACATCACCGGAAAACCCCCGGCCGCTTTTTTCGCCCGAAAATTAACGTCATTGTCAACTTGCCGAGACGTGATTGGTTGTTTCGATTTACCACAAACACAAAGGGAAAGGAATGCGGTTCAGTTTTCAGCAGCCGTTTGTGGGGGGGAGTGTTGCGCGACGCCACTAAAAACGGCTGCGTAGGAGAATATAGCTAAACATGATTTCCCCAGTATAATGTCGCCTGGTAAAGTAGCTGGGGTTTTCATTTACCTGGGTAATTAAGGTTACCGATGTACCCAGGGAATTCAAAGGGGAAAATTTTCTGGCTGTGTAACTTTGGCAGGAGAAAACAGGGACGATAGAGACATGTTTTTCTTCATGAACCGAATAAGAAGATGAGGAAACCGCTCGATAACGTGCGAGATGCTTGGTCTGTTGCATTTCCAGCCAAGTAAAGAATTACTGATAGACATAAAATAAAACATGCAGTAAGCCTCACCAACGAATTATCCATAAAAAGTAACACAAAGCAAGGTGAAACAAGTTTCATGGACTTAGACATGGCGCCAGTTTAAAAAGGAATATAAATACCATTAGACAAACACGACATTCTTTTTGGAAACCTAAGATAAGAACCCCTTTAACTAGCTGTGTAACTATAAAAATGCTAAAGCATTGCAGACGCATTACCTATGCAAGCTCACCTTGGACAGTCAAATTAACATTGCTTGTAACAGTCGCTACAGAATTGATAGCATCGCATCTGTAGTTAAACTGACCACTTTTGTTCAATGTCCTCTTCCATACTCCTGATCCATTCACATTCACAATCATGCTATCATTTTCATACAGTCTGTAAGTGTGTACTGGTGGGTTGGCCTGAGCTGTGCAGGTAAACGTCGCCACGCTTCCACTGAACGCACAGCTTGGACGAGTTAAAGTGACATTTTCTGGTTTATCTGCACAAAAAGGAAAGCAAAATATGAATGAATTCGTAAATGACAGATGAACATCAACAGCATTCATGTTCTGTTTAAATTCATTTTCATTTTTGTCCATGCATATTAAGGTTAGTAGCTAATATTACACAACAAACTGAACCTTAACAATAACTGTGTTCGGTACAAGAGGGGCGTAAATGAAGGGTCCCGGAAGAACTGGAAAAAAAATGCGAAAATTTGCGTAGTGACAAATAAATAAACAAAAGTTTCTTTCCTGGGGTTAAATTTCAAAGAATTCTAGCAAAGCAAATCGCCAATACAAAAACAAAGCATATAATGCCGACAGCAAGACTTTGCGCAAAGTAACCTTCAAGCGAGAATTTCTTATACATTTATCTTGTTGGTCACTGTTGCACTGAGCCTTTCCCTAACGATTGGCTGCTTATAAGGATATTAGAAACTAACGTCCTCTGTAACAACTTCCGACACATTAGCCGTGTTTACACCACCCGAGGTAAAATGATTTCCCCAGTATAATTTCCCCTTGGTAAAATAGCTGAGGTTTTTATTCACCTGAGTAATTAAGCTCACCTGTACCCAGGGAATTCAAAAGGGTTACTTTTCTAGCTAGGTAACTTTAGCGGGAAAAAACAAAGACGTTTGAGACATGTTTATGAGAAGATGATGAAACCGATCCAGTAGATACAGGATGCAGGATTTGTCGTAGTTCGCATTCCCACGTGTGCAAAGAATTCTCCATACATATGAAATAAAACGTGCAGTAAGCCTCAGCATTCCATTAACATTTGACACTCACGACCTTGCTCAATCTTGCATACGCGAACGCCGATTGCAAACTGGGTCATGTCGCTGATCACACACTACACGTGCAGTGTCCAAATCTCGGCTTCTCATTGGTAGATTTACCTGAGGTAACCGACCCTTCAATCTACAAAGGGTTTTGCTCGGGGCACTTTTTATTGTTCTCAAAGATTTACCTAGGCAAATTCTCCCGAGGTAAATTCGGTTACACCGCAAAATGCCACTTTCTCCATTTACCTAGGTAAAGTTGCCTCGTGTAACCCCTGCCATTAAAAAAATAGCACACCCCAAATTGATTCATTCATTCATTTCGTTCATTTGTCCTCCAAAAGTGAAAAAAAAAAACCTATGGTTACTTCACAGAACTCCTACATGAAATAACATAATAACATAACACTGCTACACGCAAAAAACCATAAACGTGGCCCATTTTCACACTAAATGCATTGCGCGCCGCGCCTGAATTTCGCGTATCACGAAATTGCTAAAATCTCGGAAATCTTTGACAGGATTATGGGCAATCCTGTTTATATCTTAAATTCTCTCACTGTAAATAAGTTCCCTGTTTATCTTTTTAGATTGTTCTCGTAGTATTTTATGTTATTGTGAATATATTTGTCACTATTGCTCTTTGGAGTCAAAGAGTATCTGTCAACAGGGCGGCCGCTTCACGCCGTCATGTTGGAAGACCTCAGTTACCTGGTTGGTTAAAGCTGATTCGCCTTAGAAATTCAGTATTCTAACTGTGGAGGGCGAGAAAACAAGCTCTTGGGTTGAAGAAAGCAGCGAAAGCAAATTTGCGGAAGTCTTATTACACCGAAGGTGAGGTTTTTAGCTACATCGTAACCTCTACGTATTCCCGGTCTGTTAGCTTGGACAGTCAGTGGACAGAATTTGACATTCATTGTTAACATGTCTTTTTAAGAACAAATGTCAGTTAATCGTGGATCCCCAGAAGTAAATTTATCCACGTCGTTTGAAGATAATAGTACCGGTAAGCCAGCTGTGTGTTAAAGTAATCTTGTAAGAAATTTAATGAACACGACGCTCTTGAGCTTAAAAACATGTTTCGCAGATACGAGATACACACTGCTATTACCCAGACCTTTTTGGAAATACCATCCACGATGTAGCAGGAAAATACAATCTTATAGTGCTAGTATTTTTTGCTCTACCCGCCTAGATTAGCCGTATGAGAACGCAGGAAACGATCATATTGACATTCCGAGTACTTACACCTGTCTGTCCTAATTTTCAATGCCTCGCCTCACCATTCTCAGACTTTAGGATATTTACATAATTTAGGAACGTATATATTTTAGTGTTACCAGTGTTACATTTGTCCATCTCTGATGAAGATCTAAGAGCTTTGATCGAAGCGGCATGTAATTTTAACGTTCGTTTTTCAAGGTTTTTTAGCCAGTGGCAAACCATATTTTACAATATTTAATTTTACCTCTGGAATTCTCGAATAAGTGTACATTTGAACACAATATAAGCAATTCAAAATTCAGGGCTGCTCTGATAGTACATGGTAAAATCTGCCCTGTGTATGTAATTTAAAGTTAAAGTTAATTCTCCTCTGGTGTGGGATGAATCATTTAATCATCCACCATTGTTTAAATAAAGCTCTAAATTTTTTACATTATATTTTTACTTTTCTATAATACAGTGTGAGCGTCATTCTGAAAGGGTACGGCAATAGTGATACGTCCAGTGATGAGGATAGTGATGATAGTGGTGATGACAGTGAACAGAGGTATAGCATTGGTGGAAATTCAAAGGTCACCCAATGGTTCAATGATGAAAGGTGAGTATTGATTACCTTATGTGATTATGGTTGTTACGCAAACACCAGAAGACTTGTGGTACAACTTTTTTGATAGGTGGAACTGTTGAAATTCTACTTTAATTATGAAAAGAAAAATCTTATCAAACTTTGAATCTTTCTCATATCACTTGTTTTCCACGAGGACAAATGTTAAGATTTCATGGTAGGAGAAAAACATACCGGTAAATTTTATCAGCATATGTTTGTCACTCCAAAAAAAAGTTGTTGGCGGTCGTTGAGTTCATTTAAGATAGCTGATTAAGACATATCAGTGTTGTTTATATAGAGCACGGACATCAGCAATGAGGAAAATGAAAGGACCCTCACAATGATTGATCCTGGCTATAGTGATGATGAAGGCAACGATGTATACTTAGTGCCACACAAGCGGACATGCAGCAGGACCAACAAGAGGAGAACTCCAGCAAGTCAGCTGAGAAAAACAAAGCTGAAATTCTAAAGAAACTGGAGGATGCTTTTAGTCAGCTGACCAGTGTGGATGACCTGGAGAGATTTCTTGCTCTTCACTCTCGAATGAGGGTGATGATATCCACTGAAAAGCTTGTAGAGCTTTTTAAGACAAATGCCTGGGCGCCTTCACGTTAAGCAGGATGTGAAGACTTGTGGTTCCAGAGTGGAGATCACCCACAAATGTGACAATAGACATACTGGACATACTGTGGAATACTGGGTATTGACAGCAGCATCTTGTTTCTCTGAACTAATTTCATCTTTTTGATCACCCTCTGCAACCAACTGGTGTCATGACACCAGGTGTGCATTTCTCAAAAGCCCAAAACTTTTCGGGCCGATTTCGGGCACTGTAATTCACAACGTATCTTTTAAACAGCGATGTTTTAATTTCTAAGCATCAAAGTTTGCTATAAGCTAAATATTTCTTATCTTAGAGACATCTTATTTGACAGGCTGCACACCTCAAGAAGTGGATTGATATTGTTAACCTGCACTTTTGGTTTTGTTGTCAAACTTGTGATGCGAGTGTTGACGAACTTAACGTAAGATACCATTCTCTAGTTCTTCTTTGTAGCCTGCAGTTTAAATTAACTCATGTTGCCAACAGGTTTTATTATGTGTTGTAATGGTGCAATTATTGCTCTTTTCTCCTTGCAGGCTTTTCCAAATAATAATTTTAATATAGCAATTATAAAACAATGACAAGCAAATATATGGCCCATGATGTGCATAAATCGCGAATCAGAGTGCCTATTGGGTGAAAGTGGATGCACTGGTTTGCAATTTTTCAAATAAGTATTAAATATCGTAAATCACGATCATTTTCCAGAAAACTTGGTTTGGTGTTCTCCACCATGTTTGCTGGGCATTGGCCCAAACTCGACATCTGCAACACTCTGGAGAGCTGTCGCCTGGACTAGAGGGAGGTGGAGGAGGTGCATTCTCTGCATCCAGGAGCTTCTTTGCAATATCCAAACTACCTCTCCCCATTGAAAAATTCCATGCCGTCTCTAGTGAGTAGCGTCAAGAATTCCTAAGTTGCAAAAAAAACCTATAATTGCATCAGGTATATAAATACGGTGCATGCTGAGATAAATGGGTGACGCACACTTGCCCACTGTGAAGCACACTAGCGACACAATGGAGACAACAAAAAATATCAATCGTGAGTCCCCACAGAAGCTCTTCGGCTGTCACTACTGCTCATTAGTAGAAACTATCCTAAGACGTGGTTTTAGTTCACAGTGCATTGTACACATGACAAAAATGTATACAGTATAGGCACAAGCTGACTGCACTAAAAAAACAATAGTTGTTTGGCTGCATAGGATGAAGATTATAAGTTTTGTTTGAGGCTATTTCTGAACGAGTAACAACACGAAAAGTCAGACATGTTAACCTGTATCTGTGCTGCTGAGGACTGCACTTCGTTGTACAGCTGCATTTCACCATCAGGAGCTACAGCTTCTCCACGTTCTGCAGACTCTGCTTCTGCATTGTCACTTGCCAAGAAAATAAGAATGCAGCAAATTGAAGACGTCCTCAATAATGAAGAAACCTGGAAGCAAACTAAATTCACCTTGATTTTCATTTTGACCGATTGCAAAGGTAACTCTTATTTGCCACTCTACATCAACAGGACCCTATGCCACTCTTCCGCGCACAGGCACCTTTACATACACAACTCATTTCTCCATCCCTCAGTTTCTATTGAAAAAAAAAAGAGTGACGGGGAATTAAAATTATTTTCCAGGTAACACAAAAGCTATTGCAGTATTGAAAGAAATTGAATGCCTACACATGGATATTTCTGTCACCTACCTCAAGTTCATCAGAGCTTTAGCCTTTGTCCTGCCTGACAACAGAACCAAAAGTGTTGCGCTCCGGCAATCCAACGATGTCCATGTCACTTACATCCATAAAGAAATATAAAACGGTTGAAATTGAAGGTTTCAAGACAAGACAAAATTGCACTTCAGTCACTTTGATGCGTGCACCACTCGATGGACTTCGCGGACTAATCAGTGTGATCTGTTGTGATCTGGTGCAAGCCCGGTAAAAGCAGTTGACCAATCAGAATACCCCATTTAACAACAGCACCATTTCAAAACAACAATAAATGACCACGTTAATCAAGGATGGAAATTGCCCTTCAAGATCGTATATGTAAAAGTACACATGTTTAAATAACTACAATAACTGCTGGTGAAAAAAACCAGACTAAAACAGTGATGTATAACACTGGTCAAGCTAAAGGCAGATTAACATTGAGGATATCAGCTTTTGGTTAATGTTTAGAGAAAAAAGTGTTCTTACACAACACATTAATTCTTCTCACTGAAGACAAACTTTTCCCGCAAGTGTTGTTTGCATGGCAAGTGTAATTCCCAGTTTCACGTCTACTGATGTTTGTGAAGGTTAACCATCGAGTTCTTCTAACAACAAACCCATCTTTTGTCCAAGTAACGGTAGGATCAGGAAGCCCAGTTGCACTGCAGTACAAAGACACATTACCACCCTCCTTGAGAGTCTCATTGCCATATTCCAGGTTTACAGATATTTGTACTGGAACTGGAAAACAAAGCCAAGAAAATGGTATTTCATTTGCAGTGGCGAACTTTCAAAATACGATAAAGGTATCCTAACTGCTGATGCAATAACCGATTGGATAACTTATGTGGAATAAAACAGGTTAGTTTCGATGTGGAAATTTAGCAAATATAAAGTTTTCTTGTATGATACTACTTTTTTCAAAAGCACCAAACATTGTGATGACTTATTTTATGACATGCAGTGTAGTTACTTGGACTCTACACAGTATCAGGGCACTAAATGCTTCATAGAAGGATGCTTCTCATTGTAAGTCAAAGGGAAAAGAATATGTAACCTCACGTTCAATTGCCTTTCATGTTACGAGATTTAAAACTAGGGGAAGATAGAACAGGTTCTTATGCTGTCTTGTAGACGGATGCCTAACAGTATACAAGTACATGGGGCAGCAAGGATGGTGTCAGAGTGAAAGCCCTCAACTTTCAGCCCTGTAGTCTGGGTTTGAGTCCCAGATTAGGCATCATAAGTGGATTGAGTCTCTTGACGGTTCTCAAATCTTTGCTCTGAAGGCTTTTCTGTGGGTTTGCCAGTTTTTCTCCCTCTTCCAGTTCGATATGGAATTTAAGGGCCACAGGGTTATCAGTCACAAGACTGTTTATTAATTAAGTTACACAAAAGGTTCATGATTACGTTGATACACTAGCATTTACCAAAACTCACCAATAAGAGTCAGTGTAACGTTATTTGTACTGTTTACATTTCCCACTGGGTGTTCTGCCAAACAGCTGTAAACATGTTTTCCTCCTTGCGAAATTTCTTTGATCCATGTTCCACTTTTGCTTCCACTTATATTACCTCTGCTCTCTAGAAGCAGATAGTTAGTTACCGCTGGAGTGGCATTAGATGCCTCGCAAGTGAACTTCACCCACATTAAACCAGAGCAGTTTTTATTCTCAGTTGTGTTTATTACCAAAGTGACATTAGCAGGATTATCTGTAGAAAGAAATGAACGGGTTAAACAAATTTATCTTCCAAGTTGATATATTAATACAACAGAATAAACAGTGCAACAGATGAATAATTTAACAGAAAGAGCAAGCCATAGCATAAGGTACATTTTCACAGCCTCTCCAACAATAAAGAAATATGCTGCCTCCAGTCTTGTTACCAGGATTTGAAGTGGCAAGCATTAATCAAATTACCCTTTTTCAATGCTGTGCACCATACCACTGTCACCTGCCCAACAGATTTATTAGTTTTGACAACAATTGACATCGTTTCAGCAACTTTTGATGGCTTCCATATCAACTAGCCGATTAAAAAAAGAGAAAGAACTACGAGAAGCAGAGTTGTCAAGCTTCACATTCGTTCTCCTGACTCCTCTCTTATTGAACGTGATTTGTTAGTTGACATAGAAGCCACAAAAAGGTTACCGCAAAGATGTCAAAAAGTTCTCAGAAACTGATTGAAGACTTTGTACAATTGGTAACAGCACCTCACATACAACTGTGAATATCTTTAGACAGCAAAGTCATGGCTGACTCGGGCACTGAAAAGTCCTGTAAGGGTAATGCAGCAATTGTACCAAACTTACTCGCAAAATGTAACATGAGGACTAGCTTATATTAGCATTGCTAAGTTATACGTTAAGCTGATTTCTGTAACACAAAACCTAGCCTATTTAAGCACTGCAAGTGCTTCACGACTAAGTTACATGTTAAGCTGATTGCCATTATTCATTAGCTTTGAATATTAGTACAGGTGATCAAGCTGAAGTGTAAAAGATATTGAAATACACGTGGTGCCCTAATCCTACAACGAGATGTACAATAAGACCATTTGTACATACAGCTATTTTAATGCATTTTATGACAGAGGAAATGCTCACTTAACTCTTAAATCCTAATTAATCCAGTGCAGAGTATATAAACCGTGAAAAGATAAAACCATACCTTTATCACACGGGAAGCGAAAAGCCGAATACGATGGAAATTCGATTCCACATTAAGGAAGAACAATTCACCATATAACAAGGATTTGTAACACTTCTTTGGTGTCGGTCTCATGGCATGATTCAGTAAGTTTGGAAGCGAAAAAGAGGGACTGGCAGAGGTTGAATGTGTTCCACTGGCAGACAGAAGTAAATTGCATTACTGTTATCATCAAGGCGAAAAAATTAAGATGGACAGGACATAGACTTAAAATGGTTGAGCGCAGTAGACTGACCAAACGACAGATGGAGGTGAATGGTTGGGGAAGAAAGACGATAATTTTGGTGGAGACCTGGACTAAAGTTCCGCAGAAAGCTGAAAATGGAATGGAATGGAATAGCACGTTCCCCTAGAGCATAAAGGAACTGCAACTCACCACAAGCTAACGAGTTAGTTTCTCTTTACTTTCAATTTCAAAGGAAAGTTTGCAGAAACGGTACCAATAAAGCAGTTTCCAGATACAACCTGAGACGTCTGTACCGATAATACAACCTGCGAAGTCCATGCATGGATAAAAAAAATGTTATGAATTCACTACGCTTGACTGCAGTCCTTCGTGACAAAATTTCCAACGTCGGGTGTGGCTGTGTAAACTAACTGCAGCTCTTCCTCTTTGGTCCTTGCGTTTTGCAAATCCTCACTGGTTCATACATTGTAAAATAATAAGCAAGGTAATCCATGCCCAAAATCAAAGCTGTCTATAGTCCAGTGCCTGAGAGTTTGCCCAAAAAAGAAAAAGCGCACAAACTACAAAAAATCCGTTGCCTAGGAGCTTCAGGCGTCAGAGATGCAGGTCTAGGAATCTATCTAAAGACTGTGGAAATCATTGTGCTAAGGGGTAAGATTTCTTGACGGCCCACGTTAGGTTAGTGTGGCGTGACCGGCGTGACAAGCATATTATGTGGTATCACGATTCTCAGTTTCTTTCGATTGTTTTTGAGACGTCACTACAACTACGTATTGACGTCTCAAAGGCAAGCCAGTGATTGGTTGAAAATTTCGCGCCGTTTTTGTTGGGCTCCTTCCATTCAAAACAGAAATTCAAAGTTTCTCGCCAAAAAGCGGCAGAAATGTTAATCACTTTGCCGTTTGAAAGAAAGGAAAGCGATATTCAACTTTAGAGTCCATGTTATCGAAAAAAAAGACAAGGTAAGAGGAGAATTAAAACGTGTTTTCATTTGTTTTTAGCAGTTTGTTTTTGTCGAGGTGATGTACCCGCACTAATCACGTAATCATGTTTTTGAAAACGTTTTGAACGAAAAGGTCGTCGAGTTTGCGTTATTTTACCTGTTTTGTCGACTTCTGGAACCTAACAAAACTACATAAAGATGCTAATTTGAATTTATTTATGGCGAGGAAAGTCCATATTTTGATAATTGTTCTGCAAAACAAAGATTTGATAGCGTGTACATGTACAAACATTGGTGTTCAACACTTGAAAAAGGTTGTAAGAATTTATCTCTCAATCCGTGCAAAGAAATTATATTAGAAAATATATTGTCCATATTGGGCTCCGTCGCTTCGCGACTCCGCCCAGTACGGATATATTTTCTTTCTACTAGCCGTCAATATAATGCAAAATTGCCGTCTCAGTGACTACACTGCCCGGATCACTACGTGATTGCCTACACCAAGTAGTTACCCAAAATCGCCATTAGTTTATAATGTCACAGTAGTCACGTGATCGCTCAGAGCCTCGTGGTTCCTATTCAGAGTTTTCAAATCTGTAATCTTGCTCGGCGTTTTTTCTGCATTTAAAGTTCTTTTATTCTTGCACCGAGCTGTGGTCGTCTACACGAATAACGTGACAGAACACAAAAATTAAGATCAGAAAAGCAACAACAAGATCAATAAACCTGGCACGAAAATTAATCTGTGGAAACGTAAAGCAACCTCTCAACATCTATGGAAAAAAAAAAGAACAAACAAACAAAGACGCCATCACCGCGCCCCCTATCACCACTATCACTGCACCCGTATTCCTATCCTTTTCTTTACAAATCATATCATTCGCTTTTTACAGTTACGCAACAATCATATCATAAGAACCAAACGTATATATTTGTATTACTTTTTGCTAATGCAAATAAAATTAAAATGATAGGGATCGACGTGCCTGTTACCTTTCTGCTGTCTTCGTGAGACTCTTGTGGAGCGAAGTGGAGCACATGTTGTCTTGAGGTGCATTTTGTGACATAATGCCATGGATAATTTTTGCATTTTTTTTTTCTACATTTGTCACGTCGCTTTACCCGTTGCACTACCTCACAGTGCTCTTTTGCAAGAGAGAAATAAAAATGGCTTCTTACTTTAAACTCCGATCGTTTCTCAAACTGTTAACAAATTGAAAGCAAATAGTGAAACATGAGACAACCAGCCAAGCAATAAACAACAGGTTCAAGAAATTAACTGGAAGACAACGGGCACCTTTCCTCCTGCCTTTTTAGTTTCATTTTCAATTTACACAATTGAAGAACCTTCACACGAATGATCACACTGTTCTCTCTGGGGCCATCATGCACAATTGCCCCTAAACTCGCTGGAATCCAACTTGTAAACCCCCCATGCATCCGCATGCCATTGGAGGGTTCTTTCATGCAAATAATTTACTCGTTTGGTATACATTGGTTGCTCTTATCGCATTTATTCCTCTCTGCGTTAAATCGGACGCAAGCCTCCCTTAGCACCCCTCCCTCTTCCACGCAGCGATGACTTGTGCTTTTTTCTGAGCTCCAGCTGCTTTCCGCCTTAGGGTTCGCTTCTTTTCGTAACTTATTCTAGCCTGAGGCGTTTAGGAGTGAGGGCCCCCCGTAGGAATTCATAGCTGTACTGTATCACTTCAGTCAAATTAACTGTCAAAGGTTAGAACCAACTTGTACTCTGTCTCTAGCAGTTAATAAACAGTACCACAGGAAAGTACACTGCTCAAAAGCTTTCATTAAAATGATTACACTTTATGAATTCTTCCAAAATTTTGTTTGTAAACTTTGGAATGGTGACACATTAGAAGCTTTCACTTAAATTTCATTTGCAATTTACAATTTAACACGTGGGTGCCATGTGGTTTGAAGAAATATTGCGGGCAGGGATGGTCTAGTGTCCAGTGTCCCAGTAGACCAAAGTAATTGGTCTGGAGAAATACATCCACAAACTGAACAGTTAAAAGTATAGAACTGACTCCAAGTTTAACTTTTTGAATGAAACAATGAATACACCTCTCCCAATTGCCAGGGTAAATGTTATTTGCAGTTTGCATGATGAGCCAGAGCTTGAATGTCTGATATTTGACCTCTTGGAATGTTTTAATTCACTCCTCTAGTTTAGTTCAAATAACAAAACAAAAGCATGCGTATTTTCAACTTTTCTGCGACACTGCAAACTTCCACTGCAATAAGGAAGCGGAATGTACACACAATGTATGATAACTTCTCAATCAATTGCGTGCTGTTTAGAATCCATGGAATTCGAATCTTGTGTAGAGATAAAAGAAAAGGTCTTCCTTGAGCTTTTCTGTCTGCACGAGCACTGCAGGCACAAAACGTAGTGTCCCTGCCTTTTTGTAACACGGCCAATGGATGGACCTCAAGGGAAACAGGGGCCCGTTTCTCGAAACTCCCGATAACTTTCCGGGCCCGGTAAGTATTTTTTCGGCTCATTTGTTTATCAATTAATGGTAATTATTGGTGCAAACTTAGCGATATGCTTTACGAAATTATAAAGATTCAAATTTAGCTTTCAAAATCAATAAAAATTTTATAGCTATTGGAGAATATTGTGCACCTAAAATAGTTTTCGGGCCCGGAAAGTTATCGGGAGTTTCGAGAAACGGGCCCCTGATTAGAAAAAGGTGGGGAAATGTTGCCTATAGACACCCACCATCTTTTCAAAGAAGACAACAGTTTTTTTTCTGAACTGACCAATAACTTTGAAGTTAAGCTAGACAATACATCTCCACATAAATTTGAAACTGTCTAATTGTGCGGACCTCTCTGGAAATAGTCCAATATTTTTATTGATTAGCCTCAATGGTGATTTTTGAACATTTTCAAACGGTGAGGTGTTGACTCAGTGTGACTGAAATCTCGCGGGTTGTTTGTACACATCACGTAAGCTATAAGCTTACAGTATTCAAATGCAAATGTTTCCAAGAGGGCTGAAACTGCACATGCTTTTACCCAGAATATACAAGTAAGACTGAATCGAGAGAGCGGCAGATACCCAGAAAGCCTAGCTACAAAAATCCCGAAAAATGGCGTAAAATTCTTTCTGGAATTTCTCCAAAAATGTTCTCAAAATCCCTGGTTTCTCCTCTAAATATCCCATAAAAACTCCTAAAACATCGAAGAAACTCAACGACCTGTGGGGAAAATTCTATGGCGTTGGTCGGCTTTCTGCGCCAAGCCTTGCTGAGCCTGTTTTGAAATGACTGACAGAGATACAGAAATGCTGGATTACGGGTAAAACCGCTGACCGATACTGCTACAGGGCATCAAAACATTGCAAGCAAAGGCTTCAGGATCGCTTGTGACGAAACTTTACCGAGTTTCATGTTTTTGTGTAACAAATAAACAAAAAAAACCTTGAAAATATTCACCAAAATCTCTAAAAATCCCTCCAAATCTATAAAAATCCTATAGTTTTCTATAAATCCCGCGAAGCTCTTAAAATCCCGAAAAAAGTCTGGAGTTTTGTAGCTTGGCAATCCCAGCTTTTACCAGATTACGTTTCAGACTACTTGTACCGTGCTGAAATGGAACTTAAAGCTCCCATAAAGGATTTGGAGAAGGTTGAGAGAAAGGACGCGGAAGCTAAAAATGATTTGAAAACTTTCAAGTATGGAAGGCAAAAAGACCAAGTTACCTTCCAGTATTGAGACAGTGGCTGCGAAATGGCTGCAGAAACCAGAATCAATCAATCAATTCACCATACTCAAAAAGCTCTTAGTGAATAAGGAAATTTGGAAACTACCGTTTTTAATTTAGATCTGTGTTTGTTTTTACTCACTGTACTGAGCGAACACTTCTCAGAATCAAGCAAGTTTGTTGTGTTACCAAATTTTATTTCGGAAAACGTTTGTTTTATGAATAAACTCAGGCAATAGCTGTACTAGTGAAGTGAAAGTATTGATAAAAATTTCGTTATGGGCAAAAATTTTACTATCAATTGCGAAATTGACGTCTAAATGTAGATGTGACAGTTTCCCATGCGGTCAGAGCCACGGTTTCATTTTTTTCCAAAAAATATTGTCTGGATGTTTTAAAGTCATTGATTGTTTAAGAGTTGGTTCGAGTTGCCGCACAGTATTAAAGCCACAAAAGATTGGCTATCCATTGTTTCTTTTTCACTGCTAAACCACACAGAGGGGAACAAATATTTTACCACGATCATGTAATGGGCGGACCGCTTTGCAAGTTATGAGCATGTCGTTTCTTTGTACCAGGTGGTTTTTTTTACCCTCTGGGCTGATACCAACACTAAATGGAAAACAACTTTTTACAATACTGTATAAAACCAGTGCTTAAAGAGAGTACATGTATATCATGGGGAGTTTGCTTGTTATTCATCATCCAACAAAACCTCTTACCTTCCTCACCTATTTCACATCACGTGACTGCTCTATCAAGAATTCTAAACTAGGTTAAACATTGACGCTAGGCAGAAGGTCTATTGGACCATTTTGAATTATGTTTTAAACTCAGTTGAGTTTAAATCCAAGGTGAAATAAAGGTGATGTTGTTGTTGTTGTTGACGAAGGCAAAGCATTAGCAATTTCGTTGTTCTTGATTTTGGCACAATAGTCTCATTTGTTCATAACACTTAGCGGCATAAAAAGCAATTCTCATGGTCAAGACGTGTGTATGAACATAAATCTGTAATGTTCCTCTAAAAAATTATTTCATGTACACAGTTTTGCACATGTGGACGGCAGATGCAAGTAGATTGTACATGTATGTAGTCTCCACTGTTCACACATAATTGTCCATTGTGTATCAGGAGTCAAGCATACAAGAAATGTCAACGGATTGGACAATTTTTGTCAATTCATAAAACTGTTTGAATAAATTCAAGAGGAACAAACTCAGTTTCCAGGCCCTTTCTGTTCACCACTCTTTAAATGAGCTGTCTCATCAATATTAGTGAAGTGAGTCAATTTTTTATGCTGAGACCCCTTTAATTCAGCCATCTTTATTTACAGCCACTCAAGGTCAAGAAGGAGAAACCAATGTCATGATTGTAAATTGAACCCACTTTAGTTAATGGCCACTCAGAAATAAAAACAAAATTAATGGAAATATCCCTCTTATTTCAAGTAATGCGCAGTGGTTAAACATCGCTTATGATTCGGTTTGTTACTACATGTACTTTGAATTTGCTTTATTTTCTCTTGTGTTACAGACTTCCCTGTTTTTCTTATTTGTGCAACCATTATCCTTTTGTTAGCGGCCTTAATGGTATTTCTTTATTTCTTTAAAGGTATTTTTGCTGGAGCTACATACTTGTTGGAAAGAATTGGTACCTGAACAATGCCACCAAACAAGAAATCCTTTCTGAATTTCTTTCAAAATTTCCAATGACCACCCACGGTACGTTTATGTGGGAGTCCTCCATAATTACACGTTCACGTTACTACAATTCATCAGGTCTTCATGCCTGATGGTCAGTTTATTCATAGAAAAGTTAAAACTCAAAAGTTGCAATTTATACTATAAGCTTCAAGATTTCACCAAATTCCAAAGAGAACATAGATCACCTGGCAGTGGCCAACCTGTTATGTATTCATTAGCAGAGGCTCCCTACAGCTGTACATTCTACACTACACAACTTAAGGTTACTCCGGACCTCCACGGGTGTCCTCCGGGAAAAAATCGTATGCACACCATTTTAAAGGAAAACATGGCAAACTATATCGTTGGAAAGGTCAATAAATGTAGATTTTGCGAAAAAATATGAATTGGCGGTTTCTTCAATTCCACAGAAGAAAATCGCAAACAACAGCAAAAATGACCACGCGTCTTCTAATTGAATTAATAGGGCATCAAATCCAAGAGCATTGACAAAGTAACTGCAGAGTGTTAATCACAAAAGATCAATCACCAAAAGTGTGTGAGCATTTTTCGATATTCTAACTGGTTAGTTTTTAACTAATCTGTCAAGTTCGAGCAGCAAAGAAATGCAATGCAATGCGCACCGCATAGAAGATCGCCACGATTGAAATAATTATTGTAAATTTCAAAAATCTCTGACACACTTTAGTTTCACAAAATCAAAGGAATGTTCAGGCCAATTTTCGCAGAAATCCGCCGAATTTTGATAGCCTATTAATTCATTTTTCTGATTGAATGACGCACGGTCATTTTGGCCGAAATTATTGCAATTTTCTTCGGCGGATATAAAAAGCCGGCAATTCATATTTTTTTCCGAAATCTACATTTATTAACCTTTCCAACGAGATATACCAGTAGTTTGCCGTGCTTTCCTTTAAAATGACGCGCATAAGAATTTTTTCCAGGAGGACACGGAAGGAGACCCGCAAAGGTCCGCAGTAACCTTAAGTACTTTCTTTTGGTGAAGCATGACACAACTAAAACGTAAACCATACTATTTTATCACACTACATTAATGAATGAAATTGGGCTGCCTGGCATATACATACATTACATATTGTATTTGGACAATAAGTGAAAGAGATAAAGGTGACTAAAGGTGTACACTTACGTTGCACTGTCACACTGACTGTCTGTGGAGGTCCATCACCATATTCATTGAACGGAATGCATCTGTAGATCACTGGGGTGTCTCTTTTATTGACTGGGGTTGTATACTTTGCAAAATTACTACCAGCTGTCGTGTTGAACAAACTCTCTGGTCCTCGGTAGAATCGATACTTTGCAGGTGGTTTGGCCTGTGCACTGCAGTTGAGAGTGAGGCTTGTACCCACAACAACAGTGTCGTCACTTACATTTGTTGTCAAACTTGATGGGTTTGTAGGACGATAGTCTACAACAAGGACGATTTAAATTGGTGTTTAGTGGTCAGTTCTGTGATGTGCACTTGACATTTTTATTTTGCACTATATGGTGGAAATAGATGTTGAATTGCATCAATATAATTTGACGACGCGCTTTTGTTTTAAAGTGTCAGTGCATTCAAGTACAACTATGTCTTTCACTGGTTAAACTCGCTGTACATGTATGCTAATTTGCATATATTTCATGATTAGATCATGACGTGACTGTGAGGTACCACAACAGGTACAACAACTAAGAAAAACAAAAGACAGCCACAACATTCTCAACAACAGTCTTCAATCACAACTACAGTACATGAAACTACAGTTCGTTGAGAGCTATTATTAATTGTCTCCAAAATGCATTGTTCGTTACAATTGAACAAATTACTTAATATTTGAACTTACTATGTTATATAGCATCAGAAGAACCAGTGGCCAAACTAAAGGTAATAAAAAGACACTAGTATTTCTAAAAATATATGTACTGCAACAACAGGGTTAACCAAAACTTACTTTCAACAGTGATAAAAATGTCCTTGCTGTCTGAACTCCCAATGCTATTATCAGCAGTACATGTGTAGTTTCCTCCACTGTCTCTACCATTGATGTCAAACCGCTTAGGAACAACATTGTTATTTTTTGTCCAGGTGATGCTGGGTGGTGGATTACCATCTGCTATACAGAGGAGTGACACTGTATCTGTATCATTTACTGTCTCGTTACCATAGACATAAGTGATGTTTGGTGGATCTGTTGAGAGAACAGCAACAAAATGAAAGGAAAATAAATTTAATTGCTGTCAGTGAAAAACAGTCACTCAAATTTCATGTGCATGACCATAGTAAGGTCAGTACAGAGTATCAACTTTGAATTCAGATTAAATCTACAATGAAGTTAGAAATATTTCCTTGAGTCATTATTTTTTTCAGTTGTCCAATACGTTGTATCAAACTTAATCTTATAATATTATGAGTAAAATCGCTTTATTACAAGACAAACAACCTCTTGGATTTACATGTAATCCTCACAAAATAATGACCAGCCCTGCACTCCAGATTGCAATTTTTCTTAGACTTTGCGAAACAAAAAATCAGCTTTAAGTGGTAAGCTAATTAGGGTTAAGTCTGAGTAACGTGCCGGTATTTACTTTTGGCAGTGTTAACTGTACATGTATAACAGTGAGAGAGAATGTACATTTAAATGTTTTCCTTGGCTATTGGTGTTAACCAATGTGAGCCATTACGGTGTTAATTCACTATGTCGTTGAAGGGTATGTAAGACCTCATAAAATTCTGAGAGATGTACAGTACCAGTCAAATGTAAGTTGACAGTCAATCGACTTCATCCTCAAAACTAAAAACCTTTGAGTATAGAGTATTGAGTCTTGAGTTAGGAACTTCTGCACAGCTGGAGTTTTGAGTGGAGTGCTTTGAGTTTTGAGTGTTTTGATGAGAAACTACAGTGCCTATTACCCAACTAATTGACTCGATTCGACTCGAATTGACTCCAATCGTATGTGTGATCGATCCAACTGAAAGTCGATTTGCAGGACACTTAGATAAATACAGCAAGAAGGTTAACAGGGATGGTAGAAGAGATGGACAAATCGAGTCAATTCAACTTGAATCAACTCGAATCATCTGTGCTTTTGTCAACCAGACTAAGAGGAAGTCGATTTGCGAAACACTTAGAAATAATACATGGAGAAGCAAAGAGGGAGGGTAGATAATATAGTCAAATGGACTCTGGCTCATCTCTACCAGCTAGACCAATCAGTCTGTGAAGTCGAACTGTCTGAGGGGAGGTTATTTCGCAAGACTACGAGGGCCGAATCAGCTTGTCCATTGTAACAATTTGCTATAACAGTGAGGGAAGTGATTTTCCCTACTTCATCCCTGATTCAAAATTTTTGCTCTTACATTGTAGTCATTAAAGCGCATGACAGGACATAGAAAGTGCAAATGCAAGTACCTCCTGTTGTCCCATAAAAATTCTTAGAGAACTTTTCAAAGAATTTGTGAGGGTCTTCGGGGCGTATCTAATGGGCTTACTGCAAAGTGTTGTAAGCTGCTGCTTCATGATCGAAAATATCACTCTATCAAATGTAAACCAGCAGAGACTGAAAGGACCGACTTACATATTTTCTTGATTAAATGCCGGGTTCAAATAAACGCTGGGTCAACACAGTCAAATATAAAATAAACGTCCCCGGCATTTATTCCAGGTATCACCGTTTATTTGAGGTCCGGCATTCACTTGAAACTGAACCTTAATGTTACTGATTCTCATTGAAAATTCTAGTTAAAAAGGGTTCATAAACCACTACCATGTTTCAGCTCAATTTACTTTGCTTATTTGAATGAAAAGAAGTCAGCAAAATGTACTCGACATGCTACTCAGCACCCAATTTTCCCACCTTGCTCTAATTTTATTGACTACAGATGAAACCAATGACATTTTGTTCCTGTTTTACTATGTTGTGTTATATTTTGCTAAAATTTTAGGGAACCTAGAATATTAAAGACCAAAACACTAAGCCTATCAAAAGTGACGGAAAATACCCCTTTTTAATAAATACCGGGCCCCGTATATATAAACCCCGGGCTCTACAAGGTCTACTTTTAAATAACGCCCCTGGCATTTAATCAAGAAAATATGGGTATACAAGTCATCAAGTCGTACTAAAACGTGACTTCCCTTTCCCGTAAGGGATGAACCGTTAGAAAAGTGATGGGGGGAGGGAGGTGGGGCATTTTCAGTTTGCACAATTTTTTTTTTACCACTGCCCTTGTATGACTTTTTTTGGGAGTGCATAATTTTATAAGCGTACTGTGTATGTTTTATTGGCAAATTGTGCACAATAAAAAAGTAATTCTTTTTAAGACAATTACTCCTTCAATCAAAAGCACTCTGAAATAAATTGCCATGGTTGTCCACCACACCCAAACTGAGTTGATTCGTCCAAGGTAGTGATCAGTCTTCTTGAGTTGACTCGATTCGTCTGTCTTGAGGTCGACCCGACTTACCAGAAGTCAATTTGTGTGCAAGAAGGTAAACAAGGAGGATAGAAAAGTTGGACGATTTGACTCGAATCGACTCAAATCGTCCGTATTCTAGTCGACGCAACTTACCACAAGTCGAATTGGGAGACACTTGGAAAAAATAGCGCAAGAAGGGGAACAAGGAGGGCAGAAAAAGTTGACAAGTCGAGTTGAACTCAATTCCACTTGAATCGACTCGGATCCTCTGTGTTTTAGTTGACCCGACTAACACGAAGTTGATTTGCGGGTCGCTTAGAAAAATAAAGCGAGAAGGCGAACAGGGATGGTAGAAAAATTGGATGAATTGACTCGATCTGACTTGAATCGACTTGAATGTCCTCTATTTACCCTCAACAAGTGATTATAGAAAAGTGCTAGTGGGGCCAAGCATTTAAACCTTAGAAATAAATATTTCAAGCTAAAAAATAACAAGTTAAAAATCCCAACTGGCAGGAGGCAAACCAGTTGGCTATTTACAAGTGTGGCCCGAGAAGTTGAACCCGGGTCGGCCGTGAAACAACTCCAGATAGCGGTCAGAGCGGGACTTTAAGCCGTGAACTCCGGATTTCAAATACGGCACTCTTACCACTTGGCCACATAGCCTGCAGCGAGCAGGCTCACTCCACCAAGATACTCACGTGAATAACACACTAAGTGAGCCTCCTTGCAGGCTATCGGCCACACTGCCTCCTGATATATCGTCTGTGTTGTAGTCGACCCAACTAGAGGAAGTCAATTTGTGAGACACTTAGCAATAATACCTGATTTTGTTACAATTTGCCATGAGTTACAATTTCCTAGGGTGAGTCCCTGGGACTCACCCCATGAAAAACAATGAGTCCCAGACAAAAACCAGTGAGTCCCATCTAATATGAGTGGGGGGCTTTGGCGAGCTTTGTATGAAGTGCGCTTTATTCCATGCAGGCAAAGTTGAATGTATTTGGTAGCATTGAGTCGAACTTACTTGCGCGGGTGTTGTGTGTAAGACAAGTACCACTACCTAAACAACTTCCACAAGGTTAACAGTGGTTTATCTGTGTGATGTAAGTAGGGAGCAATGATATACCGGGCTGTAACGTTGCAAAATTATACTTAGTTAAAACACCATCAAAACACAGCAAAGTGAACAACACTGAGCAAGGCATTATCAGTGGATCAAACACAGTTAAAAGATTTACAATTCTATCGCCACACTTTTGAAACACATTTTCCTAAAAGAAAAGTAGAACAGTTTGACCTTCTAGAAAAGCTCCTTTCTTACCAACAGAACTAATTTTCTTTCAAGAGATTTGTATCAAGAATTCAATTCTAGTTTGATCCAACAACAATAAATCTGGTAAAGGAAGTACGTCAGATTCCGTAAGAAAACTAGGATGAGGATAAAAATATAGTACTCCCTAGGCGAAACATTTTAGTTATTGTACAAATGCTAAACGATAATCGGATTACAAGCTTTTACATAAAAATTTGCGCACAAACTTTGCAAAACTGTCAATATGACATGACATACAGAGCAGAAAATCCTCCCAATTTTCAGCTTTTTAACCGCCAGTTTAATTTATAAATTGGGCTGCAGGTTTTTACTCTGCCGTCAGGATGGGGTCTAGTAATAGTTGTTTTTTCCTAGGTAACTTGCCCCAGACCTCTGGTTTTCACTCGGCCAAACAAATATTGGGAACGTCTTTTGCTACACAGGCTAGGGCTTGTATCGTGAGTGACCGCAATATATTTTGCACCCCGAGGGGAGGGAGAACAATGGCGAGGTCTACTCCTTGGGGTCTACTGCCCCTAGAACTTTTCATGTTTTTTTTTTTGGGGGGGGGGAGGTGGGGGCCGTCACTCCGGTTTTGTCTCAGCCAACACAGTCTCAGCAAACTTCCGGTTTTCTCTTATTGGTAACGTTATACTTCCGGTTCCGGTTACGACGTCATACAGTTGTGACTTCAGGAGAATGTCACACAAGGTAAACAAAACTATAGCAAGTCACATCACAGTAACAACGTTATGGCCCGGTATATCATTGCTCCCTACTTACATCACACAGATAAACCGCTGTTTACCTTGTGGAAGTTGCTAAGGTAGCGGTACTTGTCTTACACACAACACCTGCACAAGTAAGTTCGACTCAATGCTACCAAATACATTCAACTTTACCTCTGCTTGTACCACATATGAAATAAAGTGCACTTCATACAAAGTTTGCCAAAGCCCGCCATTTATGATAAATGGGACTCACTGGTTTTGGTCTGGGACTTATTGTTTTTCATGGGGTGAGCCCCATGGACTCACTAATCGCAAATTGTAACAAAATCACGTAATATTGCTAAGTGTCTCACAAATCGACTTCCTCTAGTCAGGTCGACTACAACACAGATGATATATCAGGAGGCAGTGTGGCCGATAGCCTGAGAGCAGCTCACTTAGTGTGTTATTCGTGTGAGTATTAGTGTATTATTCGACCCAGGTTCAACTCATGGGCCACACACTTGTAAATAGCCAACTGGTTTGCCTCCTGCCAGTTGGGATTTTTAACTTGTAATTTTTTAGTTTGAAATATTTATTTCTAAGGTTTAAATGCTTGGCCCCACTAGCACCTTGCTATAATCACTTGCGAAGGGTAAATAAAGGACATTGAAGTCGATTCAAGTCGAATCCAGTCAATTCATCCAACTTTTCAGAGGATCCGAGTCGATTCAAGTGAAATCGAGTTCAACTCGACTCATCAACTTTTTCTGCCCTTCTTGTTCCCCTTCTTGCATTATATTTTCCAAGTGTCTCCCAATTCGACTTCTGGTAAGTCGCGTCGACTAGAATGCGGACGATTTGGGTCGATTCGAGTCAAATCTAGTCAATTCATCCAACTTTTCTACCCTCCTTGTTTACCTTCTTGCACACAAATCGACTTCTGGTAAGTCAAGTCAACCTCAAGACAGATGAATCGAGTTGAATCAACAAGATTCATCACTACCTTAGACGAATCAACTCAGTTTGGGTGTATTGAACAACACTGGAAATTTATTTCAGAGTGCTTTTGACTGAAGGAGTAACTGTCTTAAAAAGAATTACATAACTGTAAACTAGCTAACTGAAGTTGTTAGTCTTTAAATGTTGTTGGAAATCTAAAAAACTACGATGAAAGTATTCTTACACTGCACATCAATGCTTGCCATTACAGAAGCATCCCCACAAGTGTTGTTAGCATGGCAAGTATAATTTCCAGCTTCATCTCTGTTGATGTTAGTGAAGTTTAACCATGAACTTGACTCATCAACACCATCTTTTCTCCAGGTAATGGTAGGATCCGGAAACCCAGTTGCATTGCAGTACAACAACAAATCACCACCTTCCTCGAGAGTCTCGTTGCCTCTTACCAGGTTGACAGATATTTGCACCGGGACTGGAAAATAAAGGCAAGAAAATGGTTATTTTATTCGTTATGACTAACATTTGATCACACACAAGCTGTAGGCAGCTTACACAGCTGTCAGCATGTGTAGCATGAAGTAACTAGGCAAAAGTACTCCCCCCTGGATGCTACTCCTTCGCAGGGTCATCCCCAGCATTTTTCCTGGTACTTACTTACACACCAGGGCAACGTGGAGTAAACTTCCTTGTCTAAGGAAAAGAAAGACCTAATGCAGAGACCAGTCTCAAAAAGAAGTACGATTGCAAGTGCCACATGCATCTATCACTTCACTGCCACAAATGCCTCCCTTGTACTCAAACTAGTAAAAACTGGTAACAGTAAACACTGTTAAAAACGTCAGTTCATTCATTGTCACAAACACTCTCCTGCAATTTTACAAATCACTGAGTGTGAGAATGACGTTCATTGCAACCGATTTATTATTCCCTCTGATATTAATACATTTAGTTACTTAGAATTCACACTGTCATAGTTTCAGGATGCTAAATATAAAGGGTGGCAGCATGTCGTTGAGGGTAAATATTTTAAGGAGCTTGCAGTAATCTCTTAGTAGTTGAACCAAGCTTTCAGACTGAATGATAGACATCTACATCCTGGGGGGGGGGGGGGGGCTCCCACATAAAAGTCACACCTAAAGTAAGGTACCAAAAGCAAGTAAGAAAATGTCCTACACAACTAAATCGATAGTTAGACGAACTTGTAGAAAGACAAGATGGAACATTTTCAGTATTCTTCAAACCCTAGCTTTTCATTGTGATGTACAAAAACTTACTATTCTTTGTCAGAATAACATTTGCACTTGATTTGTTTCCCACGGGGTGCTCTGCCAAGCAGCTGTAGACATGTTTTCCTCCCTTTGATATTTCCTTAATCCACATTCCACTATTGCTTACACTGGCATCACCTCCGCTCTCAAGAAGCTGATAGTTTGTAACAGTTGGATTGGCTTTAGATGCCACGCAAGTGAAATTCACCACCATTAAAACAGAACAATCCTTATTCTCAGTTGTGTTCGTTACTAAAGTGACATTATCAGGATTATCTGCAGAAAAGAACAATGTTATAATAAACATACTTATGTTCTAGTTTTATGTTTTAATATAACATCTAATAAATTCACAGTGCAACAGTTAATTACTAGCTTCATAGTGGTTTAGCAACAGCAGTCATAATATACCACAACTCAAGTTAAGTTCCACAATAATTTTAAAAAAACGTGTTCTTTATCCATCTACCTTATTATAGGAAATTAATGCTTGTGTTAATTAAGTTATTTAAAATTTACGTGACTTAAATTAACGTGAATTGCAGGGAAAATTACTCCCCCAATAAAGGAAATTAATGCGAAAGAGGGGGTAAAATTTCAAAATGAAGGAAAGTAACGCAATAAACACACAAAAACACTTTGTGGCCCAGCTGGAACAAAATTAATTTATTTCATGACTGAATTTAAAAATCATGAGCAAAACAGATTTACAGGTGTGTGAAGCAATTTCTTTTTAGTTGACAATGTGCATTAAATTCTGCCTAAATGTAAAGCTATTGTTTTGTGGGTGTCAAGAATGTCCGGACTGGAACCAGAATTTGGGATAAAAATGATGGAAATTAAGGTCCCAGAAATTAATGCTCCATTTAATTAACAACACGGAAATTAACGTTCACAAAAATTAATGTGACTTAAATTAAGGAGAATTTCTACAATTTGTGTTAATTTCATAGGGCGTTAATTTCCTATAATAAGGTACATTTAGTTACTGAGTGGACGTAACCAGAACTTGAAGTAGTTACAATGTAATCAGGTAATCGAGCATTAATTAAGTTGAGGTAAATTGAGGACTTAAATATTTTCACAAAGCATTAAGTTAAATGGCTGACTGAGTGTTTTACACAAATGTTGCCAATTAAAGTAATACAGAAATACTGGACCAACTTTTTAGACAAAGGTTGAGTTGAGATTTGGGTTGATTCGAGTCAAATCAAATCAATTCGTCCAACTTTTCTACCCTCCTTGTTCACCTTCTTGCACACAAATAAACTTCCAGTAAGTCGGGTCGACCTCAAAACAGACGAATCAAGTCAAATCAAGAAGATTTATCACTACCTTAGATGAATCGACTCAGTTTGGGTGTATTGGACAACCCTGGCAATTTATTTCACAGTGGTTTTGACTGAAGGAGTAATTGTCTTAAAAAAGTATAATTCTTTTTAAGACAATTACTCCTTCAATCAAAAGCACTCTGAAATAAATTGCCAGGGTTGTCCAATACACTAGCTAACTGAAGTTGTTAGACTTCAAAAAGTTGTTGGAAATCTAAAAAACTACGATGAAAGTATTCTTACACTGCACATCAATGCTTGCCATTACAGAAGCATCCCCACAAGTGTTGTTAGCATGGCAAGTATAATTTCCAGCTTCATCTCTGTTGATGTTAGTGAAGTTTAACCATGAACTTGACTCATTAACACCATCTTTTGTCCAGGTAATGGTAGGATCAGGAAACCCAGTTGCATTGCAGTACAATGACAAATCACCACCTTCCTCAAGAGTTGTAGTGCCTTTTATCAGGTTGACAGATATTTGCACTGGGACTGGAAAATAAAGGCAAGAAAATGGTTATTTTATTTGTTATGACTAGCATTTAATCACACACAAGCTGTAGGCAGCTTACACAGCTGTCAGCATGTGTAGCATGAAGTAACTAGGCAAAACTACTCCCCCTTGGATGCTACTCCTTCGCAGGGTCATCCACAGCATTATTTCCTTGCTACATGTACCTATTTATAAACCAGGGTAGAGAAAGGTGGCGTGGAGTAAAGTTTCTTTTCTAAGGAAAAGAAAGACCTAATGCAGTGACCAGTCTCAGAAACAAGTCCGATTGAAAGTGCCACCTGCATATATCACTTCACTGCCACAAATGCCTCCCTTGTACTCAGAAACTAGTAAAAACTGATAACAGTAAACACTGTTAAAAACATCAGTTCATTCATTGTCACAAACACTCTCCTGCAATTTCACAAATCACCAAGTGTACCTTAACTGCAGGTAAGAATAACACTCATTGCAACCGATCTATTACATGTATTTCCTCTGATATTAATAGTACATTAGTTACTTAGAATTCACACTGTCATAGTTTTATGATGCTAAATATAAAGGGAACTCTCAGTAATCTCTAGTTGAATCAAGCTTTCAGATCGAATGATAGACATCTACATCCTGGGGGGGGGGGACTCCCACATAAAAGTCATACCTAAAGTAAGGTGCCAAAAGCAAGTAAGGAAATGTCCTGCACAACTAAATCGATAGTTAGATGAAATTGCAAAAAGACAAGATGGAGCATTTTCAGTATTTTTCAAACCCTAGTTTTTCATTGTGATGTACAAAAACTTACCATTCTTTGTCAGAGTAACATTTACACTTGGTTTGTTTCCAGCGGGGTGCTCTGCCAAGCAGCCGTAAACATGCTTTCCTTCTCCTGATATTTCCTTTATCCACATTCCACTGTTGTTTACACTTAACACTCCTCCACTCCCATAAAGCTGATAGTTTGTCACTTCTGGATTGGCTTCAGATGCCACACAAGTGAAATTCACCACCATTAAATCAGAACAATCCTTATTCTCAGTTGTGTTCGTTACTAAAGTGACATTATCAGGATTATCTGCAGAAAAGAACAATGATGTTATAATAAACATACTTATGTTCTAGTTTTATGTTTTAATATAACATCCTAATAAATTCACAGTGCAACATGTACAGTTAATTATGAGTTTCATAGTGGTTTAGCAACAGCAGTCATAATATACCACAGCTCAAGTTAAGTTCCACAATAATTTACAAAAACGTGACTGTTCTTTCCATCTACTTTATTATAGGAAATTAATGCTTGTGTTAATTAAGCTATTTGTAATTAACGTGACTTAAATTAATGCAAATTGCAGGGAAAATTACTCCCCAATAAAGGAAATTGATGCGAAAGAGGGGATAAAATTTCAAAATGAAGGAAATTAACACGATAAACACAGTAACACTTTGTGGCCCAGCTGGAACAAAATTAATTTATTTCATGACTGAATTTAAAAATCATGAACAAAACAGATTTACAGGTGTGTGAAGCAATTTCTTTTTTAGTTGACAAGTGCATTAAATTCTGCCTAAATGTAAAGCTATTGTTTTGTGGGTGTCAAGAATGTCCGGACTGGAACCAGAATTTGGGATAAAAATGATAGAAATTAAGGTCGCAGAAATTAATGCTCCATTAATTTTAATTAACGACATGGAAATTAACACTCACAAAAATTAACGCGACTTAAATTAACGCGAATTTCTACAATTTGTGTTAATTACATGTAATCATTAGGGTATTCGAGCATTAATAGAGTTGAGGTAAATTGATAGTAATAGCTGACTGAGTGTTTTACACAAATGTTGCCAATTAAAGTAATACAGAAATACTGGACCAACTTTTTAGACAAAGGTTAATTTGTGCATTTCAAAACAAGGACTGGCTTAACATTGCAATTGCAAGTGCTGTCACAATAAATGGAACTACAAGTACATTGTATATGATGAGCTGGTTTTTACCATTGTGACACATTTTATGTCATGCCCGTGCAAATTAAAGAAACCTGTACATTATAAAAACTGAAACCAGTGCAGAGTGAAACCATTACCTTTATCACACAGAAAGCTCAAAGTGCAAATATGATGGGGATTCCACATTTAATAAAGAAGAAAAATTCACCACAAGCAGATAACTCTATGTTTCTCTAATCTTACACTCTTTAATCTGTACTTTGTTGCATTTCAAGTGAGCAGAAAATTAGCACCAAAGTAATGTTCTTGAAAGAAGGATGATATAACCCGCTAGCTAGATGTCTATAAATGCAAATATTTGGAAAAAACTATTAAGTCATTATCCTTGTCTGAAGTACTACAAAATGACTGCCAACATTCTGACCATGGAAACACATTGTGGCCCTTTCTCTGTGGTTGCTATACACTTTGCATGCACAAAATTTTGATATAATTATTCTCACAGAACAAACACAATCGCATTTTAAGGATGTTCGATCGCGCTAATTGTTTCTGCGCATCCTTACTGCACATGCAATTCCCGACGCAATGTCACACCACATCATGCATCAAACGTGTGCATGTGCGTGGACTTAACTCTCTTAATTGTACAGTGACCCCACTAGGTTTTCTTTCGATACTTTACTTCCTTTACTGATTCTCTCCATTTTTCCCAAAAACCAAAAACTTCTGAACGCATTCATTTTCGCTTTTTCTACTCACGTGCAATCAAATTTTTCTGCAAATGAGCGAGTGCATGTCTTGCAGGTATCTTTCTCCGAGGCTAATTGTACATGAAGGAATGACATTAGCTGCAAAAATTTATGCAGTAGACCTACATGTATTTGCCTTGAAGTCAATGCATCAACCTTATCTAGAGTTCCCTCAGTCTTAAACATATTTTTCTTGCTCATTGCAGTGAAGCCGATATCGCAATACGTGACCAAAGGTTCCAGAAACACAACCGTCCTCAAGACGCCTTATCTCTGAAACGAGCTCAGTGGCCCCCAACTTTTTTTGCCTTTTTGGCATAAGTTTTAAAAAGATCTGAACATGGGAAGATTTTGGTCGTTGAACCACAGACCATCAAATCTGAAGTCCAACGCACTAACCACAGCACCACCGCAACCCCACAACTTTTTGCATAATTATGCTAGCTGTAAATAAAACAGAACTCAACACCCAAATTGAAAATTGAAAAATCTGAAAAGCAACATCATTGCCCCTAGCTCACGTTCTGTTTAGGTTACTATAATCCTCATGTTGTGGCAAAAACTTTTTGATCAAATTGACAGTCAAATGGCAACTACTTTCTGAAATAATAAATAAAACTAAATAAATGTAATCAAGAAATAATGCTAATGTAATCAAGAAATCTATGCAATAACACAAAAAGGCAAGTAAATGTGAACAAGGTAAATCAACAACGACTCCAGTCGGTGGGAAAAACTTGTGGTCCAAAAGTATGTCTTTTTACATCTGTTGCCGCTATGTATGCTTGTTGGAACCTTGACGTTACTGACACCTTGGTCTATTGTTGGAATATAGTTAACTCACAAAGCAATGAATGTGAAGATCAAGGCCACAGCCCTGATATCATTATAATTATTATAATTATATCCCTTATTATATGAAATTGACAAATCTAAATGAGTTTTGACAAAAGCAAAAAACAAATGCTAAAAAGAAAACGTAAAATTCCAAATGAAGGAAATCCACATACATTTTTGTAACAAGCATTTAATTTCATTTCTTCAATGTTACGTTTAGATAAAGTTATGCCTTATGCCTTAAGGAATTAAAAAGTAGAGGTCAGAGGTCTCAGTATTGTTTGGAAATTAATACTTAGGTGTATGTTCACTTGATAATACATGTAAAAATTAAGTAGTTTAATGCAGTGCCCCTTTGGATACCAGCCTTTCAGCTGCCTGCCTAAATTTTCCTTTTTATAGGCATACCTCATCTTTAATGAGCTCTATTGTATATATAGAACATAGGCACACAATGCGTGCAGAGCCAATGGCATTTTGTTCCGCAAAATGGTGAAAGATAAGCCAAGATACATAAGCCAAACATTACACAAAAACTCTCCTGAGATCAGGGATTACAAGATAGTATAAATTATTGTTTTATTAATCTGTAACACTCTAGAGAATATACAGGCTGTAATTATTTAAGAATTGGTTCCCACTTCTAAGCAGGAATTATTCATGCTACACGTTCATGAAAGAATATGCACTTAGTTTAATTAATTTTGAGAGCCCAAGGGGAGCATTGAACTTGCTTGAGGCATTAGCCAACTGAAAGCAACTCTAAACTTCAAGTGGACTAACATCTGTGAAGAATTTATTAAGTATTCCCACCTGTATTTACTAGTACCCAATGCTGAGGTCGACCTATTCACATACATGTATTGTGAGGGTCATCATAAACGGAATGACAGTGGTTATCATATTTGTATATCATGTTTACTATTTTTGCTTTGCTCAGTCATAGCTGAATTCACTATTAACACTCACATTGTACAGTAATGAATACGTCTTTAGTAGCAGGACTCCCAATGCTGTTATTAGCTGTGCATCTGTAGTATCCTTGATCCTCTCTACTGATAGTCAAAGGAAAGGAGACAGAACTGTTATCAGAGAGTCTCGTCCAGGTGATACTTGGAGATGGATGACCATCTGCTATACAGCTGAGTGTCACATTATCATTCTCAATCACTGTCTTGTTATCAGAGATATGAGTAATGTCTGGTGAAACTGAAAAGTAACAACAACAAAACAATCAGAAACACTTTATATAGAACACAGGTTTTGTGTGCATGTTTCTGCTATAAGTACAAGCTAACTTGCATATTGTGTGTTTTTAAACCCTCCCATTTGTTAAGTACGTTAATTTATTCAGACAATTGCATGCAAGAATCTTGAATTGGAAGTGCTTCATACTATTTATAATATTTACAATACTTTTAATGCCTTAACAAGCCCATTAAATTAGTTGAGACTACTGTTAGTGGCTCAGCCTATCAATTACAAAATATTAATATTCTCATGCAGCAGAACATAGCCCTGTGATTGGCTCACCAACCAGACAATAATTACAACATTTGGTTTGAACTTTCTGGCAATTAAGATTTCCAGTATCTGATTAATATAAAATGCTAATTTGTTTTTACCTCTGCAAAAGAGACAGTAAAAGGTAGATGGATAATTTTAGATCATATTGTACAAACTCAAGACAAAAGTCTTCCTCTACATCTTCAGATTTTTGCAACAGCTATTTTTGAAAGCAAAAAAAATTGAATGACAAAATATCCACTGCTAATGGTTAAATTGGATCTGCTCAGGAAAAACATATCAGAGATAATGACACGCAACCAGGGAAAAGAGGCATTGAAACAGAATTAACAGAAATCCAGGCATGCACAGTTCATTCATTCAAGATTTTTCTAGACTACATGTAGGTGTTTTTTCCATTGTAATATATTTAAGATCAAGTGATTTAAGACAACTCCATGTATAAACAAAACAAACAATTATGCCATGATTTTCAAAGTAAATAATTTGGAAACTGTTAGGAGAGTACATTACAGTACAGTAACTGTTGTTATGAGCCAAAGTCAGGTGTTTATAAAAAGCTGTTTGAATTGATCATGAATATTTTTGCCAAGAAATAAATTTTAATTTGGTTTTTCCATGAAACTTTTCTTCTTTATGGGCACACTTCATGTTTAATGAGCTCTATTATATATTTAAAAATAATAATTAACAATGTTTGCAATTGATTATAATATTAAATGATGGTACAGTCAAACACTAGTGGGGAATGGTGGTGTTATACATGTACGTAAGTGGTAAATTGTGCATTCAACTTAACACCTGAAGGTCAGTGGTTTGAGACCCATCCCCTGTCATGGTGTTGATTCCTTAAACAAGAAACTCTACTCCACATTATATCGTCTCTCTCTCTACTGAGGTGTTTAAAATGCATACAGGTGACATATGCTACTGGGGGTAACCCTGCAATGGACTAGCATCTCATCCAGTGGGAGTAGCAATACTCTTAATAAGTTACGTTATGCTACAGAAACCAGGTTAAGCTCCAGCATGTGGGCATTCTTGGCTTGTGTGCGACTTGAATAACCACTGCTTTCCAGACACCTGTTTACATGTAGTAGTAGGACAACTCATTATGTGCAGAACATTTTTGCAGCCCCAAGCCAGAAATTATTCTAAAGTTAACCTGATGTGTTTAATACTAACAGGCATACTGTTAATACAGAGCCTTTTTCTGATGCAAATGGCGCCATTAAATAATGTCCTATGAAATCTATTATTTTGAGGAAAATTATGAACTAAAATCCTTCCTTACCCTAGTTAGTGTTGAAATGCCAGGTGCATATTATCTACATTGCACTGTACATTATAACAACTTTAGCTTCAAGCAGTGACATCTTATCTCATCCCTAACTAAAACTATAAATAAATAACAAATTCGTAAATCAAAACTACATTTAAACAAATTAATACAGTCACGTGACTGGTCATAGGTAATATATAGATTTAGCCAAGCCTAAAAGTGGACTGCCGCCAAGGAATAAATTGGTGTTCGTTTCTCAAAAATAGTCCTGAAACTTTTTAGTCTGAAATATATTTCAGGGCTTTTTTTGGCTCGTTCGCTTCCGAAAAGTGTTTCTCAAAAAGCCCAAAAGTGTTTCGAATTGTCCTCCAATACTTTCGGGATCTTTCTGTAAAACCAAGCTTGAAAGGTCATTCTAGAGGATGAGCACAGCTTGATTTTTATTTTGGGAGGGGGGGGGCATCAAACTGAACACATATTTTACTCACAAGCTATCTTGCTTTGTTTTTGCAATGTTTCCATATCCTGTCATTAACTGTCAAGGCTTGTCAAATCTCCTTGGATTATTGGCTGTTCGCTTGAATGAACTTCAAACGGTGCTCATTTACAACAACAAAATTTAAATGGGTTATCTTCATCAGGTTCGGATGTTAACGAATAACGTGAACTGCCACTATTAGTCTGGTCAAAATTTATACAGGCATTTCACTGGCATTTTACTGGGATTATTCGAAAGAAAGGATTTTGGGAGCTTCAAAGCACTTGTAATAAACGTATCGAAGAAATGTCGCGTAGGCTTTTACAGCAGCCGAGAAAAAATTCGAGCGCTTTGAAGAACACTCATTACTTACCGGATAAAAATAAATAGCTTTAAACTCAAAACTGCTTTGCTTATAGTTACTTAAGTAACCCTTATATTTCGTTCTCTAACTTGAGACCATACCATTGAGATTGAAAACAAACAAACACCGTCCAAACGTTCTTAACTCTATGGCATAAGTTTTGCGGCTGCAAATTGTTGAAATTTGAGCGCTTTTAGAAATGCACAGAATTGTTTTTGGAAGCTTTTGGGATATAATAGGTTTAAACTGACAACTGCACATGCTTCACTTATAGTTTTTTAAATAACTGTTATATTTCGTTCTCTAACTCAATAGAGACCATCAAGATTCAAAACAAACAAACACCAAACACGCTTTAAATTATGCTGGCATAAGTTTTGGGGATGCGAAGTAAGCCTATATAAAGTTACCCGCTTTGAGGAATGCACAAAACTGTTTTCAGAAGCTTTTGGGATAAAATAGCTTTAAAGCAACAACTGCTTTACTTAAAAGGTTATTACTATTGAAAACTTCAAGGATAAGAAAATCGACAATTGCACAAAGAGATGTACCCGAAAGTCAAAATTGAAAGCAATAATATTATTATTCGTCGTAATCTCACTGAAGTGATGCTTGTGCAGCTAGTTGTCTTGCGACTGTGCTTAGTCCTACTGCAAACACAAAAATTAATAATGGACAGAGAAATCATTTTTAAAAAAAAGTTTCCTTGAAAACCCGTAAGTTTATACTTAAATGCAATTCACGTTACACTTCCAAAATCGTGGATCAGTCCTCGCGAGTGAAATTGGCTGAGCATGGCAAAATATTTAAGACTACATCTGCCACAAATCTGAGTGCGTTTTCTAATAATTTTTAAAGTCAAAAGTAAATGACACATTTCTAATGACATAAATTAAATTCCCATTTCAAAACGTAATTTCTTTGACTGTAATACTCAAAATCATGTACCTTAGACCCTTTAAAAACTTCACTTACTCGGTTATGTTTCAGAACAGGGCAAGCTCTCTGCCGTGAAGAAAACAAAGCAATGAAGTCCTTTCATGGCAGCTTTTGTAACTTGAACTTTTCGCCTTCTACCAGTATTCTTTTGAACTTTTTCTTTCCATTTATAGATATTAGATGTTTCTTTTGTCAAGTACTTCAGTACTCTCGAACAATCATTTTGCTAAAGAAGCTTAAGCCTTTAAAGAAACCTCTTTTTCAAAAGCGACGATGGTCATGCGATTTCCCGCCACGAAAAACGCCGGTTGCCCAAAAGCACCGCGTAATTTCCCACCAAGAAAAGATGGCATTCTCTACCCCCCCCCCCCCCCCCATCGGGTTGTCTTGGGACTCCCCTCCTCCTCCCGCAGAGTCTGTGCAGACAGACAGACGGACGTACGTACAGACGGACAGACGGTCACGTGACTATTACGTCACAACCAAAATTTCTCGGATCAATAGGTTACCAAATTATTTGCTTAGCAATGGAACTCCGCTATAAATGCAAAACTACATGTGTTTAACCATACGCACATTGTGTGGTTCCAGAAAATAACCATACCCCCACTACGGAGGGAACTGGAAATTCCGGAGGGGTGGGGGGGTCAAAAGCCCAGGAAAATCCAGAGGAGAGGGGGCTGAACGGATAAATTACTTTCCAGAGGGTCAACTACAATTCATTCCAATGTACGTGTAAGCTTGAGATATTGTGAGCTTGAGATATGTCTTTATTGTGGAAGTAAATTAGTTTGTTAACTGCTTAATGAACACTTTTGTTAAATATAAAACAGATATTCTTTCTCCCAAAGGCACTTTGGAAGCGATATTGGGGCGGAAACGAGAAAAACATCCTCTTTGCGTAGTAGTAGCCGCCATTAATCGTTACCAGTCTTCGAGAAGACAGCAACGCCTACCAGGAGCGGTTACATTTACTTAAGGTCTAGAGCGGTTCGAATCGACTTCGACAAAATGTCTGCACCGTTTTCACTTCGCATTTCAGTTCTTCTCAAATTAGATAAATCGCTTTTTCGTTCGCTCTGGTGTCCACAAAACATTTACTTGCTTTGATTACAGCTTCGTTAACTTGTTCGCAAGAACATCTTAGCGGTGCTAGCTTCATTTTCTCCGTGTTTGAAGTCCAAATCCGTCGATTGAAGAAACACCTTCAAGTAACGGACTCTTAACTCAGGGCTGGCATGCAGTGTAACGACGTTGAAGAACTCAACATTCGTTATTCTTTCCATTTTGATCATTTCCCCTTAATTTTGTTTGTGCGTTTTCTTTAATTTGTTCATGATTGCGTTCATGTTGAAGTAACGTTAATCAGCAACACTGCGACTCTTCGAAGGGAATTCTTCAATTAAAACGAACATTTTACATGCTTTTGCCAAGGTAATCTTACAGATACTTAGTATATCTTTTTGACCTAGAGAAGAACAGTTAGTATTAGTAAGATAATATGTTATGAGTTAGTTATGACTATGCACATTATTACTTTTAACGCTAATGAACAGTATAAACACATCCTACGATAATCGGAACAGCTTAGCTTCGATTAAATTTGGATCAGTTGCTTCATTTTTAACACTCTCCGCTCTTGAACGAAATTTTCCAGAGGGGTTGGGGGGTGTTTGTCATACATTAATTTTCACCCAAAATTGACTGAAACTTGAATGATTTCTTATGAGCCAATCACATGATTCTTACCTTGCACTTGATTTTAAACCAAAACATTTTGTCCAAGTTTGATCAATGCACTTAATCTTGGCAGCACCCTGTGTACAATGTATTTCCTGTTTTGGCTCTAATTTATTTCTGCTTTGAACATAATTTGTCCTACATGTATTTTTGGTTCTCAAAACTATTTTTAAGGGGCCAATATTTGTAATTTTGACAGAAATATCTATCAAATGGCATATCATGCTCACTAAAATAGCATTAAGCTCTTAACAATTCTGTATCTATAGCCATCTTATTACAGGGCTTCTGCTAGGGTGCGAAAAAATTTGAGAAATTATGTGACATTTCAGGGTAAATTGTGCGGCAAAAGAAGGCCAATTATGTGACAGATTATGGGATTTTTCCAAGTTAATTAATTTTGAACCTAGTTTTTCTACTTGGAGGTATCAGAAGAAGATCTCTACGCACGACCGGAAATAAAACTACAATCTGCTTACCGCACGATCAAAGTCATTAGGTACTCTAAAACTCTATAATAGGGTTAGAACTCTACTTAAAGTTCCCTTTTTAATGAATTAAACAAGCTATAAAATAAAAATAAGCCAGTTGTAATTTTATATCACTCTTGGGAGGAAGGATTACCTTTTGAAACTTAAAAACGAAAGAAGCTGTAAAGAACACTCAACAAGTTAAGCTATGGAATTTAGAGCTTTTAGAGCAAAGAAAACATCTTTCGAGGACAAACTGCTGTTTAGTCAAAGGGAAGGACAATCTTCCATTTCCAAAGGTTTTTCGAGCTGAAGACTTTCTGGCAAATGTTCTAGCACTTCTGTAAGTCTACGGTAGAGTAAATTTCACATTTAATTGTAAACTTTTACCGAAATAGCTTTTTAGTTAAGAGATTCTTAGTATTCCTTAAAGTTTTCATAAAAGTTTTGAAAAACGTGCACAGTTCACATCAGCAAATGCTCTTCAAAATAACTTGCACATCGCTTGCGCGTAGCTTCCCTCAAAGAAGGAATTGAATGCATTTGGTTTTCAGAAACGAATAAAGGCGTGTATTAATAAATGTATTATTTAGAAAAGCTTACTGTCTCCTCTTCTGTGAATCTTCATTCATGAAACTACAAATAAATACTGACAGTAAACAACTGTGTGGTTTTGCATTTGTTTTCACTGGCTATAAATTCTTTCATTTCACCACCTACATGTATGGCTGTACTTCAAACAGTCATAAGCGACAGCCCTGCACTTGACTGCTTCTGCCAAATTTGTAAACAGTTAAGGCAAGGAGCTTATCTCTGGATTCTTTAATGCCCCACTCCCGGGATGCTAATTCATTGCAGAGTCAAATGTTTCCCCTTAAATTTTGAAATTTGAATTTGTTTTGCATTTGCTTTAGTTGACAGTGCATAAACTACCGTTGTATTACAACCTACAGCTGTAGAAATTAACGTGGACAAGCAAAGAATTCTCAATTTAAAAGAAGTGGGGCTGATTTTACCATACCTCTAACATCAGTCCGTATGTTGTATGCCCAAGAAGTTCCAGCTGTCAGTGAAATCCTGCACTGGAATGTAGCGTTTTCTCTGTCAGTCACTTCGTTTATTGTCAAAGTAGAAAATTCACTCGTGCTGTCGATACTGAACCGAGTCCTGTAATCACGCCTGTCATATACTGTTGAACTACCGCCTTGTACTACAAATCCCATATCATCTTGCGGGTTAACGCCATCATCAATATTAAAAAAGGTCAGTGAGATGCTTTGACCAGCTAAAAGAGTGTAATTCCACCTCACAATAACATTGGTGCTTCCATTCAGCACTTGAATAACAGCAGTTTGAATGTTTGCTGGATCCGTTCCTTGAATCGTTTGGTTCCAAGCTGGAGGAGGGGCAGTCCACATAAATACAGCATCTGCAAGAAATTGCGCTAACGTCAACTACAAACCAACTTTAATAGCTTTTAAATTATACTCAATCCATCAGCTTCAGCTTAAAGTCTAAGCTTACCCGCACGCTGAAAATTCGCCACAAACAGAACAATAACACAACGAAAACACATAAACATGACAGCTTTCCGTCCTCCTCTGCGATTACAAAGAGGTATTTTAGAAACCAAAATGGCCGTAAAGCGTCTGTTTATCGTGTAATCCTCGTACAGAACATTGGTAGAACGATTCTCTTCGAAAACGTAGGTCCAAATTGCTTAGCAGCCAGGCAGTCAAGGTGTTACTTCCTCGACGACAACTGCCATAGCAACCAAAGGCTCATGGTGACAACAACGCGCAAGTGACGTCAACTTCAATTTCGGAGTCAGCTAGAGATCTTTTCGAGTAACTTCTCGGGCCCGGAGCTATATTTTAAAATCAAAATCTATAGAATGGTGGTGAAGCTTTTAGCCCGCAAACCAGCTCGACTTGTTTCGTGAACTTTACTGCTTAGCTTTTAAAACCAACAAAATTTGAATCTTTATTATAACCTTGCGCTAATAAAATAGTACCCTGAGTGCCAGAGGCTTTTCTTGCGCGGTTTCCGGTTGCAGCTTATGACGCGGCTCGGCCTCTGGCCGATTTCGCTTGACGCTAGCGAGATAAAAACCTCTGGTACCAGGATAATAAAATAGCTTTCCGGGCCGGAAATTTATCGGGACGCACAGGGAACCCTCACATCAAATATGTAGAGATGAATAAAAGATTAAAGCTTGCTCACCTTTGCTGTTCGTGTGTTTGATCGGGGACGGCGGCCATTTTGAAAAATTCCGGCATTCGGATGTTTTTCAGATTTTCCGATCGCGCGCCGAAAGTAATAAAGAGACAAAGGGTGAGGCAGCGGCACAGAAGTTACGAAGCCTCGACCCCTGTTTTTTGGACAGGTCCATGGACCACTTAAATGCAATGTAAACCGAGTCCATGCACCGGGTCTATGGACCCCCTACCCCCAACCCAATTATTTTTATTTTACTATATTTTTTAGCAAGAAGTATAGACTGAAGTATTTCCAAGGCACTGATGTTTTAATTTTAAAAAGTAAAATTGTTGCGTCGATGCGTTCTGGTTCTGTTGAAGACTACCTGTGTCAGAAAAGCGTTAACATGACATTATTTCAGTGTTGTAGAATGATACTGTGTCCCGACTGTGTATAAAACCAACTAGATGTGAGCTGAAGAGTCCGTAATTTTTTCCAGCGTTCCCGACTCACTTGTCGCGTTTGCTTTGACATCAAAAACTCCACCCTGTTCTCTTAATTTCTTACAATGTTCTTAGACTTCGACATTTATGTAGTAGTGACTCCGATTTTTCCAACAAATCGTCAGAGCACAGGCTTACCATCCTCTGTTTGTGTGGTGGGCTGTACATTTATAATGGCCGTGTCGGTTTATCAAATTAGCAAAACTAAAGCTGAAATTTAGGAGTTTTAAAACTGAGGAAAATGAAATGAAAACTCTTCAAATTGCTGCCATGGTGTTTTGATTTGTGTTTCTGTGTTTGTTTTGGCGATTTAAGGGTCGCGAGAGCGATGTTTTCAAAATGACGGTCGGACTCGCTCAAAACACAGCCCCGGGACACAGAACATTACAAATGCATAGCCCACCACACAAACAGAGGATGGTAAGCCTGTGGTCAGAGGATATGTGCCATCCGCTTCAAGGAGCGTAGCTATCCTGATTCTAAAAAAATGTAAAGAAGATCCTCGCAGTTATTAACGCAACTTATGCAGTTGCGAAAAGAAAGCCTGAAAAAATCAGGCTTGCCGGGATTCGAACCCTGACCTCTGCGATACCGGTGCAGCGCTCTAACCAATTGAGTAACAAGCCAACTGGGAGCTGGTCATTAAATTGGTTCGTAATATACCCGGGAAAGATGAAGATGAAATTATGAAATTATAATTTCATATATTCATAATTTTATCCTGATTCTGTTGTCAACACGGCTCAATTGCAACACCGTGCATAGCCTGCGTAGCTGGCGGGATTGTTTGCGCGAAGTTCGAGCGGCGGAGCCGCGAAGGGAATGGGGAGTAGCAGTTTGAAATCTCGCCGCTTTCGCCGTTCATGGCGGCTCTGCCGCCAAAACTCTCCCTTCCAATACAATATCTCCATGCAGCTACGCAGGCTACACCGTGCTTAACAGATTGATCGACAGTCAGCACTGCAAACGTCACTGAAGGTAAAAAGGAAAGAATTCCATTTACGCTTACTTATTATCCACACAACCTCGCAGCCAAAAGTATAGTTCTGAAGAACTTTAAATTGCCCCAAAATGACAATGAAACATGTAATGATGCTCGAACTTTAATTTATGTTGTGAAACTTTTATTCCCTTTGCTACCATGGTCCCGCTGAAATGTCTCTATGGGTGCGCATTCTCGTCCCCAGAGCCTTCGTTTCTTTTGGTCACGTGACGAAATTAAAAAAGAGCGAGTTCTGGGACGAGATTGTATAGATCTGTGGAAAGCGCAATCCTAGCCTATCAATGGCGGAAGTCGTTTCACATAGCGCCCGTTTTCTGGTTGTTTTTCTTACTGTTGGTATTCCTTTGTCAGGTAAAAAAACCCTTTTTTTTTCATTTCCTTCTTTGTGAATCTTTGGCAAAGGTCATTTGCAGTTCTAAACACTATTCAGAGTAACTCATGATGACGGGTCTGTTAACATCATTTATTCATTCAATGTCTGTCTCCTGTATTTCAACGTCAATTAAATTCACTTTCTGCTTCATAACGTGATGTCAAAGTACACTCAGTAAAATGTCCCATCACCAATTTTAAAAATTTGAGTGTGGCGTCTCTGCAATAAAGTGTTATTTGAACGTTAAGTGTCTAATTACCGATGGATTAAATTAAATTTCATGTCACTTTTGCCAAGACAGCATACTCAGAAAACAAGCTTATTTTCCAGACAGATACCAGTCCATAATATATAACCTTTTATAACATCATAATGACATGAATCAAAATATCCAGAATCGTCAGTAGCCTTTGCTGGATATACAGGTGTCTATAATAATGCATATGCTGCACTGCATTTTCTGTTCAATTGAAATGCGGTCACACTTCGACAACTTACGGACCATGATCCGAAGATAAAACCTACCTTTGGCAAGTATGTAGGCGATCAGAAATCTTAATCTCCGCTTTTAACAAAAAAAAAAAAAGAAAGAAAACAAAAAGCAGAAGTCGGCATTTCAGAAACAAGATTGATTGCTAAATGTTAATCAGGCATTAATTCAGCAGCAGATATTATATTTAAAAAGCATGTGTATCTGGCAAGGATAGACGTCCGAAAGCCACCCTTTAGCCGGAAGATAAATGTTTCCCACAAAGGCAAACAGCCAGCCCGCTAAAAACCAGAGTTTTCGAGCTTGGAGGTCTAAATAAAAAATAAATAAATAAATAAATAGGTAAATAATAAAGCCGACATCTAAATTAGACTCGTAAATACTTAGACTTGCCCACAAGTCGAGCTCACATTTTTTTTTTCAGAAGTGCGATTTCAGAATCGCAAAAAATCCAAAAAAAGAGCGCACCACCGGAACCGGAACTGGAAATGAGAAGTGAAAGACTTTTGAAAAGTCTAATTAATACTGTCCCACCTATGTTTTGATTGCTTTGGAATAGTACATGTATCTAAAAAAAAACAATTTTGTTTATGTTCACTGCATTGCTTTCTTGTTTTCATTGTGGTAAATATGCACCCCTCTTCCGGACCCATTAGCTTTAAAGAACATGAAATGAGATTAAATTCCTTGCAGATGCTGTATTTATGTGGACTGCCCCTCCTCCAGCTTGGAACCAAACGATTCAAGGAATGGATCCAGCAAACATTCAAACTGCTGTTATTCAAGTGCTGAATGCCGCGTCATAAGCTGCAACCGCGTCATAAGCCGCAACCGGAAACCGCGCAAGAAAAGCCTCTAGCACTCAGGGTACTATTTTATTAGCGCAAGGTTATAATAAAGATTCAAATTTTGTTGGTTTTAAAAGCTAAGCAGTAAAGTTCACGAAACAAGTCGAGCTGGTTTGCGGGCTAAAAGCTTCACCACCATTCTATAGATTTTGATTTTAAAATATAGCTCCGGGCCCGAGAAGTTACTCGAAAAGATCTCTAGCTGACTCCGAAATTGAAGTTGACGTCACTTGCGCGTTGTTGTCACCATGAGCCTTTGGTTGCTATGGCAGTTGTCGTCGAGGAAGTAACACCTTGACTGCCTGGCTGCTAAGCAATTTGGACCTACGTTTTCGAAGAGAATCGTTCTACCAATGTTCTGTACGAGGATTACACGATAAACAGACGTTTTACGGCCATTTTGGTTTCTAAAATACCTCTTTGTAATCGCAGAGGAGGACGGAAAGCTGTCATGTTTATGTGTTTTCGTTGTGTTATTGTTCTGTTTGTGGCGAATTTTCAGCGTGCGGGTAAGCTTAGACTTTAAGCTGAAGCTGATGGATTGAGTATAATTTAAAAGCTATTAAAGTTGGTTTGTAGTTGACGTTAGCGCAATTTCTTGCAGATGCTGTATTTATGTGGACTGCCCCTCCTCCAGCTTGGAACCAAACGATTCAAGGAACGGATCCAGCAAACATTCAAACTGCTGTTATTCAAGTGCTGAATGGAAGCACCAATGTTATTGTGAGGTGGAATTACACTCTTTTAGCTGGTCAAAGCATCTCACTGACCTTTTTTAATATTGATGATGGCGTTAACCCGCAAGATGATATGGGATTTGTAGTACAAGGCGGTAGTTCAACAGTATATGACAGGCGTGATTACAGGACTCGGTTCAGTATCGACAGCACGAGTGAATTTTCTACCTTGACAATAAACAAAGTGACTGACAGAGAAAAAGCTACATTCCAGTGCAGGATTTCACTGACGGCTGGAACTGCATGGGCATACAACATACGGATTGATGTTAGAGGTATGGTAAAATCTGCCCAGGGCTTTGAATGAACTTAATAAACTTTCAGTGCTTATGACGAATGATAAACAAATTATGAAGTTACAGTTAGTCAGTCCACTAAGACAGTTCCAGCAATACAGGGTGTCTCATAAGCTCGTGCTTTTTTTCCAGTAAGAGACTTTTAGGTGATGTCTAAAGTCTACGACAACTCCAATTCACAAAGACCTGATGTTTGTACATTTCATAAAATTTTTGTTAGCCTTCATACCAGTCCTTTCTTTTGATTAGTTTCATTATGCATGGTTATGTACTGGCACGGGGCTGGCTCAGCTAACTCGCTATGTGAAGAGGCACCGCCAGTACTTCAGTGGGATCTTCGTCACTCACAACAGAACGTTATTCACGCTCAAGGCTATACTCGTCATACTCGTGTATTTCACATTGGTAACATCGACTAAATAACACAGACTAAACACAGACTAAACATGGACTACATAAAGACCACATAAAGACCTAAATAAGCTTACAGCATTACTTTTTTTATAGATAACTCACAGGAAGTTGTCTAACTAGCTCATACTGTTATTACATCGATCTCCATAGGAAAACTCTGTATGCGTGAATTACCACATGGCCAGAAATCGAATACAACATGGTGGACGGTCATGCGTACTGCGGCGATTTTGCGGACTTTAAATATGGCGAATGTACAAAGCTTTATGTGAGAAAAATATAAAATGCAGCCGTATCTTGGTAAATAAAGTGGATAGTCAAAATGTGCACGTCTAACCCGTCAAAAAACAACACGATGCCTACTTACATGAACTCTCACGATCCAGCAATTTGCCTAAGTTAGGCCACAGTTGCATGTCCTTTTAGCCTTTAATGGCGATTTAGATGTCTTAAAATCGCCTTTGTTTACCATTTTCCCTGTATCACCAAACCGATGTAAGCGCTTGTTTACAAATTGTGCACGTCAGACCTTCTTCCACTAGGATCGATTGTCCATTTGAGGCATATTCAGTAGGCACAGAAGCTGTTTAAATTCGGCCAAACGGCTTCCGAAAAGCCAGAATTTTATGCTTTGCTGGATTCGCGCTTCTAGGTAAAAATGAGGTTAGAGGTAGGAAGAAAATCCGGGTGAAATTGAGTGAAAAGAGTCCACTTTGCAACGAAAACAGTCGCCATCTTAAAACACTTAGCGGCCTAGCTTTTCAGCGAGTTACCGCTGTACAAGAGCCATTGAAGTCTCTCGTAGTAGAAAAATTGTGCAAATTTCGACTGACCTTTGTATTCGCTGCTGTACATTTCCGGATTCCTGTTGCTGAATAAAGTCTTTCAAAGGCACTGGTTTTACAAACCTAACACTCATTTAATTGTAGATACTAAGTCCAAAGCGAAAATGTATGATAGATCCCCTTTAGAAGCATTTTTGGAATGGAAATTGAAGATAGAAAGTCCCTCATTAGCCTATACAGCAAAGGCAGCCACTAGAAATGTCAAATTCTTTCAGTAAAGGAGTTAACAAGAGATAACTATTTCATAAAAGACGAGCTAGCTGAGTGGAAGAAAAACAATGCTGACCTACAAGAAGAAAAAGAAAAGCTCTACCAAGAGATACTTTTAGCTGTACAAGAGAGAGAGAACAAAAAATAAGTGACCTACAGCAAGAAAACAAGGAGTTACTGAGCTATATAGAGTGTCTTGAAAAGAAGGAAAGCCTGCAGAATAGAGGAAAGGATATTTCGGAGGTGAAAAACAAATCAAGGTCACTGAAAACATTTCTGTCCCGTGCTCAGACTGCACTATGGTTCTCTAAATCATTTGGTCTTGGAATTCAAGGCATTCAAGTGAAGGAGCAGAAAACTGGGAATACACACTACTTGGAACTGGAGAAAAGTGCACACCAAGAGATTGACTCATTGACTGATGAAGACAAAACAAAGATTGAACAGGTTCTGTTTCTCCTTGACAAATTTTGTGTGGGAGACTCATTTTATCATGAGCTGACAATGACTGTAAGTGGTCTTCCTAAGTCTTATCTGGTTAAGCAAAGAAGGGATCAGCTTAATAACATCTGCCACATCGACCCAATTCCAGGGAGTGCTGAAGGTGCACAGATGTCATTTACCACTCTCCTCAAAGCTAGAGTACAAGATCTTATTAGTAGGGATAAGGAGACAAATTGGAAAGAGCACCCAATCCAAGTGAATATCTCTGGGGATGGAGCCAGAATGACAAGGAATTCCAGTTTCATTTTGCTCTCCTTTTCCCTCCTACGAGCCGGGGGTGATGTGATGTCCTCAAGTGGGAATCACACCATTGCCATTGTCAAGGGGTCTGAGAGCTACAGTACCCTTAAGGAATCGTTTAGCAATGTATTCAGCGAAATAAATGAAGCAATCAAACAAGGACATTGTACTGTAAATGACTATGAAAATAATCTTGAATTCTTTCTGGGGGGTGATTACAAATTTCTTCTCCTAATGATGGGCATGAAGGGAACCACTTCTATTTATGCTTGTCTTTGGTGTAAGATTGCCAAAGACCTCAGATGGAAAATGGACTTTAACCTGGACCACTATAACAGCTCACCATTATGGTGAACCCTAGAGGAGATGACAAAAATGTCCCAGAAAAAAGGGACACAAGACAAATATTCCTGTGAGCATGAGCCTCTTTTAAAAATAGAGCTGGACCATGTCGTACTGGATGAGCTGCACCTTCTCCTTCGAATAACAGATGTCCTTATCAATAATCTGGTGAAAGAGGCAGTTGAGTGGGACAAAAAAGATAACTTTAACAAACGAAAAGCTGACCAAAAGGACAGCCACATTAAAATACTTCAGTCCACCATACCATCATGTGGAGTGTCATTTGATATTTGGGAGAAAACAAATGCCGATGGCAAGGGCTCAGGCCAGTACGACTTCACCAGTCTACTTGGAAGTGACAAGAAAAAGCTGCTGTCCGACCTTCCAGAAAAACTAGATACATGTGTACATAAAGACACTTCCCAAACTGTGATTCAGATATGGAAAAACTTTCATGAACTTTATAACATCATCACAAGCAAGAACCCAAGTCCAGACACAGTTGACCAGTACTTCTTAAAAGCCAAGAACTGGATCAACTTATTTACAGCACTGAAGGACAAGCATCTTGGGTACAAGAGGGCAGATGTAACACCCTACGTGCACTCTCTTGTTTATCACATCCCCATATTTCTGAAGAACTTTAAGTCCATTAAATTATTCACTGGACAGGGGGTTGAAAAAAATAATGACATGGCAAGAAATGTTGTTCTACATAAATCAAATAAACAAAATGCAACAGCTGATGTTTTGAAACTGGAATCCTGACAATGGGAGTTGCGTGAACGAGAACGTTCGAAGAGAATATATTCTAAAAAAAACTAGCTTACTGGGACACAGAAATCAAAGAAAAAAGGAGAAGAAAAGATAATTAAGCCTTTAACTCCCAAGATCTATACATTTCCCTGTACATTAGTTGAGAGAATTTGGAGTTATATCAAGACAATGCCTTCTGGGTGATAAGTTTGTCTACTCTCATCACCTGTTTCAGTGTTTGTTTTATAAGGAGAGGATACATGCTAATCACTTCTGGGAGTTAAAGGGTAAAGTGAAAACCTATACCATGGCAGATTCCTGCTATCTCCAACACACAAAAGGAATCAGATTATATTTAGAATCATTCAAAATAGCCTGTATTAAACAACCAAACAACAGTTTCTTAGGAGAACAGGTTTCAGTTTGAGATAACAAGAGGTTCTAAATAGCCTGTGTTGAAGGTAGCAGGTGTCTACTGTATTTTAGTATTCTATTATATGTAAATAGCTTATTTTTAGCTCAACAACTACTTCTTTGAAATAATAATTATTATTTTATAAACTCTATTAAAACAGTGTTTTCTGTTTTATGCAAAACCTTCAATATAAATGAAACTATGGTATGTAATAATTTCCAGGGACTATATATCTCTTTATATAAAATATGAATAAATTCACAATATAGACAAAATAAAATCGATATTATGGCAACAAAAAAAATAATTACATTCTAGTTCACGCTACATGGAGCTTTGCAGAAAGAAATACTTATTTTTTCAGGGCAATAACAAGGGAGAGGCACAACACTGAGTTCCCTTGCAAGGTATGATTTTTCAGACTCCATGACAGAAATAAACTTACCTTGATAGGGAACTCTCCTCTAACTCCATCCCCTATGCTATCTACTATTCTGTCCCAGTTGCTAGGAAATCCACATTGACTAAAATCTCTTTTTTCTAAAAGAACGTGCCCAATGTCATTGCTTTTGGAACCCCTGTTCCTAAACAAAAAATTGAAAACATCATGCCGAAAAGGAATGACAGTGGGCAAGCTGCTTTTAGATTTAAGATGCTCAAGCACCCCACAGTGCAGTGCATCCTTCCCCTCACTTAGTGCTTCCAGTGAGGGCTTTGGGTTTAGATATAACCTGAAAAAGAATGAAGCACAAATTAAAATACTATTCAATTTATTATGTGTTATCAAAAATATTATTACTAAACGTAAAAAAAATATTCCCATATACACAGTTTTACTAAAATAGTGTGTTCGTGTAATATTTTTCTAAAAAAAAGTAATATCTCGACTTGTCTTACTTGACCATAAAATTCTCCCTACTGTTCTTACTATACTTCAATATAATTGTGAGAAGAAAATAGCTCTCAATCAGAAAAAAAAAACACCTTAAAGCACGCGAGTTCAAATTTTGCCCTGGCTCCCAAGTGTTTTCCAGGCTTGAATACCCTTTCCACTTGATATAATACTCTGCCTAAACAACATTGTATTAAGTTAAAAGATGGCCAAACACGGATCGGTTGTGCTTTTATAAGCTTAATTCACTGAATTCAGTTTATGGCAGCAAACAACAATCGCTTACCTCTCCTCTACTCACTCTCTTCGTGGTGACCCTTTCGATTTGAAACAGATTTTTTTCTTGCAGGAATTAAGCGTTTCTTATTTTGAGAATAAAAATCAGCGGTACTCAGTTTATCTAATTCTTTGTAGAAGGAAATTCTAGCCATATTTTCACGTTGCCGTCGAGTGTGCCGAACTTCAAGCAACCCAATCTCGTTCCCAGAGTCCGCGTTACCCTAGACCAGCGGTCGGGAACGAGGGACTCTGGGATAAAGCGTTTCGGATCGCATTTTCATTGGCTGAAATCTGAGCATGAGCAGTTAGACCGGAATTGAACGTAGCTGTAATTCGTCCCCAGATTCCCAGATTTGGCCTCCGTTTCTAGAGCCCGTGTTACCTTTTCCAGCGGAGTCTTGAGACCAAAATGGCGGACAAAACACCAATGAAAGAGTGAAAGCTTTGCCTGGAGGTGTAGAACTACAGTACGTTTGAAGATGTTGTAATTCCGGCCCTATAAGACATGCGATAGATTTGTTTGGGGAAAAATCTAAGAACGACAACCTTTTAAATGTTCTGGAAAAGTTGACCGGATTAGTTGTTGTGTATGGTGACGGACTTCCGACTGAAAGTTGCAGCAGCTGTTGTAGTCGTGCAAAACACTTTTCTGAATCTGGGAACGAGGTTGTTTAAGGACTTGTTTGTGGCTTCACACGAAAAACAAGAAAGTCCCTTGATGCTGTAGAGAAGGAAAAAGCCAGTGAGAGTCCGAAGACAGAAGAACAATGACAATCGAAGGGAGGTAAACATCATGCTATCGAACTAATATTATTAACACCTCCCCAGCCATCACAGATTTATCCTTTGAGGCTGAAAGTCCTCAGTGATATAAATAATGCTTTCACAATTTAAAAAATTAGCTTGTTCTGTTTGCATAATTTTCAAATTCATTTTTTTATACATTCCAAACTGTCCCTTTTCTTATACTTCAAACATATAAAATACACTAGTTGTCTTACAACTTCAAAGTAACATTAATATAAAATTTATAACACTGTTTATTGCTGATTGCACTTTCGAAGTAAAATAGAACATTATTTTTTGCTAACAACTGAACGTTAATTTTCATTATCTTTTTCCATAGGACAGGTTGTATTCCTGGTCCAAAGACAACCTGAAGGACAAAGAGGTTATGAGTGTTGAACCTAATAAAGCAGCTGAATTATTCTCTGTTGGTCAAGTTAGTCTTGTGGCCAAGAACACTAGTAGCATTCTATGGGAAGAGAATCACTGAAGCACCACCACCTGTAGAGCCCCATCCCCTGTCTCTGCTATTCCTACTAGTTCAAAAGAAAACCAGCGAATGAACTATGTACTTCAGGTCATGTAGCCGAGACTGCTTCTGATGCAGTTGAATGACACAGAGACAGAAGGTGATGGGGAAAAAAGTCTAAGGAACTGGAAACTTCTCATGTTTTATTTTAGGGCACAGCCGAGAGGCATGAAATGTGCCTTTGAGGCTATGCATTTTATAACATTTGTCATAGGTCCTTTACAGTTTATAGGTCATAGGTCCTTTACATTTGTCATAGGTCCTGGGACACACCTTCGGATACGGTGATGGAAATCACTAAGTGGGACTCAATACTCGATTTATACAAACTCAGTCTTATTAAGCTGTTTTACAATATTGTAATCGAAAAGATTCCTAAAACGATTTCAGATTTGGTAACGTGGAGACACGGACCCTACAATCTAAGAGGACACCTAAAAGCGGTTGTCCCACGATTTTCAACGTCGTTTTTAAAGAACTCAATCCGGTACAGAGGTGCAGTCTTATGGAATGTTGTGTCAAGCTACTTTAATAACGCTACCAACCACAAGCAGTTTTCCAAAAAAGCGAGAATGGACCCCATATTTAAAAAACTTAATTTTGGCAGTTTGTCGATCCAGACAACTCCGAAACACATGTGTGATTTTCAATTTTAAATCTTAATCTTATTAAAACATAATATCGTTTATTTTAGTTTATTACAATGTAATATTAATTTTTCTTAGGTAGGTAGTTAGTCACACGTACACACGACCCCTCAAGCATGTATTTGCTTTAAAACAGATCGTGGTTAAATAAAGGTTTATTATTATTATTATTATTATTATTATTATTATTATTATTATTATTATTATTATTACAGTGAACACATGGCACATCATATTCTTCATGGTCAGTTTGTGAACCCCAAAGGTGGGGAGGGCAAAGATTGTGTGGTGCAATGACCCTTAAATGGAACATGGTCAAGAATGATAAAGGTACTGTGAAAGCAATATGTGGGAACAAAACTCTCAAAGCAGTTCAAAGATCCATTTCTTCTAGTTAACTGCTAAACGAAACATCAAAGCAGTATGACAGGGAAGCAACATTTCCCCAAGTCAGCAAGCCATACTTATGCATGTACATCTGATGATATCAAAGAAATGATTGAACTTATCAGCAGTCAAAAGCCCTTCGAACATCAGCCAGGAAAGAGTCTTCAAAGCTTCCCTTCCATTTCTAAGAGCCCTTTAGATCAGCTGGACATATTTGCTTTACACTGCTAGTTAACTAAAAACAAAAAATGACTAGAGAGCTAATCCACACAGCTGCGATGACTCTGGATGTGATGATGCTCATGAAAGTGATGGGGAGGAAGACGAAGAGATCATTTCTCTCGATGAAGGATTTGTTTAATCTCAGAAAACATAAACATTACAGTCAACGCGCTTCACGCATGAACGGTCATGGAATGAAGATTGCATTCTTCACGTGCGCATTCCTTTCTTTACTTGGATAAACGTATTCTTGTAGATAGACTGAAAGATAACGAGTTTTTTTCGATGAACGAAATCGATTCTTCGAAAGTTCACACGTAACATCAGAAATCGTCTACATGGCGCACTCGGAAGAAGTGCTTATCAATTACTTCAGGGATGTTATCCCTTTTCAAGGATCTTTACCTCCACAAGAAAATGGTTGAGTCGTCGCGTGGACTGTTTTATGAGCAGCTCCTTTCGGCACTCTCGTGTTCCGCGGAACAGGCGGAATATCTGACAATGAAAAGGTTAATGATTGCGTTCCTTGCATTAGAAGGCAAAGGTTTACTGGTTCCTTGCATAAGAAGGCAAAGATTTACCAGGATCGTAAAAGCTCCCAAGCGAATTTCTTACCATTTGGAGTTAGGAAACCTAAACTTTCATGTTCCGATCATGTGCAAACCTATGTACACCGCAACACACCGCGGCGAACACCGTTACAGGTATAAAATTGTGGCGGTTGTTGTTTCTATTTTCTGCGGGTTTTCGATTAAGCCACGAAACCTCCAGCCAAAGAATAAGTTACCTTGTTAAAATTAGAGACTCCTTTGGATTTTCTTTCTAAGGATTACTGTTGACGATTTTCTCTTTAAGGGTTATTTCTGTCGCCATTTATTGCGCCGGGCTTGAAAACAATAAAAATATCACGCGTGACAGACCGGAAAATTGAGCTAAAAACAAGAATAACTTTTCAGTTCCTGTTCGGAAAGTTTAAATTATTATTGCGATGTTACAAAAAGAATTTCGAATAACTAAATTGGTGTTTCGAATATAGAATCCAAGTTTCAAAGAATCGCTAAATTTTTCGAAGAATGAAATCGAAGAATGAATTACTCGATGAATATTTGAAGTTGACCGTTCATGCGTGAAGCGCGTTGACTGTAATATACATTCCCTAGGGCATCAGCTTTCTTCACTATGTTACATAAATATTGGTATTACTTTAAATTTGTCAACTGAATAAAATTTATATTTTCAGTCCCACAAAATGAGGAATTTCACTTCCATAGTGTATAACATATTGCTGATACAGTGTACACGAGTACTTTCCACTCTAACTTACAGTGTAATAGCCACTTCACACCAATGAGGCAATTTTTGTGGTGGAGGGGGTGGGGGTGCAATTAAGCCCTAATAAACATTCATAAGGTCCCAATAACAACATGGAATCCCAAATGACTCAAACTACAGTTATTTGCTTATTAGTTACCCCTGCTCCATAAAATTCTCACTGAAATATTACTGTTATTTTTGTTTCCCCTGATGGTTCACATTATGGAGATTCTACTGCACATGTCTTCTTGGGAAGGTGTTTCTGAATAATACTGAAAAAATCTGCAGCCATATCTTTACTGTACACTTGTAAGATGGATTCCTTCTTTTGTACAGAGATAAGGTCTGGCAAGTGTTCAAGGACCAAAGAAATCATTTCAATCGGAAACCCACTGGACAGGGCCACATTGCGCACAGCTAGTGCTTCTCCCAATATCTTTTTGGAGTTGAAATCTATATTTCTCCATGTCTTGTTTGATTTTAAGTTTGGCCTCAGAAGTAAATAATTGGGAGTTACCCTCATTCTGTTCAGTGAGGGTCATCTCAGACTCATCTTGAACGCTGAGTGCCTCAACCTGTTCAGCTGCATGCACAAGCATACAGTTTTCACACTGACAGTGTAGCCTGTGAAAGTCACAGCATGTGTGATCTTGAGGTTGATTGTCTGGAACCTCGTGATCAAAATGATTTAAAATAATTTTTCTTTTACATTCCTTGGACTGGACATAGGACCGCATGGCTTCTGGTATGTTTTTTACAGGCTTTTGGAATGTCATAAGAATAATAATAAGCGCCAGCCCAAGCTGCAAGGCCATTTCTGCCAGCCCTCCCAACCTCGTGTATCTTACCCCAGTGTGAACAATTCTGTGAATGTCATTGCAGTCAATCCCAATTGCAAATGCCACAGTCACAAACAACACACGGTGGCTTGATTTCCCATTTACTAGTTCATCTACTATTCTCCTTCTCTCATGCTTGGAATATTGGGCATGATACATGGTAAAAAGTCTGTTCTTTGCTGAAGGTTCGCTGAAGGGTGGTATTGGTCTTTGCCCATTTCATTGGAAAATACAGGAAACAGCCTGAAACTGTTTCTAGATTTCCATAAATAAGAGTGAGGGACGTTTCCAGCCTCTTTGATTTGAGTGCAACAATTGGCTGCAAAATTCTATCCAATTTGTCATCGCCCCTATCAGGACGCACATGGGAGGCGTAAGTCCTGTTTGGACTACACTCAACTGTTACTGGGGTGGACAGTCCTAAGGCAGTTACAATGCCACTTTTTGTAGCCGCTGTTGCTGTGCCTGTAAGTGCCAGTAGTGACACTCAGATGGGAACAAATTTGTTAACAGGCTTATTCTTCCATATGCTGGACGAAATGTGGCCCTTAACAAAAAACAGAAAAGAAGGTATAAATATAAATCTGTGTCCCACGTGATGTTTAATTTGTAATTATGCAATGACTGAAGTACACCATCCCATAAAATGGTTCATTTCCCATCCATCTTTCTCTTTTCATGGGTTGCTCTTTATTTAATCTCTGAAAACATGAGTTGCATGGATGAGAACCTCTCTCTGGGTATTTACGCTTTTTGATTGCTTTCATTTCACAAGCCAGTTATTAACTGGTTTGAATGATAAAAAATGTAGACAGACGGACAGACAGACAGACAGACAGACAGACTTTATTTATGCGCGATAAAAGTAAAAGCTGTACAGTCTGTGGGGTCATATGAAAGATTTTAAAAATACAATAAATGCCAATAAAAAACTATTGCAAGTTATTAGCCAGTGAGGTACACTGCAGCAAGTTTGGGGTAACAGTCCTTGGATATAAATTACAATGGTTTGATATTTTCTAGCTAGCAGGGAACCAATTAGATATATTCAAGGATGTCTATTTATCAAACAACATGACTTTTTAACGGTTTTGATTGAAAATAATAACGCATTCAGTAGGAAATTGGTCTATTCTGATCAGATGGTTTTAATATAAGTAATAAAAACTATTAGCATTTGCAGTGAACATAATCTTTTAAAAATGTACATTGTACACATGCACACTCAGTTACTTCAAGTTTGAAAACAAAGCAACACGACTAAAAGAAAAGATATATTATATAAATACCATTCAAAAACCAAATGAGCCTCGTCCACAACAATGGCTGGCACCCTTTCGCTTTAAGCATTTTGGCAACATTCTTGTTGTCCACGAATCGAATACTTCAGGGTGCCCAAACATCAAACAACATTTCTTGTTATCCTCCGGGATGGTGACTTTTCCTTCCCCTTCTCCTTCTCCCACACTTTGTGAGACACACACATTCAACACTCCTTCCAGTTTTTGCACCTGGTCTCTCATAAACGCGCTCAAAGGCGAAACTACGATAACAACAGAATCTTGCCCCACAGCCGCTTCGAATGTAATCGAACATCGAGGGTAACACCGGATAAGCGATTTTCCGAAGCCTGTCGGCAATGCCACCAGCACACCTTTTTTCTACACATATAGCTCTTTAATAAGGCATAATAATAATAATAATAATAATAATAATCTTTATTGAGGAAACTTTTTCACTTACATGTGGTTTTCAAAAAGGACCTCAAATTCGGCATCGTACTGCTCTTTCATTAACACTTTTATCCCTAATTTTTCCATGGAAAACTCCATTGCCTCGTGGAATAATGACACCATTTGGTAAAACCGGATGTGCTAATACCTGACGCCTGCGCAATTTGACCGATCACAGGATTCTTGTTTTCCGGTAAACGCTTTATCCCAGAGTCCCTCGTTCCCGACCGCTGGTCTAGGGTAACGCGGACTCTGGGAACGAGATTGCAAGCAACCTTCACCACTGCGCAGACTCAGTGATATGAAATGAGAGTATTAGACGCCCGCGACTCTTACCGCTGACTGTATTCGATTTCTGGCCATGCAACGGAACCAGTAAGAAATATAAGAAACGATCATGTAATAGCCTTAGTAATAATTTAGGGAGCGTTAGTGGGCTTAGGCTTCTTTCGATATATTAAAATTCAGCTTGGTAGCGAGGCCTAGAGGACACAAACAAAAGAAATGAATAAACATGCTTGTAAAATTTCTTTTATTTGTGTCCTCTAGGCCTCGCTACCAAGCTGAATTTTAATATATCGAAAGAAGCCTATTGGTTAGTAGCCAGAATGGATAATTTAGCTGGAAATATAGAGTGGATTAAGGTATCGCGCCGAGCTCAGTGAAGCCTAAAATTATAGCTTAGTTTAGTGCTCATCTAATTGCGTTATTATCCGTCAGTATTAAAGGCGACTAAAAGAACAGGTGAATGCAGGTGGAGTGTTTCCCGCGCAAACTGAAAATGAAAGTGGATAGTAAATAAACTTAGTTCGTAAATATTTTGTATTGGTTCCACGATAAACTAAATTAAAACTAAACTAAACCAAAATATTCATCGTTACAGTTGACCACTATGATTTATGTTTAGATTTCAGCCGCACCCTGTAGCATCTTGACCAGCGGTTCACTAGCTCCCCTTTATCCTATGCATTTGCTGTTTCTCGAACACACAGTCCAGATGACCTGAATACTGAATCCTGAAAATTGGCTTCTTAACAAAACTATTCAAGTCCGCAAAACTGAAGAAAATCGACAGCTAAATTTTGAAGAGAAGAAAAGGAAAAATAACAGGAAATAAATGATCATGACAGGCCTACGATACGTTGTTGTTTAGAAGATATCTTCTTTCAAACTCTGCGAAGTAAGGAAATAAAGTTTTGAAACACGTCGTACTCATCCGCACGAAACGTTGTGGAAATGATGTTTTCTGGAACATTCTTTGGAAAACAATTAATCAAGGAAACAAAAATCAGGCAATAGCTGATAACAGCAGCAAAAGAGCTGTGTCTAAATGCCTACAAATGCTCTTTTTTTCAAGAAGGCATGCAAATCAGGGAACACACAACTCTTAGCTTTGCAAGTGACCTTTGGATTTTATTCTTTTAGATTATCCTTTTACCGCATACCCGTTAGAGTAACGTGGAATCGGAAAGCCTTACAAAGTGATGACGTATCGAGAAAACGTACTCACTGATAGCTTACCTGGAGGAGCGTTCAATCAACAACAACAACAACAACAATAACCTTTATTTGCATGACTATAATTATTTACAGCATTGCAAAAGGTACGTAAAAACAAGAACAAAAAGAAAAAGAAATAATAATTATTATGATATTAATAACAGATAATCAAGTGACATCATTCTTAGATGATAGCATACTGTCACGCAAATTATTCAATAATGAAATGTAATTCGTCAATCGTAAATTAAGATAAATATCTTCGGAGTTCATCAGTTAAATCACCAGGTCTGAGTAAGATAGTCATCTCCATAATTTTGAGCAGTGCTGAAAATTATGGAGATGACTAAGTATTTGAGCGAAAAATTCATTTCTAAGTTTGAAATATTTCGCGCACCAGCAGAGGAGGTGAATTTCATCTTCAGTTGCATTGGAGTCACAAACTGGACATAATCTTTTGTCGTGAGGAGTTTGGTTATATGTTCCAGTTTCGATAATAAGTTTATGATTGCTTATGCGTAATTTTACCAAAGCCTTTCTATTGATTGTTTTTCTAGTTAGGTTTAAATAACTTAAAATTTCATAACAATGTTTAAACGTATTATAAAACTCTAATTTCCTTGTATAATTGACTGAATACGCCACTGAGTAATGTACTTCTGTTTCATTATATCTTTATATCTTGATATTTTGGTTTTATCTTAATTGTTGGGAACGAAATTCGGTAGATTATAAGATTTGGATAATTCCATAATATTACTATAAAAACTAGTATTGCGATTAGAATGAAGATTTATAGATAAAAGTAATGCTTGTTTTACAATAGAGTCTTCATCCTTCTCAAAGAGATACATAATGTAGTTAAGAATTTTTTCATTAATACCAACTATTAATGGAAATCTACCTAATTCACCTCTACATGCAGCGTTAGAAGCCTTATTACTTACTTCCAAGTGTCGCTTGCAGAAGTGTAAGTGGGTGTTTTCAATTGGAGAGCTATCCCACGTTTTAAAATCCTGTTTCTGGTAAGCTCCCCAAATTTCACAGTTGTAGGATAGTATGGGTGTGATCATCGTATCGAATATTTTACAAGCCAAAGAAGGTTTTAATCTACTAATGTCTGTGTTTTTTCTTAAGCCGAATAGAGCGTGAAGGGCTTTCTCTTTCAAGTGTTTGAGAGACACATTAAAATTACCAGTTGAGGAGATTCGGGTTCCTAAATATGTGTATTCGTGTACAATATCAATGTTCTGTTTTCCTATGTGGAATTCTAGATCGGAGTTTTTCTTTGCACGTTTTTGAAAGAGGGGAGAGGAACGGTTTAGGGAGGAGGGAGAAATGGCCCCCAAAAAATAGGGAGGAAGGAGAAAGGACGCAAAAAAAATAGGGAGACGGGAGAACCAGCATGAAAAGGGAGAAGGGAGAATGTCTTAAAAGAAAACGTGACATGAGTCTTTAAGAGCGGCTATCCGTAACTTTCACCTAGGACCATGCAAGATAGAAAAATCGAAAATTGCCAAACTTTGTCACAATAAAGGTCTTCCCAAACCATTTATAAAAATATAAGTTTCAGTTTATTTCGGTAGAGATTTTACCGTTACGACGACTTTATCATTCCGATGGCTCGGGAGCGAGTAAAAACGACTTGAAAGTGTCACTTAAATCAACCGCTCGTCTTGAATTGTGAAGACAGAAATATCAATATCAAAGCCATGTAGTATAAGTAGGATATTTCCTTGTTATGTTTGCTTTGTCAAATTTGAATTCGATGGAAACCAGAATTTTTAACAGATTTTTAAAATTTAACCGTTTCGAGCGGCATAGTCGCACGCTAAAAAATGGCGAAATTCAGGACCAAAAAAAGCACTCTGGTATATGGCTTTCGCTGCTGAGACTACACTTGTTGGAATAAGCAATCTTTCCTCTACGATTTGATGAAGAAAAATTTTTGGGTAAATGAAATGGTAAATTTTGGGAGCGCTTTATCTACACCCTTTTTTGCAAGCGAAGACGACCTTTTGACCTTGACAAGCGGGGAAGTAGTGACCAGCGTTTTCAAATAACACGCGCTAATTCCATTTTTTAAAGAAAAGTTTCACAATGTTTGGTACTTACTAATTAACAGAACCTCAAATAAAGACATCAGCCGAAAACAGGACAGGTTTTCACTCGCAAATACGTTTTTTTGGCAAAGGCAAACTTCGGTTGTTGGTGATTAACATCGGCAAATTTGCATACATTTGAAACATTTTTCTTTCACAACAAAGTCGGTTTTCTGCCTTCAGTTTTTTTGCAAAACAATGGTAAAGAAGACCAATAAAGTGTGACCCAACTATTTATAAAGAAAATCTTACCTTAATGACTCTTTTCTGATGAAGAAACGTCGAGATTTCTTCTGACCGCGCGAGACAACCGTCGAACATTTTTGGGTGGTCGCGAAAACGTTGCTGTCACGCAATATACACACTGGTCTTAAATTACAAACCAGAGAGGTCCCATCCTGGCTTTTACCGTGTTATTTTGGAGCCACACATACGATCCTCAATTTAAAAGTGTGGGCAGTTCACAGAAAGACAAGGCAGCAGAAAAGGCTCAGATGCTATTGAAAGTATTCAACAACTTGCAAAGCATAGAGCTGGAGAGGGGAGGGGATGAGGGGAAGGGCATATAAAAGCGACGGGATTGATCATCGGACATGTTAAAAGGACCTCATAAGATAAAATGCCTGGATTTAAATTTTTTTATTGCTAGCCTGCGGCAGAATCTGTCTGATGTTTTTTCCTGTTCTTGTCTCCTGGAATGCTGTCTGGCTACAATCTCTGGGCATGACTTGTTTTTTGTTTGTTTGTGTGTTTTTTTTTTTGGTTGCCACTTTTTCTAAATAGAAGTGCCTGTGATAAATTTAATGCTGATGGTTTTACTTTTAACCATTCTAAGCAGAAAAAAATATCATTCATAGGGGTATGCTGGACGCCCCTTGCCCTAAAAATATTTCTTGATAAACAAACGTAGATATTCCGGTCCACCCTAGGTAATGAAAAACTATCTTGCGGGTGTGCTTCAATGGCTTCCACGATACTACCGACGACTACATATATATAAACGGCTGCTATATAAATAGTCAGCCAAGAACACTGGCGTATGGTTTGAAAGTGCGCTTTCTATGAACAAGCAAGTGAACTAACTGTACAAAACAGCTTTCTATCATCTACGTAATCTAGTTACTACCAGAAAGTTCCTGTCACACAAAAACCGCGAAATACTAACACAGACCTTTGCAACTCCTCGGATCGATTACTGTAATTCTCTACTATCTGGCCTACCACATAATTTGCTGCCAATTGGACCTAAATATTTAACAGACACTTCACTTGGACAGCTGCAGTTTTTCTTGTAGGATCTCCAGCGGATTCTAAACCTTTCCCGGTGTCGCGGGCATATTGTTAAACCCAAACGAACTTCATTGAATTAAAAAATTCCTTTAAAAATTAGAAAAAAAAAACAGTTCCGAGTATCGTCAAACGTCAGAATCTGTGCCAAGGTACACTCAGTTTTCCTGTCTTCATTTAGGTCAAAAGGAATATATCCCGTGGAAGTATTCACCCACCCTAGCTGCCAAATATGTCTCATTGTAACAGGCGGGTATCTTAACAGAATTTTTAGTTTGGGCAGTGCATAACTTCGTTTACCCCTCAATTATCTATGGATGTACCCCAAGATGGAGAGAGGCGTGTTGCGCCCCAGGTGATAACAAATGTGGATACCATGAGTAATTTCATTATTTCGCTTCAGTAATACCGGCAAGATTTTCGTGCAACGTGTTATGCAACAAGGATGCGTTACAAGTTGAGAGTGTTCTCACCTATACACGCAACAAATCTTTATTTTTTGAAAAGTAGAAGCAACTAACTTTCCGCAACCTGAACACGCGACGGGGAGGTGATAATAAGCGCAACATCGTTGCGCGAATAGTTGCACGAATGTTTTCCGTGTTATTTGGCCTTTAGGCAAGATTTTACAACTCCTGGTGGCGGCATGTACAGTTGTATCCAAGCTAAAGAGCATTACATATTTCTTGGTGCATCATACGAACGCGCGGGAAAATCCACGCTTTCGGCACTTCGCGCCAAGCGAGTTAACCTTTTTCGGAAGATTCGTGCCCCCGCGAGTTTTCTTCTTCTTGTCTTTCCTTTTCTTATTTTGAGGCAGAGAAAGAGAGCGAACAGCAGAAAGTATTTTGCAGTCTACAGCAATAAGTACCCAAATTTTTCAACAGTACAAGCTAGTACAGTTACCTGCTCTTGCCAACAAAAGCTTTGCTTCTGAATCTAGTGAGGCATCCGACACCTTGTAACTTCTCAGATGTCCTTTGATGTTTTTACTGCATTCCCCAATTTTATTATATGGCTAGAGTTTGTAAATATATAACGCGCGCTGTGATTGGCCAATACTCGGGGCCAGATTTTCCCGTAATGCCCACGGGCACTATGAGCGATGTTAATGCCCGGCTAGTAAAGTGGAAATATAGAAATTTGTAAAAGTACATTTGATTCAAATAGTTGGAATGATTTGAAGCTAAATGAAAAGAGACAGTTTCTTTGAAAGTTTTTACTTTTTCTTGTGCGATATCCCTGGGGGGGTACTTCCCGAAGATTTGGGTGGCGGTGTGCAGCGCGCTTCTGGAAACCCTTACCTTAGTTCAGACCAAGATATGTGATTTTCCCTACTCTATTTCAGACCTGACTTAAAATTTGAGACCCTATTTCAGACGAGACCCTAACCCTATTTCGTTTGCGTAAACAGTTGAGAAGGGCTTCAAATTCCCAATGTTAATCAAAACTTAGTTCTTTGGGGAAGAAAATTAATAAAAAGATAGCTCCTTGTAAGAACCTTACCAGATCCCATATCAGACTGCACAAACCTCACGCTATTTCAGACCAAAATGGTCAAAATCTATTCCCTATTTCAGACCATAAAGGCTCAAAAACCATACCCTTTGGCGCCGCACATACCAATATAGCTTATATAAGGGAGTACCCCCCCGGGCACAAACCTCACCCTATTTCAGACCAAAAAGGCTCAAAAACCATACCCTTTGGGGTCGCACATACCTATATAGCTTATGTAAGGGAGTACCCCCCTCCTCCGGGTGCGCTATAAATTTCTTGTGTGGAATAAAACTGCTGAGTTTTGTATGCTTTCCGGTAAACTGTTTCATTCATCCCAATCCGCCACGGCTCACTTTTCAAGTAATAAAGTGTTAGGCATAGCCATATAATAAACTTCTTAATACAGGGTCGTAACGAGGTATGTGGGATCAGGGATCAAATGGGTGGGATCGGGATCAGAAGGGTGGGATCTAGGACCACAGCTCTGGGATCAGGAATCACAGACCATGGGATCGGGATCAGCAGTTTCTTATGGGGATCAGGATCAGGTTGTACCACATTTGTGGGATCAGGGACGAAAACTGGTCACGGTTTTGGAATCAAGGAACTGAAATTTGCGTACAAAAATGGGATCAGCGATGAAAAACATACCTCGTTACCACCCTGTTATTATCTCTTGCTAGCTCGGGACCTTACTAGGTGAATATTGCCCTCAGTCGTTCTTGTACGACCTCGGGCAATATTCTCCCAGTATGGCCCTCGCGCTCAGTTAATAAGAAGTAAGTAACACACTGGACCAGTTCGCTGGGTTGTCTGAACTAGCCCCACAACTTCCTCCAACTATTTCCGAATACCCACACAAAGCCATGGTAGTTTATGAGGTTTGACAGATTGGTGGCGTTCCAAGCAGAACAACCCACGTGTAAGATTTGTGTCGGGATTTTTTGACACGAGGCATGTTTATTACATCATGATTGTGGAAGTATTTCGCAACTTCAGGTATAATGACCGGTAACATTATTTGGCTCTTATTTTTCTTTGGTTAAGAACTTTGGGATAATTTTACATTCTACAGTACTAATGCTATAAAGACTGGTTTGAATTTTAAAAGAATTCATTGCACTAACAGCAAAGTTTTAGACATCTCTTTTGTTTCTTGTCCATTCCTGCGCATTGGAGATTGGCTGCTGACAGCTGTTTGGCATTTGCCTGGCCATGTGGTTTTGTAATCTAAGACCACTGTGTATTGCGTGACAGTATAGCCATCACTTACCCAAAAATGTTCGACGGTTGTCATCAGTTGTCATGGGCGGCTAGTAGAAATCTCGTCATTTCTTCACAGAAAATGGTTATTAAGGTACGATTTGCTACATAGATAGTTAGGTAATGCTTTACTGGTTTTCGTTAGTATTTTTACTTTAGAAACAAGTAAGGTAAAACGAGTTTCTTGTGAAAAATAAATGTTTCAAATTTATGCAAATTTGCCGATGTTAATCACTAACAACCAAAGTTTCCCTTGGCCAAAAAAACGTATTTGCTAGTGAAAACATGTCCTGTTTTCGGCTGATGACTTTAGTTGAGATTCTATTAATTAGTAAGTACCAAACATTGTGGAAATTTTCTTTAAAAAATGGAATTAGCGCGTGTTATTTGAAAACGCTGGTCATTACTTCCCTGCCTGTCAAGGTCAAAAGGTCGTCTTCGCCTGGAAAATAGGGTGTAGATAAAGCGCTCCCAAAATTTACCATTTCATTTACCCAAAAATTTTTTTTCATCAAATCGTAGAGGAAAGATTGCTTATTCCAACAAGTGTAGTCTCAGCAGCGAAAGCCATATACCAGTGGGCTTTTTTTGGTCCTGAATTTCGCCATTTTTTAGCGTGCGACTATGCCGCTCGAAACGGTTAAATTTTAAAAATCTGTTAAAAATTCTGGTTTCCATCGAATTCAAATTTGACAAAGAAAACATGACAAGGGAATATCCTACTTATACTACATGGCTTTGATATTGATATTTCTGTCTTCACAATTCAAGACGAGCGGTTGATTTAAGTGACACTTTCAAGTCGTTTTTACTCGCTCCAGAGCCATCGGAATGATAAAGTCGTCGTAACGGTAAAATATCTACCGAAATAAACTGAAACTTATATTTTTATAAATGGTTTGGGAAGACCTTTATTGTGACAAAGTTTGGCAATTTTCGATTTTTCTATCTTGCATGGTCCTAGGTGAAAGTTACAGATAACCGCTCTTAAAGCCTTAATAGATCCTAATATAAGAAACTGTACGGATCTGTTCCCCACTAAACAATTATATCGAGAGAAGACTGGGTAACCCTGGGGACCCAAGACTATTTTGAGCCCGCAAGCTCAGGCACAGGTGTTTGCGATATTTTGAATGGTCTCTTGTTATTTTTCGCGCTTCATGCTACTAGAGGTCGCTAGAGAATTTCTCGCTTCATTGTTTGGCCATTTCAAGATATTCTGATTGACCGTGAGATTTAGAGGCAAAATCGGAAAATCGTGAGACATTGAGTTAGTCATGTTAGTGTTCGTTAAAACGTGGGGAAGGTCAGGGGCAAGGCCATGGTGAGTACGAAATGTTTTGTCTTTCTAGTTTTCTGTCTTTTCTGTGCACTTCATGTGTTTAGGTCTGTTTAGGCGTCACCAATAAAACGAGTAGTGCTTTCTGATTCAGTGCTTCCATTAGGTTCCCAGAAATGTGAAACAATACAGCAACTTAATCTTAAGAAGTATTTTATTATAGACCGTGGAATCGCACTTTCGGCATTCATGTCATCGATAACGGCTCCATTTTGTGATCTTTTACTACAGTAATTTGACTGTCACTCAAACATTGACATGTTCTGGACTTCCCTCTTGCACTGTGTCATGTTAAACTCCGAAGTCTTTTTGTGCAAAAATATTTCTACTGCAAATTGCTTAATAAGAATAATTTGTAGGAAGGGAAGTCAGAAAACTATGAAACTAAACTGACAATGTAATCGTACTTAAAAAATTTTATGGACTTCGTGTACTGGTTGATGCTGCGTTATCTTGACCCGTTAGTGCAGTACAAATCCTAACATTTTAACGCTCATCAAGAACCAATAAACATTTCTAGTTCAGCCACAAACAAAAAAGTTGCGATGTAGGCAAACCTTCTTAAGGACGGTGGGTTCTAATACAGAGGTATTTTTGCAAAGGTTATGACTATGGGGGGAAAGCAGATCTTAGTAAGGATTATTGGAATCAAAAAAGAAAAATGTCGGTAACCTCGCATTTTTCAGAAATACTGGCTAAGCTACCATTATTCTAAAAAAAGCTTCAGAAACACAAAGAATGTACAGCATTTTCTTTCCAAACATCTCTGAAAAATGCGCGGTTACCCCCAATTTTCTTTTACGATTCTGATAGCCCTTGCTAAGATCTGCTTTTTCTACATAGTCATAAACCGCGCAACAATACCTTTGTATTAGTAGGCAAATTCCTTAAGAAACCCGAATATCTCGGACCAGGTGTGCGTTTCTCGAAAGCCCCGAGACTTTTCGGGTCGATTTTGAGCACGATAAGTTACTCTGTATCCTGTAAATAAAGAACTTTCTAAGCATCAAACTTCCCCTATTAGTTATACATTTCTTACCTTGAAGACATGTTAAAATAACAGCTTTGTAGAATGAGTTAACCATGTTTTTATAAATGGCTTTTCGGGGCTTTCGAGAAACGCACCCCAGACCAGAGATTCGCAGGACGTATGTGCAGTAACAAAAGGGGCACCGTCCTTAAGGTACTAGAAAATCATCAAATTTACTGACCAAATCTTTGGGATGTTGGACATCAGCGAACTTGTTCCTCAGGAAAGTGAAGTTGAAGGTACTTTGAATAATAACGATAGTGACAGTGACGACGAACTGAGAGTGTAACATGCCCACACTTACGCGTAGCAGCAGGTGGGTTCGAGTGCCTGCAAACTGGCAAAGTGTCATGACTTTCTTTAAAAAGAACATCTTTGTTTACAGACTTAATTTGATCATGAAATATATTAAAGGAGACTCTGGCTTTGCTGTATCCAGTGAGAACTGTGTGGTTATAGATAAAAACTGAGAGTAAGAGTAAGGCAAGACATCAAATGCAATACAATAGAGAAACAAGAAGATATGAGAGGAACTCGTAAGGGATCATGAGGATATAATGTCGCTTGAGATGAGGAAAAGAGCCTGTTAGTTTGGCAAAATCACAAAGATAACGTACATCATTCATAGGTACCCTGTTACTACATGTTAAGTCTAGTAGTTTGTAGGTATTCAAAGAGCACAAAGTTCTTTAGTATAAAGTGACAATATTGGAAAGAATTTAAACTGGAGTGTAGTGTTACGTAATATAAACCCGTTAAAGCATAATCAGGGAGAAAGGTGAAAAAACAGGGAGGAGGGAGAAATGGCCAAAAAAATTAGGGAGGAGGGAGAAAAATGAGTTTAAAAACAGGGAGATAAGATATTTAACTGCCTGTTCCTCTCCCCTCTTGAAAGATCATAATTTTGGTCTTTTTAGAATTGATATCTAACATCCAAGAACTGCTAAAAGAATACAACGTGTTTAGACAATTTTGCAGACCTACTTTGGATCGGGATAAAATAATCAGGTCATCAGTGTATAAGAAGGAATTTAATTTGGTATCATTTGGAAGAATGATGGGATCTGATAAAGTATTTTGAAATGCATATGGTAAATCATTAATATATAAATTGAAAAGCAAGAGGCTTAAGATGCACCCCTGGCGTACTCCTCTCAAGTAATGGAAGGATCTGGTTTGAAAAAATTGGTAGGTGCATGAGGAGTTTAAAAGGTGCATGAGGAGTTTGAATATAGGTTCTGTAATAACTTATAGAAACATCCTCCTACATCGATTTGCAGTAATTTATGTATAAGAGTCCTTCATGCCAGACGGAGTCATATGCCTTTTTGAAATCAACAAAACAAGCGTATATTTTTTCACGATGACCGTGCACGTACTTGTCTATAAGGGTTCGTAAGGTAAGAACATGATCTGATGTTCGATTTTTTGGTAAGAAACCGATTTGAGATTTATGAAGTATGTTCAGCGAAACGGCATGACCAAGTAGTCTTTGGTTTAAAATTGAAAAGAATAGCTTTCCCAAACAGCTTGAAACACAAATTCCGCGGTAATTCGACGATCGTTTCTCGCACCAGATTTAAATATTAGAGTTATAATACCGTTGCACCAAATATTTGGCACAGTCCCTAAGCTGAGAATAGTGTTAAAAAGTTTATGGTAAGCAGGCAGCATCATAGGTAAGCCAGCTTTAATCATTTCGTTTTTTAACTTGTCCGAATATGCGCTTTAGTTGTTTTTTAATTTTTTTGCCGCTGAGAGTATTTCCGCTTCTGTAATAGGGTAGTCCAGTGGCCGTGATTGCATTAGTGTGTCTTCTCGTTTTTGTAACTCACTAACAACTTTCTGTTGGTCAGAAATAAGTGGCTTATTAGAATGCAAATTTTGGAAATAATTCAGCCAATTCGCTTCACTTATTGGCGGAGCGACTTCATATTTTATAGAGTCATCCATTGAATTTACACAATTCCGAAATGTTTTAGTGTCCGAGCTCGAGTTGTACGTGGTATTCTCTAATTCAGAGATCTTCAAGTTGTAATATTCGCTTCTTGTATGGTTGAGCAGTTTCTTATACTGCTGTAAGGTTGTATGATATTTTTCGCGTACCTTGTCGTTCAAAGGATCTCTGTGTTTTTCGTTTGAAAGTTTTCTTAACTCGTGCCATTTTAAGCGACATTCCTTGTCAAACCATTTTTTTATTTGGGGATGAGTAAGTGCGTTTATGTCGTCTCATCGTCCGTATCTTAAGGCACCTTTTTGCAGCGGCGATAAGAATATTTTCTACCTGTTCAACGGAAGTGTTTACATTCTGAGCCGATTTAATGCCATCTAGATAATCCTGGATTAATATTTGCATACTTGAAGACTGAAGAACTTCTTTGAATTTAGGTGACAAGTTACTTTCCCACAGGAATTGTTTTGGTAATCGTGTTAAGGTAGCATTCTTTGGTAAAGCATCCTGATTACAAATTTCGGTGCCAATACTTAACCAGGTCACCAGTGGGCTATGATCTGATAAATACGTAGGCATTTTAAATACAAAGCTTTTGAAATGAGAAAATAAGTTTTGGTCACAAATAACATAGTCAACAACGCTCACGCCAGTTTTTCCATGAAATGTGGCTCTTCCTAGGGAGTCCCCACTCACTCTGCCGTTAAGTATTCTAAGGTCTGCGCTTTTGCAGATTTCAAGAAGTCGTTTGCCGTGATTGTTAAGTTCGTTGTCAAAACTATTTCTCCGAGTTAAACCGAAAGAAAATTGGGACTGATCATTTGCTATCATGGCGTTTCCATCTTGGCTTACGCATCTTGGCTTACGCAATCTAGAGGCCAGCTATTAGACGGTAGCCTGGATGAAAATGTAACCTTATTTTTTCTATGCTGTTGTTAGCCTGAGAAAACAGCCGACGTTTCGCGTGGTCGCCCCTGAGCCCTCGCAAACCGGGGACTCAAGTGGCGACCTCGCGAGACGTCGGTTGTTTTCTCAGGCTATGTTGTCGTTTTCACCGCACAGTTTTAAGCTTCAAAGGTCCTAAAATAAAGACACCTGCTTGATGGATCACGTGATTCGCAAATGTTTGGTCGTCAAAGCAAGGAACGGTTCTCATCCCACATGCCCATTTCTTACAGTTAATCGATGTTATCTAAGGTATGATCGTATTAGCCAATCTATACGTTGAAGCATACCCTATTAACGACAATTAACAGTTTTTTCACTCTCTCCTCCGCAGAGGCCTCCTACAGTCGCGCCTTAGGAAAAATATACCCGCGGCGCGCGGAGGCTGGGAAGAGGAAAAATTAAAGCGCGTGTTTACAACAGGAGCCTCTGCGGAGGAGAGAGGTTTTTTCACGAGCCCACGTCGGAAATGAGGTGACAGCACCAAGTTGGTTATAATCAGTTCGTATCAAACAAGTACGAATGTTTTTGCCACATTTTGGGCAAAAGTTTTATCTGCAGCGAAGACTTTTGAATGCCGCGGCACTTTTAACATGACATCCAACTTCCTTATAAGGTAAAAAGCAAGGTTATTCGCTGATAACCTGAGAACGGTGAACCAACCAGAAAGCAAGAAATTTAATAACCGTGATTAAAAAGTTAATAATTGTGTTTAATTGATGTTCTAACAATTTCTTCTTTATGTTCTGTACATTTTACTCCGAGGATACTAACCCATCGTGCAGTTTCATTCAGAACCACCCATAGCCAACTACAGTCCAAATATCAGCTGGATTTCAAGGCCTTAGCTAGTTTAGTTCCAAGCTGAAGGAAGGGAAGTCTGCATAGAAAAAGGGTCTGTAGGAAATATATCAAATGTCAAAGAAAACAACTTACATTATACAACTTAATTTCAACAAACACATTTATATTTAAAACAGCAACAGGAACATCCAGCATCGAAGAAGAACAAATAAACAAACAAAGAGAGTTCATAAGAAAGATGGAATGTTTACTATCCTTCTCCCTTTTATTAAGAAAATTCATGTTGCGATCCTGTTGTTGTCTTCATTTGGTAGCCTGCGGTGCAGCCAGACGTGTCACTCAAAATCTAGATGTATAATATACCGGCGGTGTAGACTGTCTGCGAAGCAGGCTATTTGTTTGGCTGACAGTGCAGGGGCGCATGCTCCCTTAAGGGATTTGAATAGAGCTGCGTGACGTGACGTGCTTGATCAGCCGCTTGATCAGCATTCCGTCTTCCAGATATATCAATGGCGGAAGTTGTTTCACTAAGCGCCCGTTTTCTCGTTGTCATTGTTACTGTTTGTGTTTCTTTATCAGGTAAGAAATTTTCTCTTTCCACTGTGTTTTAATGAATCTCTTTAAGCGAGGAAGTTTTCACAGTTCCAAACAGTATTCAGAGTAAATTCGTGACTACGGCTCTGTCTCCATCAGTTACTTGTTTAATGTCTGCTGTATTTCTTACGTCAAATTAACTTTTCTGCTGGATAACTTGATATCAAAGTGCACCCAGTAAAATGTTGAATCATCAATTTACTTATTTAAGTATGGTGTCTCTGCAATGATGTGTTCTTTCGATTTCAAGCGTCTGATTACCGATGGGGTTAATCAAACTCCCAGTCAGTATGCTCCAAAAATAAGCTTATTTTGCAAACAGGTGCGAGTCCATAATAAGTGTAATATATAACCTTTTATAATATAGCGACATGAATCTAAATATCCAGGGTCGTCAGTAACCTTTGCTGGATATACATGTGTCTATAATAATGCATCACTAGAGGCTACACAGTAGTTAATGCTCCACTGCATTTTTTATTCAGTTGAGATGCGGTCACACTTCGACAACTTTCGGATCATGATCCGAAGATAAAACCGCCTAACCTTTGGCAAGTACGTAGGCGATCAGAAATCTTAATCTCGGCTTTTAACAAAAAAAAAAGGCAGTAGTCGGCGTTTCAGAAACAAGGTTGATTGCTAAATGTTAATCAGGCATTAATTCAGCAGTAGATATTATATTAAAAAGCATGTGTATCGGTCAAGGACAGACGTCCGAAAGCCACCGTGTTACCGGAAGATGAATGTTTCCCACAATTGCCAAAAACCAGAGTTTTCAAGCTTGGAGGTCTAAATAAAAAATGGATAAATAAAAATAGATAAATAATAAAGCCGACATCTAAATTAGACACGTAAATACTTAGACTTGCCCACAAGTCGAGCTCACATTTTTTTTCTTTTTTTCAGAAGCGTGATTTGCACGGAAAAAATCCAAAAAGGGCGAAACCCGGAACCAGAACCGGAAATGAGAAGCGAAAGACTTGAGAAAGTCTAATAAATACTGTTCCACCTATGTTTTGATTCCTTTGGAATAGTACATGTATCTAAAAAAAAAACAAATTTTGTTTATGTTCACTACATTACTTTCTCGTTTTCGTTGTGGTAATATGCACGCCTCATCCGTACCCATTAGCTTTAAAGAACATGAAAGGAGATTAAGACGGAATCCATTAGGAAATTGAGTAATTCTAATTTTCAGTGGACAAAAACCTTGCACCAGAATAATTTAAAGAATATCGCATTCTTTTTTTACATTTTTTGAGAGCTGTGGATGTAATTTGTTATCTGTAATAACCCCAAAGACAATTTCTTATGGGAGCCTGAGAAAATAAATTTCAAATTTCACAAAATGAAATCTTACGCATGAAAATTTACCTATTTTACCCGTGTTTACACAATTCCTGTGAAATTTGAAATTTAATTTCACGGGCTCCCATAAGAAATTGTCTTTGGTGTTATTACAGATAACTAATTATGTCTATAGCTCTTAAAAAGTGTAAAAAAGAATGCGATAAACTTTAAAGTATTCTGGTACAAGGTTTTTGTCCACTGGTTACTCAATTTCCTGATGGATTCCATCTTAAATGTCTTGCAGACGCTAAATTTATGTGGACTGCCCCTCCTCCAGCTTGGAACCAAACGATTCAAGGAACGGATCCAGCAAACATTCAAACTGCTGTTATTAAAGTGCCGAATGGAACTACAAATTATCATGTGAGGTGGAACTACACTCTTTTAGCTGGTCAAAGCATCTCGCTGATCTTTTTTAATATTGATGATGGCGTTAACCCGCAAGATGTTGTGGGATTTGTAGTACAAGGCGGTAGTTCAAGAGTATATGACAGGTATGAATACAGTACTAGGTTCAGCATCGGGGGTACGAAGGAATTTTCTACTTTGACAATAAACAAAGTGACTGAAAGAGAAAACGCTACATTCCAGTGCAGGATTTCACTGACAGCTGGAACTTCTTGGGCGTACAACATACGGATTCATGTTACAGGTATGGTAAAATCTGCCCAGGCTTTGAATGAGCTGAATAAACTTTCAGTGCTTGCGGCGAATGATGAAGACAAAAATTATGAAGTTACAGTTAGTCAGTCCACTAAGACTGTTCCAGGAATACAGGGTGTCTCATAAGCTCATGCTTTTTTCCAGTAAGAGACTTTTATGTGATATCTAAAGTCTACAACAACTCCAATTCACGAAGACCTGATGTTTGTACATTTCATAATATTTTTCTTAGCCTTCATACCAGTCCTTTCTTTTGATTGGATTTTCATTATGCATGGATGTGTACTGGCACGGGGATGCTCAGCTAACTCCCCGGGGGGGGGGGGGACTCCCGTATGAAACTGACGGGGATGCTCGTCGGAAAATTAGAATTAAACTCCTAAAGGAGACCAATCTGGGCGTGGCTCAGGCGTTATTTGACCCCTAAAGGAGACCATGATAAAACAGATAACCAAATAAGAGCTACAGTGATTTTAATTGCGCTAAAGACTGACGCTAAAGATTGACGGCGTTTGGCTTTTTCATATAGATATTTCTTTACGCACAACCCTAAGCGATACCTGTATGGGTAAAAATTTTGGCTTTCCTTCCTGAAAACCCTAAGCGAGACCAAAATCTGCAATTCACACCCCTAAGCGAGACGACGAGCATCTCCGTCAGTTTCATATCGGAGTCCCCCCCCCCCCCCGGGGCTAAGTCGTTCTGCGAAGAGGCACCGCGAGCACTTGGGATCTTCGTTGCTCACAACAGAGCGTTAATCACGCTCAAGGTTATACTCGTGTATTTCACATTGGTAACATCGACTAAATAACACACAAAGACCACATAAAGACCTAAAAAAGCTCACAGCATTACTTTTTGTTTTTTTATAGATAACTCACAGGAAGTTGTCTAACTAGCTCATACTGCTATTACATCAATATCCGTAAGTTCCGCAACGGAACTAGTTAACAATTATTCTACGAGGGGGCGCTGGATATCACTGTGATAGATAACCAACGAGGTGCGTAGCGCTTCGTTGGTTATAATCATTTGATATCCAGCAAGCTCTTTTCTCATTGTTTTATTAAAAACAACGAGAAAAGAGATAAAAAAGGGAGCAAAAATCGATCACATGACTGAACGAAGAAGGCGTCAAAACCTTGCGAAGTGTTGCAGCGTTTCATTGCAAAGCTGAATGAATCGATGAAAACTGCTCGAAAGGGAACGAAGTGGCAGAAGTTTTGGAAAAAATCTTCTAATTGTTGGCTCTGAAATATGGTACATGTTTGATTCTTTCTCAAACATTGCTGTAATCATCAGATTGAAGCTGTATGATTGCACCATATTAGCCAGGAGTACCCAACGACAAACTTTTCAAATTTGACAGTTTTTTCGCCCAAACGATCCCTGGGCATTCGCAAAGACATTTACTGTTAATATTTAACTACCGTGGGAAAAACAGCCGCTCTACAGAGCCAGCTAACAATGAATTAACATTTTTAACAGCCAGCCAGGATCCATTTCACGACTCATTTTGTCAGCCAGGGAAGTTTAAAAATCATATAGTTTTCCCAGCATTTTTTATGCCGCAGTTTTTGCCAGCCAGGATATTACTTCGCTTATCATACCCTCCAATAAATAAATAAATAAATAAATAAATAATAATAGTAATAATAATAAAAATAATAATAATAATAATAATAATAATAATAATAATAATAATAAACTAAGGCTGCAATTGCTAACAGATACCTCCAGACATTTATTTTCGAGAAAGTAATCAATGAGGTAATCAATTAGACCTTAGTTACTGCAAATTTTTCTTACCTTAAGATGGAAAGCCGCTAAACTCACCAGTAAAATAGCATTCTTGGTATAGGTCTTGGCTTGAACTTAGTCTCCGAATAGCTTGTCGTTTGAGGTTACGGTCATAAGCAGAAATATTTCAGCAATATAAGGTACCCCTTTAATATGATGGTCGAATTTTATACCATGACTTTCCGTCTGAGCGAAAAGTTTATCAACCAGTGACCGAAGCCACCTCCCCATATTTCCCAGTGCAGTAATGGGAGCCTTGCGCAATGGCCTACAGAAAATGTTTTGCAAATACGTCACTGGACCTTAACTGCAATTCGCTATACTAGCATGCGCAGTCTGTTTTTAGTTGTACTCAAGAGAAAATTCTTTAATACCTCCTACCTGCTATTAATAATCACATGTGACCACTTAATCCGGCATTACCTAACACCACCCAGACGGGACACAAAATTATATCGAATCGTCGATGGTTAAATTTCGAACTTAAGCTTACAACAATTCACTGCAAACCCACCGAGTATCTCTACCCAGTAGTTCACAAAACCTCGCTGCAAAGTGTGCAAGCAAAAAAAAGAAAAAAAAGAACGATATCGAATCGTCGATGGTTAAATTTCGAACTTAAGCTTACAACAATTCACTGCAAGTGCTCGCAAACACACCGAGTATCTCTACCCAGTAGTTCACAAAACCTCGCTGCAAAGTGTGCAAGCAAAAAAAAAAGAAAACAGAACTATATCGAATCATCGATGGTCAAATTTCGAACTTAAACTTACAACAATTCACTGCAAGTGCTCGCAAACACACCGAGTTTCTCTACCCAGTGGTTCACAAAACCTCGCTGCAAAGCGTGCAAGCAAAAAACTATATCGAATCGTCGATCGTCAAATTTCGAACTTTAGCTTACAACAGTTCACTGCAAGTGCTCGCAAACACACCTTGTATCTCTACCCAGTAGTTCACAAAACCTCGCTGCAAAGTGTGCAAGCCAAAAAAAACTGAAAGAAAGCGAATCCACGATCGTCCACCCGGTCTTTTTTCTATGTTTCCGTCTTCTGCAAATCCTAGTCCAGTTCCTTGCCTGAACGAACTGAAAACGTCAGGCTTTTTCGATTTTGCGAAATCTAAGTACTAATGCCCGCGCCAACGTTAATTTTGCCGAGTTTACCTCACGCGCGACAAACGCGCGAGATGTTACTCCGGGTCACCGAATTTGCGCGCGCTCATTGACTACAGATGAACGATATAAACTGGTCGGTTAGTAGAGCAGTAGTTCGCAATACCTAGCGATTTGAACGGGCGTATAAAAACGGAAATCGATATTGTTTAATTTCTTAAATTCAAATGCACAATGACCTAGGTAGATCTGTTACTTGGCTTTTCAATTCAGCTGAAATTCAATGGTCCGTGAATTTAGCGGTCGAATATATAACTGCTCTTACTTTACAAACTGAATTACATTAACGAATGTTTACTGCCCAGATAACGCTGTCCACTAGCGACATTTACGTTCATGTTAAAAAGGTCCCTACTCACGATTCTGAAGACTTCAAACGATACCACTCCTGAGATACTGCTGTAGATTTTGTTTGAGAAATGCCGCTGCGACTCTTCCCAGCGCGCTGGATCAACAAGAAAAGCATCGAATTCATTTTTTAAAAGCTTCTAAATGGAAAACCGCACAACTACCCCTCTAACACTGAGACCTTAGCCACTTATCTCCCAAAACAGCAGAAATAACAAAAACCGATCATGTTTTCCAAATCTGTATCCAGTAATTTGTAGAGTACTTGTTAACGGTCAACCGCGGACAAACTGCTCAAAAAACTGCAACTGTGACACTTGATCGGTGTCTGTTTGCGTCTTTAAGTTGACACCAAAACAAAATTTTAACCAGAAAACGACTAAATATTGAGTGTAGGTTTTTGTCGAGAGTCGAGGGTCGAGGGTAATATGTCGAGGGTCGAGGGAAAATGTCGAGGGTCGAGAGTAAAATGTCGAGGGTTCAAAAATGTCGTCTAGGTTCAGGCTTTGAGTCTCTTGTCAAAAAGTCAGAGTTCTTAGGTCGTTTCTGTATCATTGAACAGTTTACATTTTTGTATACGATTGAATACTTTCATGCAGTTGGCAGCATTCCGACGATATCTAGATTTCACTTTCTAGTTGTCTGATAACAGGGTCGTAACGCGGTATGTGGGGTCAGGAATCAAAGGGGTGGGATCAGGGATCAGAAGGGCTGGATCAGGGATCACAGACCATGGGATCGGGATCAGCAGTTTTTGATAGGGATCAGGGACGAAAACTATTCACGCTTTTGGTATCAAGAATCAGAAATTTGTGTACAAAAATGGGATCAGCGATGAAGAAACATACCTCGTTACCACCCTGTGATAAGGCATCGCAGCGAGGAAGGTTATAACGCTGTGGCTATATGCCCGGCAGCAGTCTCAAATAGACTGAAATGTTCACCAAATTTCCCCAGAAAGCCTTTCTCAAACCTCATGAAACTATTATATCTTTGTTTGGAAATGTCAAGCGATTGAAAAAATTATTTAGGCTGTGTAGTTGATGGGATGTTTTCGTGTGGGCATACTACGAAAAATCGCTATGACCTTGACACTTTGAAAATTTTCAGTTTCGCAGTCGGAAAGTGTTACAGAATTTCCACTGCTAAGCTCATACTAACGGCTTGAGAGTATAAGACGTACGTTTAGAAATGTCAAGCGATTCCAAAAATCATTTTGGTTTTTTCAGTAGTTGAAGAAATGTCTTAGCCGCGGCTCACAATAAGCTTAAATTCGCAATGTTATTGACACAGAAATATTTCTGCTCAGACTGCCGGGCACGGTCTTAAATGGACCAAATGCCCGGCAGTCGGAAATTTTAAAATTAAAAGCTGGCAATTAGTTATCGAGTAGAAACTCGAGTACTCTCAAGCAAGTGGATATGCTGATACAAATTTCCGACTGCCGGGCATTTTAGTCCATTTGAGACCGTGCCCGGCAGTCTGAGCAGAAATATTTCTAAGTGTCTATAACATAACGAATTTATAGTGAGCCCAGGCTCAGCCGGACATTTCTTCAGCTACTGAAAAAACCAAAATGATTTTTGGAATCGCTTGAAATTTCTAAAAGAACTATCTTATACTCTCAAGTCGTTTGTATGAGCTTAGCAGTGGAAATGCTGTAACACTTTCCGACTGCGGAGGCCGAGCTGAAAATTTTCAAAGTGTCTAGGTCATGGCGATTTCATGGCATGCCCACGTCCCATCAACTACACGGCCAAAATAAATTTTGGAATCGCCTGACATTTCTAAACAAAGATATAATAGTTTCATAAGGTTTGAGAAAGGCTTTCTGGGGAAATTTGGTGAACATTTCAGTCTATTTGAGACTGCTGCCGGGCATATAGCCACAGCGTTATCTGAACTTTTTCGCCGCGATGTCTGGATATCTTCGGAATGCTGCCAACTGCATGAAAGTATTCAATTGTAGACAAAAATGTAAACTGTTCAATGATGCAGAAACGACCTAAGAACTCCGGCTTTTTGACAAGAGACTCAAAGCCTGAATGTGGACGACATTTTTGACCCCTCGACATTTTACCCTCGACCCTCGACACTTTCCTTCGACCCTCGACATATTACCCTCGACCCTCGACTCTCGACAAAAACCTACACTCCTAAATATTTCACTAATTAATCAAAACACGAACACGCGGCTTGACATCTTGTCGTTTGCCGGGAGTGAAGAACCTTCGAGTTTGGACCCGAGTTCGAGTTCGAGTTCGAGTTCGAGTTCGAGTTCGAGTTCGAGTTACAAATTCAATGAAATCTTCACAATTATTTGTAAATGACCGTGAAAAAGAGCAAAAGAGACGCTGCGAAACCTGATGTAATGCCCGATGAAATTGTATCTGAAATCGATGAAGGTATTTGTAGTTAAGGACGCATTTTTAATACAAGGTTGGGGACTGGCGCTAGCCATGCACGCGGACTGTCGATTTTTCAGAAGTTCACCTTCATACATTTCACCAATCTAAAGCACAAAACAGCAAATGACAAAATACCTTGAAAAAACACATCTCAAAATATCTTGTTAAGCAAAGGTTGTTGCTGAATTAAATGCCAGTTTTGCATAAGTATTTGCTTTAAATTAGGCACTGATGGACGATATTGTGAGACGAAAGGCAAGATTCGCGTGTTTTGTTTACGCCTTTGTTGAAGGGCAAGTTTTCTGCCCTCAAAGTTAATCTCAGCGAGGATTGTTGAAATCAGAGTTTCGGGGTACCCTCTTTCCTTGAGATGTATTGAAACTGCAGTTTTGAACGTAGTTTCTGAGGAGTTTGTCCGGAGAAGCCTAGTAAGTGCTTCGCCTTCAATGTAGCCCTTTTTGACCCCTGGTGGGTGGGAACTAGAGAAATGTGTGTACTGAAATGTTTCAGTTGGTTTGAAATGCATTTTTATGTCTAATATAGACTCGTTAGCGAATCTTTCGCCTTTGTAAACGCTTGTGTCGAGGAACGTAGTATCTGTGTCAGATACTTCAGCCGTAAACTTGATGGTGGGGTGTGGCTATTTGCTTGTTCAATGAATTGCGGGACCTCGTCTTTGTTTGTATTCCAGATCGAGAAGATATCATCAATATACCTTTTCCAGGCGAGTGGTTTTACAACGCTACGGTGTAGGATTTGTGATTCTACCTTCCCCATAAAAATGTTGGCAAAAGCGACTGTTTCCATGTTGGATTCAAATTTGGCCCCAAAGTTATATGCCTCTTCGCTTGCGTATGTCACCTTATGCTCATCGGACGTGAGAACAACGTTGTGCTTATTCTTGTTTTTATCTTATGTTTACGTCGTGGGTGAAAAGAAACGCATTTCCATTATTGACCGTATGTACAGCGGTAAGCTATGCTTTTCTTTTAAAATTTCAATTAGTACATGTCAACTCTTTTGTAGTTTTTGCAACAAAACTTAAACGCTTATGGCAATAACAAGATTGAATGTTGCAACTGGTAATAAACGGAAACTATAAAGCAATAAAATGTAATGTTATTTAAGTGAAATGTAGGCACGAAAAACTGAAGAAGGAAAAAAGAAGAAAGGAATACACTGATAAGCCCAATTTGTAATTCTTCCATCCGTTACCTGTAGGCACACCAAAATTAAGGGAACTCTTCTCCTTTTCCCCAGGTTGTCCCGTGATGGAGGTTCCGCTGTAGTGCATGTACTGTTAGAGGACGGCTTGTTGATTAATAAAAGTTTGCATTTTTCATGCACTGAATAGCTGGGTAACACTGATTTCAAGTTACTTTTTAGCTGTGATTTTGAACAAGAGTCAGTCAGCACTTCACACCATCGCAAGGGCGTCGGCGGATAACGAATTCTAAGAGGTGTTTTTTCAAGGTATTTTGTCATTTGCTGTTTTGTGCTTTAGATTGGTGAAATGTATGAAGATGAACTTCTGAAAAATCGACAGTCCGCGTGCATGGCTAGCGCCAGTCCCCAACCTTGTATTAAAAATGCGTCCTTCACTGCAAATACCTTCATCGATTTCAGATACAATTTCATCGGACTTTACATCAGGTTTCGCATCGTCTCTTTTGCTCTTTTTCACGGTCATTTACAGTTAATTGTGAAAATTTCATTGAATTTGTAACTCGAACTCGAACTCGAACTCGAACTCGGGTCCAAACTCGAAGGTTCTTCACTCCCTTTGCCAGCCACAGTAGGTGACAATTTGTCAGGCCAGCCGGAAGAGTTAAATTTTTTCCAACCAGAGCGTAATATGGGCCACAGTTCCCAGCAAGCCTTCGCTAACAGTAAATTCCCAGCAAGATTTCAATGCCGGTTAAAAATTTGCCAGCCAGCTCAAGAATAGCCCGAAGAACGGATTTTTTGCGGAGCGGTTCCGTTGGGTACTCCTGATTAACTGCTGGAGATGAAACGGGACAAGTTTGTAATCCATTCGCACAACGGAGCCATCATGTGCGTGTTTGATCGAACTGAAGACAGAACTAATTTGAACGTGAAGAGGTAATTTCTATGAAGCTGAGAAGCATGATTACTGTAGCGGGGAACATACGAATTCACCATCATAGTTCGTTAAACACAAAGTATACAACGCAGTTGTTCTCGGTTTAGAGGTTGCAGACAGAATGGTAAAAACAACATTCAACTCCGTTTACACGGCATACGATTGCTATCTGAGCATTTGGTCCTGTTGGAACACAGAGCCACAACGAGTGCAGGTAAACCAGTGTCAATTTAGCGTGTTTAAACCGAAAAAAATTTCGCCCTGCCTTCTTGGTAGTTTGCAGCTGTAGGTCGTTTAGTACTTGTTTAGACTGCTTCGTGATTTTCACACCGACTCGCCATCAATGTGATAGTTTTTATTAAATGTTCCTCCCCCATTTCACTGTGTTTTATTTTATGTGTTGTCTTGATATTTTGAAGTGAAAAGCCTCCCTGATAAAACCTACCGCTTGCTCAGTTTTAATGATCGACGTGACGATCGATGAAAGAAATTAATTGTAAACACAAGGCTTGATGCTTAAATTTCTATTTCTGCACAGTTCCTTTTCTTATTAAAGAAATCAAGCACTACGGAACAATTTTGACTTGTGATAGACGACACTGTTGCTTAATTTAAATTCGCTGCCAAGTGATTTTTCTGACTTGTCCATTTTTCTCGCCGAGTTGCTCACGAGGAAAAGAAACTTTCAGCTCACTTTGTTGAGTGTTTATTGACCACATTTGGTCGCAGCAGGTATATGAGCTGATAGCCTGGCTCCGTTCAGCCAATCAAAATACTAGAAATCCAATATACCTAAACCAGTTTTTAATAATAAGAAATATAAGAAACGATCATGTTATAGCCTTAGTAATAATTTAGGGGGCGTTAGTGGGCTTAATTGATTAGTAGACGGAATGGACAATTAGCTGGAAAGAGTGGATTACGGCATCGTGCCGAGCTCAGTGAAGCCTAAAATTATAGCTTAGTTTAGTCCTTATCTAATAGCGTTATTAGCCATCAGTATGGAAGGCGACTAAAAGAACAGGTGAATGCAGGTAATGCAGGTGGAACAGGTGAATGCATGTGGAGTGTTTCCCGCGCAAACTAAAACTTAAAGTGGATAGTAAATAAACTTAGTTCGTAAATATTTCGTATTGGTTTTACGATAAACTAAATTAAAACTGAACTAAAGCCTGGTTCACACGGGCGACGCAAATGCAAACGCAAGGAAATACACGTGTGAACTACCCTAACGCAAATGCAAACGCAAACGCAAGCGCCGACGCAAGAAATGGAAAAATTTTCATTTTCTTGCGTTTGCATTTGCGCTTGCGTTTGCATTTCACACGTGTGAACCGGGGCAACACAAACGCAAATGCAAACGCAAGGTAAAAAACACAGGTTCCATCGGTTCCATGCCACCACGGCTCAGTGAGTTGAAAGCAAGATGGCGAATTCCATTTCAGACGAGAAATTGGCGGAGAGTGTAAGGAAATATCCGGTGCTTTATGACAAAAGTTGTGCAGAATTCAAAGATAAATTGAAGAAAACTCTTGCCTGGACGGATGTGGCAACAGAATTGGGACTACAAAACGGTATGTTTTTCGATAGAAAATAAAAAGTAAATAAGCTTACATCCAGTTTATATAGAAATGGTTTTCCAACCCTCAGTATAATCGTACATTTTCTGTTGCATTGAATAGGGGAAGAAGCTCTGACCCTGTTCCGATGTCTCAGAAACCGTTATGTTAAAGACAAAAAGAAAATCAAGGAAAAGAAAATTTCTGGTGCCGGGGCAAAGGATGTAGAAGAAACCAAAGTAGCTACCTCAGACATGTTTCCGTTCAGGGCATGGCTTGACCCATACATTGCACCAAGAAGAACGAAAACTAATGTTATTCGTGTCGACGTGAATGAAAGTGAAGATGATCTAGCAGAAGATGGCGAACGAAAAGACGGGGACGAAAACGACAGTTCCATCTCAGAGAAATCTGACAGTTGTTTACCTGAGAAAATTGAGTCTCGAACAACTGGTCGTCCTAAATACGTTAAAAAAGCAAGGTAGGGGGTCACATTATCTCAATGTTAGGCTATTTTTTTCACAACGTGAGGTCTGTGCCGAATGAATTCTTCTAGAACAGAAATTTTTGTCATGAGGGCAGACATGGGCAGAGCATGAACCAGAATAAAAAGAGCATTTTGTTAACAGATTCCCAAAGAAACACTTTTGTGTAGTTATGTAGTTTGGGAAAGTGATATATTCAGTCCCGAATGTGACTGTAAAAATTACAGGGCATTTGGAACAACGTACGTCATTAATTATAATAAATTATGTGCACTTTGATAGGAAAGAAAGCTACATTGCTTACATTTTGAAGAACTATTAGTGCTTGTTACGTTTTAGAAACTATGTCAGGTTTTTTGTTTGATTTAACCACAGGGTGGAAAACATGGGTGCTGCCAATGATGAGTTGAAGGTGTTACAGGAAATTGGATCCAGTTTGGTGGCTTGTGTTAAGGAAAAGCACAAAACCAATGAAAGAGATGAAGATACCTTATTTGGAGAATTAATTGCCTCTCAGCTAAGAAAAATGGGTTCACATGACAAAATCATGATCAAAATGAAAATCAGTCAATTAATGTATGACCATCAGGTGAGAGCAAGCACTCCATTAAGAGGCAATTGGGAGAGAAGTACCTCACCTGTTGCTCCAATTTTGCAAGGTGGTAATCTACTTAGTGGAAGTCTGAATGCAAGTTCTGATTTCTTGCACTCGGGAGAATCATCAACTACAACTATTGGTGCACCAGGAGTACCTCGTTCGTCAAGCCCTGACCCTGAAAACCAGAGGAGGATCTTTCCACCTGGTCATTTTTTCCAACAACAACCTAGTTTCTTACAGGAACTTAATCAGTGAACACAAATGTTATTCAAGCAGAAGAGAATTTTAACAACCCAATTACTTTGCTAGTTTAAATAAAATATCATTTGTTGATGGGATACTCATGTAAGAGAGTAAAACTTTTTTTTGGTATGTTCCTTTTGTCTGTTACAGAAACATTTAGAGACACCTTGTTAACTGTGCTATTGCTAGAATAAAGAGTTCCAGTTGAGTTGGTTGACAATGGATTGAAAATACCACTTTATTTCAGTTGTAATTTAAGAAAAATGCTAACAACCACATGACCAATCATTATGCGAAGTAAGGAAATAAAGTATTGAAACACGTCGTACTCATGCGCACGAAACGTTACGGAAATGATGTTTTCTAGAACATTCTTTGCAAAACAATTAATCAAGCAAACAAAAATCAGGCAATAGCTGATAATAGCAGCAAAAGAGCTGTGTCTAAATGCCTACAAATGCTTTTTTTTTTTGCAAGAAGGCATGCAAATCAGGGAGCACACAACTTTTAACTTTGCAAGTGACCTTTGGATGTTATTCTTTTAGATTATCCTTTTACCGCATACCTGTTAGAGTAACGTGGAATCGGAAAGCCTTACAAAGTAATGACGTATCGAGCGGTAGACTTAGAAAAGATACTTTACTTTACATTGTGTCTCTATGTACCCAGGCGCAACCTTATTTTTTTCTATGCTGTCGCTAGCCTGAGAAAACAGCCGACGTTTCGCGAGGTCGCCCCTGAGCTCTCGCAAAACGAGGACTCAAGTGGCGACCCCGTAAGACGTCGGTTGTTTTCTAAGGCTATGCTGTCGTTTTCACGGCACAGTTTTAAGCTTCAAACGTCTTAAAATAAAGACACCTGATTGATGGATCACGTGATTCGCAAATGTTTGGTCGTCAAAGTAAGGAACGCTTCTCATCCGACATGCCCATTTCTTTAGCAATCAATCTTTGTATTGTAATTTATACTCACAGTTAATCGACGTTGTCTCAGGTATAATCGTATTAGCCAATCTATACGTTGAAGCATACCCTATTAACGACAATTAACAGTTTTTTCACGGGCGCACGTTGGAAATTAGGTGACAGCGCCAAGATGGTTATAATCACTTCATACCCAACAAGCTGAATGATTTTGCCATATTTTGGACAAAAGTTTTCTCTGCAGCAAACATTTTTGAATGCCACAGCACTGTTAACATGTCATCCAATTTCCTTATAAGGTAAAAAGCAAGGTTATTCCCTGATAACCTGAGTGCGGTGAACCAATCAGAAAGCAAGAAATTTAATAAACCGTGACTGAAAATTTGATAATTATTGTGTTTAATTGATGTTCTAACAATTTCTTCTTTATGTTCTGTACATTTTACTCCGAGGATACTAGCCCATCGCGCAGTTTTATTCAGCACCCCACATAGCCAACTACAGTCCAGATATCAGCTGGATTTCAAGGACTTAGTTTGTTTCCAAGCTGAAGGAAGGGAAGTCTACATAGAAAAAGGGTTTGTAGGAAATATATCAAATGTCGAAGAAAAACAACTTACATTACACATGTACAACTTTTAATTTCAACAAACACATTTATATTTAAAAAAGCATCAGGAACATCCGCCATCAAAATTTACGTTGAAGCGAAGAAGGAGAAAATTCCAAGAAAAACAAACAAACAAAGAGAGTTCATAAGAAAGATGAAATGTTTACTATCCTTTTCCCTTTTGTGAAGAAAATTCATGTTGCGATCCTGTTGTTGTCTTCATTTGGTAGCCTGCGGTGCAGCTGGACGTGTCACTCAAAATCTAGATGTAGGAATATACCGGCGGTGTGGACTGTCTGCAACGCAGGCTATTTGTTTGGCTGAAAGTGCAGGGGCGCATGCTCCCTTAAGGGATTTGAATAGAGCTGCGTGGCGTGACGTGCTTGATCAGCCACTTGATCCGCATTTCGTCATCCACATATATCAATGGCGGAAGTTGTTTCACTAAGCGCCCGTTTTCTCGTTGTCATTGTTACTGTTTGTGTTCCTTTATCAGGTAAGAAATTTTCTCTTTCCGTTGTGTTTGAATGAATCTCTTTAAGCGAGGAAGTTTTCACAGCCGGTTCCAAACAGTATTCAGCGTAAATTCGTGATTACGGGTCTGTCTGCATCAGTTACTTGTTTAATGTCTGCTGTATTTCAACGTCAGATTAACTTTTCTGCTGGACAACTTGATATCAAAGTGCACCCAGTAAACTGTTGAAACATCAATTGACTTATTTAAGTATGGTGTCTTTGCAATGATGTGTTCTTTGGATTCCAAGCGTCTAATTACCGATGGGGTTAATTAAACTTCCAGTCAGTATGCTCCAAAAATAAGCATATTTTGCAAAGAGGTGCGAGTCCATAATAAGTGTAATATATATAACCTTTTATAATATAGCAACATGAATAAAATATCCAGGTTCCTCACGAGCTTTTGCTGGGTATATCTGTAATAACCCACAAGGCAAGTTAATGCTCCACTGCATCTAACTGAGACGCAGTCACACTTCGCCAACTTTTGTGACGTGCGTGAGTTTGCTTATCTTTTTTTTCTTTCGAGAGGAAATGAGAAGAACTACTTTCAGCTACGTTACGTCCAACTGTTGGCACAATATATGAGGCGAAGCTAAAATCAACTTTCCTCAGTCACGTAGGTGACCACAAATCTATCATTTGAATTGGCTCCTGACAAAGAGGTTGACGTCCTGACGTGTAGAATGGAACTTTATATTCTTAATTATCTACCCATCTCCTAAGTGTAGTAAAGTATTATCTGAAAGAAAGAAAAAAACAAAACAAAATACAATTTTGTTTCATGTGGACCATTTTATTTATTTGCTTTCTTTTGATAGATATGAACCCATCTTCCATTTAATACATTTGCCATAAAGGCCAAAAAATGACTCTTTTTAACATTTGGCCAATTCTTTGCAGATGCTCAATTTATCTGGACTGCTCCTCCTCCAGCTTGCAACCAAACTAACCCAGGGAATAACCCACTGACATTCAAACATCTGTTTTTCAAGTGCTAAATGGAAGCACCAATGTTATTCTGAGGTGGAATTACACTCTCTTAGCTAATCAAACCATCTCACTGACCTTTGTTGCCATTAATGATGGCGTTAACCCGCGCGATGATATAGGATTTGTAGTACCAGGCGGTACTTAAACAGTATATGACAGACGTGATCACAGGACTCGGTTCAGTATTGACAGTACGACCCATCCGTTGCATTAGCTATAAAGAACACGAAATGAGATTAAATTTCTTGCAGATGCTATATTTGTGTGGACTGCTCCTCCTCCAGCTTGGAACCAAACTAACCCAGGGAATAATCCCGCTGACATTCAAACTGCTGTTATCCAAGTGCTGAATGGAAGTACAGATTATCATGTGAGATGGAATTATACTCTTTTAGCTGGTCAGAGCATCACACTGGCCTTTGTTTCTATTAATGATGGCGTCAACCCGCAAGATGATGTAGGATTTGTAGTAGGCGGAAGTTCAACAGTTTATGACAGGCATGATTACAGGACTCGGTTCAGTATCGACAGCACGAGTGAATTTTCTACTTTGACAATAAACAAAGTCACTGAAAGAGAGAAAGCTATATTCCAGTGCAGGATTTCACTGACAGATGGAATTTCTTGGGCATATAACATACGGATTGATGTTAGAGGTATGGAATATTTGCCCAGGGCTTTTACTTAACTTGTTGCCAATGACGATGTTAGTCAAATTCACAAGGAACAGATGCTTGTACATTAAAAAAACGCCATTCTTGTAGCCATTCTTTTAGCAAATAAACATATCGCCATGATAAATTAGTTATTTTTTAATGCAAGATTGTAATGCGCATATGATTATACTCATAAAATATGCGCACTACAAGTGATAAATATTATTATCATTATTAGCCTTCATACCAGTCATTTCTCTTTATGACATTTTCACTATGGAAGGTTGACAACAGCGAACTTGTCAGTTTAAAACAGTTTTGAGCTGCCTACTGTAGCTTCTTGACGAGAGGCTTACTCCCCTTTATCCCTTTTCAACACACAATCCCGATGACCTCTGTACTGAAGCCTGAGAACATATAGAACACTCGTCGCCTTTATAAAGCAATTAAAGTCCGAAAAAACTGGAGAACTGAATCGACAGTGAATTTTAAAAAGACGAAAGCGAATTGAACGGGAACAGATGACGGGCTTGCGACAGTGTATTTTAAAAAGAACAATTTTTCTGAAAGCTTTAATATTAATTGTTGTTCTTCGTCTTGAAAAAGCTACATGAGATCAAGAGTTGAAACTTTGGAAGATATCTATGTGCCTCTTAAAGTAATAACAGGAACGTTTAAGCCAACACCTTGCATTTATCCGCGCCAAACAGTGCCGAAATAGTGTTTTTACACCATTTCGTGGAAACCAAGAGGTACAAATGACGTTGCTGTGGTTGTGTTACTGGTCCGTTGTTGTGTGTTGGGCATATTCAGAAATTATTTCCCTGTAGTTAAACTTGCCCATCAGGGTTCACTAATATGTGCTCCGTCCATGTATAAAACGGTTCTTATCCAGAAGGTGTTGCTCTGATAGCACTCAAGCCCCATGTGGCTTATTTACGTTTAGTCAGCCGTTGTTTTAAACGTCGTGTTCTTACTCGGGCCATGATCACAAGTAGACCGTAATATGAGTTTGTACGGACCTGAAATTGTAAACAATCCTGAAAAATTAAAAATGCAAACAATCGCCAGCTTTCTTCCGTAAAACCATTAAAAAAACCCAAAATGGTTTTCATACAGTAGTTTTGTTTCTCTACCGATATTTCCTGTCTACGCCCTCCTTTGCATAGCTTTTATCTCTCTCTCATCCTTCGTTATTTTGCTTTCAAAATGGAGGAAGGTTGAGCAGTCCACTCAGAATAAGACGAATTCGATTAAATGTCAGTAACAAACGCCTTGCACCGGAACTTTTTTTTTTTTAACTGAATGCAACCTTTATTACAACACAGACACATTGCTTACAATACTATTACAAGCTTACTGCAATAGAAATTACTTACGCTACATACGATACTATTGCTTATGCTACTGCTTATAATGCGTTTACTAACCCTACACATGCGGATTTTTTTAGAGTTCACAGTTTTTTCTTCTCTTTACTTTTTTTTAAATTTACATTAACACGCTACAAACAGTACTCTTATCATTACATTACTTACATACATTTACATACATACATACATACATACATACATAAACAAAAAAAATGCAAATGGTTTCACACAATCGAGTGAGTGCTCGATGCAAATACATGCAGAGCGGAATACTATAATTAAAAGATGGAGACTGCACGGACAGTTACTTAAGTTTCACGCACAAGGCGATCATCAGACTGTGCCGTTAATGGCAGTCGAAAGAAAATTTAAACTACATTCATGGAGGGCGGTTTGAGCGATCCTGCTTCTGATTGGCTGCATAAAACTTGTTTTCGTGCCTGCACTTTGTGATTAATTCAGATCTCTTATTAAGGAGAGTAGATCTGTCAGCGGATAGAATGCAGAGCTTCTCTGTCAGACACAAATTGCAGCGCGACGGGTTTCCCCTGTAAGAGCTTGCTTGCGTGACAATTGACCACTTGATCGAGAAATCGGTGTTTTTGTCTCTTTGGTCCCAGATGTACTTTGATAGGACAGTGTCGTGGGAATGCTTACGGTGCTTGAAAGAGAGCTTGTGGTTGTTGTATCTAGTTTTGAAGCTGTGTTCTGCCATGCCAATATAAACCTTTGTTTCGCCGGATGTGGTAGTGACAGTTGCTTTGTAGACGATGTTGTTGACAAGGCATGCACGGTCAAGAGGGCAAAGGTCCTTGTTTCTGCAGTTGCATGATTTAGACTCGGCGCGTGTGCCGCTATTTGCTAGGATCTTAGCGTTGTGGCTCTTGATGATGCTTGACATGTTCCCCGTGCAGCTATAGCTGACCTTCACATTACTCCTGTTGAATATCTTGTGTAATACGTGCGATTTGGGGAAGTGCTTGTCGATAAGGCGGAGGAACGAACTCGCAATGTTCGTCTGGACATTCTCGCTGTATGGCGGATTGAACCAAATGATGTTTCTTGGTCTGTTCCTGCGTCTGTGGCTTGTTTGGTTGTTGTTCCTCGCATATTGAAGGCACTCACGATAGCCGCTGGTCTTGAGGGCATCATTGTAGACCCGCGAGGCCTTATTAAATTCGTCGGCATCACAAGATAAGCTTGAAATTCTGGTGCTTATAGTTGCAGGTAGGTGCTTGATTATAGAAGGTGGGTGGTTGGACTTTGCGTTTATGTAAAGCGGATAGTTGTCTGGCTTTCTATACGGGCAAAACTTTCCGGTAGAGAGATTCAGTGTCACGTCAAGGTAATTGACAATTTTCAAATTTGATTGGGCTGTTATTTGAAGGCCTAGCTCTCCAATAATCTTTGAAAAATCTTTTCTCATCTTGTCAAGAGATCTTGCGCTCATATTCTTAAATACGGCCAGGCCATCATCCCTGTACAGGCCGATGTTTCCATTGGGATAGGCGGATGTAAGCTTGTGTAGGATATATAGACCCACCAGCTCACACACTTCAGCGCCATCGTAGCTGCCCATTGCTACATCGAACATAGGCGAATTACCTCTCTTGACCCATGGTTCGTTGTTGCTGAACAGAAGGGTCTTCCTCGAGTGCATGATAATCTCAATATCTTCATCAGAAATGGTAGTAAATTGCCTCGCGTAGTCTAGCGACAACTTTAGAAGGGCTTCAGAAATGGACGGATAGAAATCAACTATATCAAAAATCAGGAAGGTGTGCTGACTCTTGTCTTCTATATCAGAGAACCAATCGATAACAGAGCGTGTGTTTCTCCATTGGTTGGCGTTAGTTTGGGATCTGATGCTGTTGTTTACTCTGTCTAGTACTTGCTTGCTGATCAGCCCTAGATTATTCTTTGCTGGGTTAAGTAGCCTGCATTTGGGATTGTTTTGAAAGTTCTCCTTGTGGTCTTTAAGGGAGATAAATGCTTGCCTTCTTGCAGTTGATTCGATCCTATCACCAATTTCAAGCTTGGCAGTGATGTCATTCAGCTCCTGGTTCACATTGCTAATGGATTGCTCGTCTGATTTACGGTAGCTCTTGGTGATGTTCTCTCTTAGTAGCTTCTCGTATTCGGGTTTTTCAAGTTCGTAGACATTTCTTGACCTATCCGCAAACACGAGAACTTTATCAGACGAGTTGATCTTCTTGACATCACGCTTCAGCTTGTCTTGAAAGCTGTTTCTGACCTTCTTGAACCTTAGGTTTTCTATCATCTTAAACATGTCGTCTTCAAACGGCTTTAGGTCTTCAATTGGCGGCGGGCATCTTCTGGATTTTAAGTTGAACTTGCCAGACCGGCTCTCAGCAGACGGGTTAAGGAAGAAAAAAGCCTTCCATCGCATTCTCTTCAAGACACTTTCAACCTTATCGAGCAGTTTGATCTTGTACGTTTTCAAGGGAGGGATCGGGATGTCCTTCATGGAGTAGTCAAAACTTAGTTTTTCCATCTTTGCTGGGATCCGTGAAACAGAGAGTGCTCTACTCGAAAGGAGCAGTAGAAGAGAATGCGATGGAAGGCTTTTTTCTTCCTTAACCCGTCTGCTGAGAGCCGGTCTGGCAAGTTCAACTTAAAATCCAGAAGATGCCCGCCGCCAATTGAAGACCTAAAGCCGTTTGAAGACGACATGTTTAAGATGATAGAAAACCTAAGGTTCAAGAAGGTCAGAAACAGCTTTCAAGACAAGCTGAAGCGTGATGTCAAGAAGATCAACTCGTCTGATAAAGTTCTCGTGTTTGCGGATAAGTCAAGAAATGTCTACGAACTTGAAAAACCCGAATACGAGAAGCTACTAAGAGAGAACATCACCAAGAGCTACCGTAAATCAGACGAGCAATCCATTAGCAATGTGAACCAGGAGCTGAATGACATCACTGCCAAGCTTGAAATTGGTGATAGGATCGAATCAACTGCAAGAAGGCAAGCATTTATCTCCCTTAAAGACCACAAGGAGAACTTTCAAAACAATCCCAAATGCAGGCTACTTAACCCAGCAAAGAATAATCTAGGGCTGATCAGCAAGCAAGTACTAGACAGAGTAAACAACAGCATCAGATCCCAAACTAACGCCAACCAATGGAGAAACACACGCTCTGTTATCGATTGGTTCTCTGATATAGAAGACAAGAGTCAGCACACCTTCCTGATTTTTGATATAGTTGATTTCTATCCGTCCATTTCTGAAGCCCTTCTAAAGTTGTCGCTAGACTACGCGAGGCAATTTACTACCATTTCTGATGAAGATATTGAGATTATCATGCACTCGAGGAAGACCCTTCTGTTCAGCAACAACGAACCATGGGTCAAGAGAGGTAATTCGCCTATGTTCGATGTAGCAATGGGCAGCTACGATGGCGCTGAAGTGTGTGAGCTGGTGGGTCTATATATCCTACACAAGCTTACATCCGCCTATCCCAATGGAAACATCGGCCTGTACAGGGATGATGGCCTGGCCGTATTTAAGAATATGAGCGCAAGATCTCTTGACAAGATGAGAAAAGATTTTTCAAAGATTATTGGAGAGCTAGGCCTTCAAATAACAGCCCAATCAAATTTGAAAATTGTCAATTACCTTGACGTGACACTGAATCTCTCTACCGGAAAGTTTTGCCCGTATAGAAAGCCAGACAACTATCCGCTTTACATAAACGCAAAGTCCAACCACCCACCTTCTATAATCAAGCACCTACCTGCAACTATAAGCACCAGAATTTCAAGCTTATCTTGTGATGCCGACGAATTTAATAAGGCCTCGCGGGTCTACAATGATGCCCTCAAGACCAGCGGCTATCGTGAGTGCCTTCAATATGCGAGGAACAACAACCAAACAAGCCACAGACGCAGGAACAGACCAAGAAACATCATTTGGTTCAATCCGCCATACAGCGAGAATGTCCAGACGAACATTGCGAGTTCGTTCCTCCGCCTTATCGACAAGCACTTCCCCAAATCGCACGTATTACACAAGATATTCAACAGGAGTAATGTGAAGGTCAGCTATAGCTGCACGGGGAACATGTCAAGCATCATCAAGAGCCACAACGCTAAGATCCTAGCAAATAGCGGCACACGCGCCGAGTCTAAATCATGCAACTGCAGAAACAAGGACCTTTGCCCTCTTGACCGTGCATGCCTTGTCAACAACATCGTCTACAAAGCAACTGTCACTACCACATCCGGCGAAACAAAGGTTTATATTGGCATGGCAGAACACAGCTTCAAAACTAGATACAACAACCACAAGCTCTCTTTCAAGCACCGTAAGCATTCCCACGACACTGTCCTATCAAAGTACATCTGGGACCAAAGAGACAAAAACACCGATTTCTCGATCAAGTGGTCAATTGTCACGCAAGCAAGCTCTTACAGGGGAAACCCGTCGCGCTGCAATTTGTGTCTGACAGAGAAGCTCTGCATTCTATCCGCTGACAGATCTACTCTCCTTAATAAGAGATCTGAATTAATCACAAAGTGCAGGCACGAAAACAAGTTTTATGCAGCCAATCAGAAGCAGGATCGCTCAAACCGCCCTCCATGAATGTAGTTTAAATTTTCTTTCGACTGCCATTAACGGCACAGTCTGATGATCGCCTTGTGCGTGAAACTTAAGTAACTGTCCGTGCAGTCTCCATCTTTTAATTATAGTACATACATACATACATACATACATACATACATACATACATACATACATACATACATACATACATACATACATACATATTTACAAATTAAATTAAATTTACTGGTTATCTACAAATTAAATATCTATTTACATGATTACAACTTGCTACTGAGAGAAAGCTAAGTCCTATTTAAAACATTTAATCTGTATACTTTCTCCATTTACGTTTGTGACTGGACTCCTTGTTATTTAATTTCCCTATTTGTAACTCTAAACGATAAACGTATTCAACCTTATTTGCAAAGATTCTGTAAGATGAATGGACACGTTTCATGCGACATTCATAGATGTGTTGCTTTGCTAAGATTATAAGATGATTGATTAGTAGAAAGTCTTCCTTCCTTTGCCATATTCCAAAAACTATATTAGTGCTTGAAAGTTCCTCCAGAACTATCTTTATTTTTTACACCAGCTAATGAAGTCCAGCCAGAAACTCTTTGTATAGGGACATGTAATAAATAAATGTTCAAGGGATTCGCTCTCTTGTTCACAGAATGTGCATAGTGGTGAAGTTGTCAAACCTATTTTGTTAAGGAATGAGTTCGTGGATGAGTATCTGTTTAAGATTTTATACTGGAATTCCCGAGATTTTGTATCCATAAGAACCATAAATGGCAATTCATACATTTCATGCCATTCCGAGCATGTACTTGAGAATTGATCCTTATACTTCGCTTGTGCAGTTGGAGCGGTCTCATATTGTGATCGTACCTTCTTGTAAATATTTTTAGAAATAGCTTTATCGATTGGCACATGCTCGTTCCTTAAAAGTAGTTTGATATGATCATTTAAAACAAAAGCTTTCTCACTTTTGGGCCCTTAAAATATCAAAGAATTTCGCCAATGCGTCGGTAGGGCGTCATAAATTTGCATCAAATGAAACATTTCCATAGGTGTGAAATTTGATTCACTTAGGTTCTGCTTGACAATTACAGTGTGTTGCCCAGTTTTCGTACACTTTAATTTGTAATCGCTATATCTTTTCGTCTGTGCGACGAAAATTTCTGAATTTTCTAATAAAGATAGCCCATTTACTTACCTTCAATATATAAAACGATTGGCCGCTTGATCGACGTACGTTCAAAATTATGCCATTTTTCCCGAAACTCCTAAGTTGCCCAGTCTTCGTACACCTGGCCCAGTTTTCGTACATCGACAAAACAACATTTCTCCACGAAAACGCTCGACGCAAACTGATGTGTCAGCCACCCTGCTGAGTGCTTATCGTGTTTTCTCTTCGGTTTGTGAATAAATATCGGCTTAGCGACCAAAATTTGGCGTACAAAGCAAATGGTTATTCGGGGGGTGGATGTTTAATCGATCCTGCAGTGTTGATTTTTTGGTCCCTCACTTTTGGGCGGCTTTTCTTACGCTCAATCCACTGTCTCGTACGTCATTTACTGCCTTGGTAAAGGTAGTTGACAGGTTACTATTCTGCGTATTACAACTCTTAAGAAAAGGCCTGTATAAGATTCGACGTTTTCCTACCGTTTCCGCTGACGCCTTTAGAATAGCAAACTCTTTACTTCCGTTTCCGCTTACGCTTGCTTTTCTTACCTACTTTTGTAAATGTTTATTAGAATCGCAACGGAGTGAAAAAATCAGTAAAACCGGTAAGCTAACGATATTTCACGGTGTATGTCAACATTCTATGCATAGACATCTACCTTAGTTAACTATTTGACGATTTAGATTGTTTGCGTGGGATTACGTTTATTAAATATTCGTGACCTTTGCGTGACCTGGATGTAAAGCGTCGCTGTTATACCACAACAAATACATGTAGTGTATCGTACTTTGCAAGGATTGTTGTGTAATCTTTGCTGCACTTGCGACCTATTAGTTTTCGAACAGTAAAGTTTAATATTCAGTTCTTTAACTTATCTAAAAATAGGTTTTGAGAAAGGCGCAGCTAAGTGTACGAAAACTGGCACAGTAGGTCAAAATGTATGCGAAGATTCTCACCGCTAAAATTCAGGAGCAGTTAAATTTAAGCTGGCGTTGAAAGTTTTTCCATTCACTTTCATCTTTTGTCTATCATCTGTCCAAAAATCATGAAGTTCCTTGCAAAATTACCAGCAAAACGGGCTATTTGTTCATCTACAATACCTTTACTGTGCAGTGAGAAGTGCAAGTATTAGCCGCTAAACTTTTACTCACCTCGAAAGAAATTGTCCGCACTGACCTGCCTCTTCGTCAAAAAGCCCGGCAAAACCGGCAATTTGTAGCTGAGATGTTCCTTTTACTTTTGGAATTCTTCGGTTGACGAAGATTTAAATGACCGACGAAAATAATCGAATAAAGTTCTTTTTGTACGAAAACTGGGCCCGTACGAGAACTGGGCAACATACTGTACTTCATTCTTGTCATTTACAAGATCTTCAAGCGTGACTATTCCTTTCTTAAATAAGCTGTAATGAAACACGGATTTTCCATCAATTAAAATGTGTTTGTTGTTCCATATTACTGTACTGGCTCTTGCAATGTTTTGAATGTTTGCTTCCGTTGCCGCGGAGTGTTCAGCGAAGACTTGTAAACACTGTTCATAAAATCTCGGCAGTTTGATAGGAAGTTTCTTAATGTCAAATCCACAACCTAGGACTAATTTACCACCAACATTTCTAGTTTTAAATAATGGGTTCCTTCTGTGAGTACCGGAGAACGAATGACGTAAAACAAAAGAAACAAAAGACAGAAAACAATTCAACTCCAAAATAGAAGCAAATTACAATGTCTTACAAACAAAAGAAGGACAATGTGCTCCGGTACCTGAAGAAAGACCCAAATAATGCGAGAGGATTAATTTCCAGCTACTTTGCTGCGCCTCAACAAATTTTTTGCAGCACATGATTCGCTGTGTCTTAATGATTGATTCCAAATGTGGTGCCCTTAAGCCACCGTTTTCCACATCACATATCAAGGCTGAGCGTTTAACTTTATCCTTTCCTTTCCAAATAAAATTAAATAAAATTTGGTTTGCTTCCTTGATGATGTCTTTGTGTACGAGATGACATGAAGATCGGAACGACAAATGTTTTTATGATTTGTATTCCACCAAGCACTGTTAGCTTTCTCCAATTCCAAAACTGCAGCTTTTCTCTGATAGATTTCAAAATTTCATCAAAATTCAGCGTTTTCCAATGGGCTTGATCGTACGTAAAATGAACACCTAAAATCCTGATAGCCCGTTTAATAGTGATATTTCTGTAGGCGGAGACTGTTAGCGTCGGCGACGTTTGTTTGTTGTTTCCCAATAACATTACCTCTGTTTTTTGGTAATTGATTTTTAGCCCAGAGCATAAGGTGAAACTATCCACAGTTTCCAACAAGGCATTGAGAGAGGTATAATTTCTCAGAAAAACTGTCAAGTCATCAGCAAAAATCTCTAATTCAATCTCCTCGTTATCCACTAGTATACCTTGAATTTCTTTGTTAAGACGAATGTTAATAGCTAAGATTTCTAAACAGGTGATGAAGAAATATGGAGACAATGGTCACCTTGTCTGACACCTTTAAGAACTTTGAATGGGGCAGTTGTGAAACCATTGTTCATTACTGTACTGAGAATGTTTTTATAAAAAGTTTGTACCCGGCGAATCAAAGACGGGCCAAAGTTGAAAATAGAAAGCGCCTTGATCATGAAGATACGATTAACAGAATCGAAAGCTTTTTGGAAATCTATAGCTACTAATAATCCCTGGATTTTATTCCTTTCTGTGTATTCTAAGATGTCATCTATTGTTCTCACGGCATCAAGGATCGTTCTGCCCTTTACGTAGGCGTTTTGATTGAAATGTATTATCTTAGGCAATACCTTATGAAGTCTTGTGGCGATTGCCTTTGAGCCAATTTCAGTGTCAACCTTAATCAACGAAATAGGTCTCCAATTTCTTATGTGTCGCTTGTCTTTCCCTTTCTTTTCTATTAACTTAATGACGACCTGTTTTTGAGTATTTGAAAGTTCACCAAAGTCATAGGAATAATTAAGACAATCAACAAGTAAATTTCCTAAGGAATTCCAAAACGTTTTAAAAAATTCAACGGTGAGGCCATCGTTACCGGGCGATTTGTCATTTTCGAACGACTGAAGGCAATCAAAGCACTCTCTAACCGACAGCTTTCCTTCACAAACACTTTTCATTTCATCAGTAAGTTTATGAGTTTCTGGTCTTTGCAAGAATGGATGATTTTCATCTACCACCTCTTCGTTTGCCGCGTACAAATCCGAGTAAAAATTTTCAATTTCCTTCATAATTTTCTTTGGATTTGTGGTGAGGGTGCCTTCATTAGTAAGCATCTTTCGCATACAACATCTTGTTCCCCCTGTAAGATTTAAGCCCTAAAAAATATTTGTTGCTTTTCTCACCTTGTTCATACCAATTTGCCGTCGAACGAATTATTGCTCCTTTGGCAATGTAATCAAAATGCGAGTCAGATTTCATTTTTAAGCATTCTAAATTCTCAAAGTTTGACGTAGATGAGTCAATTGAGAGTGCTTCCTCAGCTTGCTTTAGTGATCCACCAAGTCTTGCCTTTTGTTTTGAGCTTTTTCTTTACCATATTTTATAGTAAATTGCCGCACTCGATATTTAATCAGTTCCCATAAAACTCTTTTATCGGTCACTTCATTAAATTCCTCTAGCCATTCTGGTATTTTTGCATTAATTGCGGAAACATAGTTTTCAGCCTCAGTTAGACTGGAGTTAAATTTCCAATATGACGAGCCACGTATTTGTTCGTCCAGACTATTGAAGGAGATAACTATTGCCGAATGATCAGTCCTTATAGCTGGTTTAATACTAGTCTCCTCTACCTCATCTTGACAAAAATCGCTAACAAGCCAAAAATCTAATCTCCTCTGGATAAGGGGCTTCTTCTGTCTCCAGGTGAAAAGCTTGATTTCCGGGTTTCGGATTCTCCATATATCAATTAAGTCATAATTTAAGCAGATGTCATCCAAAATTTTCGATGACCCTTTTATCAGTCACTTCATTAAATTCCTCTAGCCATTCTGGTATATTTGCATTAATTGCGAAAACATAGTTTTCATCCTCACTTAGACTGGAGTTAAATTTCCAATATGACGGGCCACGTATCTGTTCGTCCAGACTATTGAAGATAACTATTGCCGAATGATCAGTCCTTATAGCTGTTTTAATACTAGTCTCCTCTACCTCATCTTGACAAAAATCGCTAACAAGCCAAAAATCTAATCTCCTCTGGATAAGGGGCTTCTTTTGTCTCCAGGTGAAAAGCTTGATTTCCGGGTTTCAGATTCTCCATATATCAATTAAGTCATAATTTAAGGACGTTCGCGCGAAAAACTTCTACAATACAGATTTTTTTCATACTTTGGCTACTGTCAGATAATGAGTTACCTATGTCAGAAATGGAAAAAAATTGGGGGGTCACCGACTTCGTTTTCGAAATAAAGCGCGTCAAAAACTACCCCAATTTTGACAAATCGGCCCTCGTAACTCGGCATGGCCTCAGTGCTTGTTAGTTGAAAAATATTAAAAATGATTCGCTGTAGACCCACTTTCTTAGTCAAATTTTACTTAAGTGGGTCTGTTAAGTAAATAATTTGAACCGGTGTCATCCTTTTAGTTAAATTCAACCTCTAAGATCGACTTTAACGAACACCGTGCAGCTTCGATAATAGTAGAATTCGATGATGCGAGGGCAGAAAAGTTGAAAAAAAATTAAACTTCTACAATACAGATTTTCTTTAATTTTTCACAAAACGTAGATAATCGACAAAGAAAGTGAACTATCAAAAGAAAACATGGGGTCACCGAACATTTAAGAGAGTTAAACCCGTGTATAGATATTAAAGTGCCCACTAGCGCTATATATCTCCACATTTCTTCAACAGCGCGCGCGCTCAATGCATGACGTGGCATGACATCACGAAGTGAATTGCGTGCGCAGTAAGGATGCGCAGAAACAATTGGCGCGAACGTCCTTAAGCAGATGTCATCCAAAATGTTCGATGACTCTTTCACCTTAGGGACTCCTCCGGAGCAATCCAGATCTGGATCATTGACAACATTAAAATCTCCCCCAGTTATAATTCCTTGATTCTGACAAGTAACGAAACCGTCTAATTTTTGTTGTAAGTCTTCGAAAAAGTAGCATTGCTCTTTTGTCTTATTAGATGCATATATGTTGCCCATAATATAGTTAGAACCTTGTACGGATACATCCAGCAAAATGTACCGTCCATTATCATCTGCCAGTTTGGATTTCATGTCAAATTCTAAGCCGTCTTTTATCAATACTAATACACCACAGCTATGATTAGAGCCATGTGCGAAGAACATTGGACCTTTCCACTGACACCTCCAGTTATTTTCAATTTCTTTTGAACTGTAGGTTTCTTGTAAAAAGATAACATCTGCATTTTGCTTTTGAAGCCAAATACCTCGAACGTTTAAGGACAACATTTTAAAATTTAGACTATTGTTCTCGAAATGTAGAGTTAATGATAATTTGGACCAAATTGTCTCCCCCCAGTAAAATGCATCACAAAAGGTAATAGATTTAAGGTGATGAAATCGTAACAAATAAATATTAAAACTACTACACAGAAATAGCACACCTAGACAATTTAACATATAGACACAAACACACATCGAATTTGATTAAAGAGGCCGCTAGAAATAATCCTAGATGTGACCTTTTGATTTGGGCCAGCAAAAGTAATAAAAGTGCTGCTGTTGCATCGTGGCGGCGGCTCATCCGCCGCGTTCAAGTAGGGATATAAGCATGATTTAAGAGAACTTGTAGCCGAATAGTGGCTTAGGGCAAAATTTACATAAACATATAAAGAAAATCAAGAGATACCAAGTGGTTTTCCTATAGGCCAAAGTTTCCCTCTAACAAACAACTTATCTGGTTGAGATTTACTGAAATAAGCGGGAATTCCTCTCTTTTTAGCCTCTTCAAAGGTTTCCATTTTTCGCTTTCGTCTGTTGATGATCTCGGTTGGGAGGTCTTGAAAGATTTGGAAGTCAGTGTCTTTTAGTCTGCGTCCCAGCGAAAATAATTGTTGAACGTCTTTGTATCTAAGAAAGCAGGCCAAGATTGGGCGAGGTTTTCCCTGACTCTTGCCAACACGGTGGAGTCTTTGGATTTCAACATTGTGGGCGTCCGCAAAACCAAGCTCACGTTCCAAGAACTCTCTGACAATTTTCTCCGTGTCTTCGCTTCCGGCGTTCGATGCTGTCGTGGGTTCTTCGGGTATGTTCATAAATTTAATGTTTTCTCGCCGGGAGTATGCTTCTAAATATAAGTTTTTCGTGTAGATTTCATTTATCATGTCTTCGTTCGTCTTTGCTTTTGTTGAGAAATCCGTTATCAGTGTCCGCTTTCTGGAACGCATCTACTTTCTCCTCGAGATCCTCCCCAGAGAAGTTTAGGCTGGCTTTCAGATCATCTATGTCTTTCTTTGCTGTCGCTTGCAAACCTTCTAATTTTTCTGTTCGCCTTTCCAAGTTCTCTAGCTTGGATTCGATTTTCTTCAGGGAGGATTCTATCACGTCCAGTTTTTCCAACTTTTCCAAAATTGATTTCAACGTTGTGGCGAGGTCTTGCGACATATTCAAAGCTGTCATCACTTCATCCTCGTGCTGCGGTCCTGATTGAATTGGAGAGGTGGATTGCTTGGATTTTTTGGTTTCTGGTGAGCTAACAGTTTCGTCAGAAGAGGCCGATGGCCTAGGTCTTCTCTTGTTCAGGAATTGGTCGAGAAATTCAGCCATTTGCCACTAAGGCATTCAGAAATGGGCGGATAGCCGCGAACAACGTCCTCACACCGCCATTGCTCGACCCAGACCCCGGAACTTGCATATTTCAACGCTACAACGAACAATTATTAATCATTTGAACGCGTAAAAATATGTTGCGATGCTTTTGCTGTTATGTGAAAACAGTTGAATAACTTAGACTTCGTCAAATTCACATTCGGTCAACCTTTGTTAGCGGCGCCTGTATGTGAACACATTTGAGAAGAGCTAAGAAGATCTAAGAATGACATTTTGAGTACATCTTGACCCGTCCAGCTCATGCACCAAAGATTAAACTTGATTTAAAAAGCAACTTACGTTATTCAAGTATGCAACCTGGAATCTAAATTTGACTCTTCACACTGGCCGTGAAAACGGACAGAAGTGTGCCCTTAAATAAACGGACGCCTGGATTAATTCGTAAATAATATAAAACGATCTACCTATTTTTTTAAATTAATTACACCGAAACATTATCTAAAACGACGATTTTGGAATTTTGAAATTTCAACACAGTGTATTGTGCTTAATTTTTTTCACGTAGACCATTTTATTTTCTATTTTATTTGTATTATCTTTAATAAGGAAAATAAAATGAAAGGTGTCAGCATTTGACTAATTTCTTGCAGATGCTATATTTATGTGGACTGCACCTCCCCCAGCTTGGAACCAAACTACCCAAGGGAATAATCCCGCTGACATTCAAGCTGCTGTTATTAAAGTGCTGAATGGAAGTACTAATGTCATTGTAAGGTGGAATTACACTCTTTTAGCTGGTCAGAGCATCTTATTGACCACCTTTGGCATTAAGGATAGTATTAAACCGCTAGATGATATAGGACTTGTAATAAGCGGAAATCCTATAGTATACGACAGGAATGATTACAGTAATCGGTTCAGTATCGACAGTACGAATGAATTTTCCTCTTTAACAATAAGCACCGTGTCTGAAAGAGAAAACGCTACATTCCAGTGCAGGATTTCACTGACAGCTGGATCTTCTTGGGCATACAACGTACGGATTGAAGTTACAGGTATGGCGAAACCATTTACTTAGGATACATCTTATCGTTAGCTGAATCTAATGCAGGACGCGTTTCATAACGAACCTAGTAAATATGAGCTAAAACCTTCGACAGAAGTAGTTGGGAGGTCCACGAAAAGATGGATGATTTCAAGACTTCGCGTGAAAAAGCATTTTGAAATAGCTAACTTGAGCGTTTTGATGCCATCTCTCCCCTCTCCGTTTCAATGTTGCACCCTTGCAGGCCAGCCTCGTGCTGGTAAATTTATTTGTCTCTCAACATTGAGATGAGAGGGCAATTTAGTAAACTACCCGACACTTCTGGTGATACAGTGGCGATGGTTGTATCTCGCCATGGGTGTCTCTGTACCTTAGTGATCAGAGCATGAGACCAGTGTGCGAAAGTCATGGATTCGTGTCTCATGCCTTAAGCCTTCATCCGTGGAATTTTACTATCATTCGCACATCATCGACATCATTCGCTTCTGTACACTAATGACACTGTTGAGTTTTAGCTTTATGTGCATTCCTTCTACGTCCCCGAAAGAATAGAAAACCAGATTGTCTGATTCCTGCTCGGTGTCAGACACCGGAGTACTTCTTTCCACTTCTTAAAGGAAGGTTGTTTCTTTTCGTTGTGTCCAAAATGCTGCTACTGAAGCCAGGGCCAAAGTTAACCGGACAAATTGGAAGAAAATATCAATGAATTCCTGCTCAATCGCTTAGCCAATCAAAGGCCGCAAAGAGCAATGATTCGGAGTGTAAATTTTGAAATGGTTGAAAGTTTCGCCAATGTTTTAAGTCAGGTTAACGCAGGGAGTTCATTACTTCTATATGAAATTTTAAGCAACAAAGCATACTCGAGGGAATTGAAGTAGTGAACTTATGTGAAGTAAAGTGAAGTGGTGTTTTATTGTGCCTCTTAGAAACAAGCGAACTCTGCCCCAAAAGCGCGGTATCATGTCTAAAAGTCCACGCGAGTGACCACGAGTGAGAATGCACAAAAATATTATTATAATCGTTAATATTTAACAATTATTCTACGAGGGCGCGCTGGATATGAAATGATAGATAACCAACGAGGCGCGTAGCGCCGAGTTGGTTATAATCATTTGATATCCAGCAAGCCCGAGTAGAATAATTGTTTTATTAAAAACTTAACTACTATTTTTGTTTAAAAAAATCAAGAAAGAAAGAGAAAAATGACAAAAGGGATAAAAAGGGAGCAAGAATCGATCACATGACTAAACGAAAAAGGCGCCAAAACCTTGCGAAGTGTTGCAGCGTTTCATTGCAAAGCTGAATGAATCAATGAAAACTGCTCGAAAGTGAACGAAGTGGCACAAGTTTGGGAAAAAAATCTTCTAATCATTGGCTCTGAAATATGGTACATGTTTGATTTTTCCCGAAACATTGTTGTAATCATCGTTCAAAGCGGATTGAAGCTGTACAATTTCACCATATTAGCTGCTGGAGTTGAAACAGAACAAGTTTGTAATCTGTTCGCACAACGGAGCCATCATGTGCGTGTTTGATCGAAATGAAGACAGAACCAATTTGAACTTGAAGAAGTAATTTCTATGCAGCTCAGAAGCAAGATTACTGTAGCGAGGAACATTAGAATTCACCATCATAGTTTGTTTAATGCAAAGCACAAAATGCAGTTGTTCTCGGGTTAGAGGTTGCGGACGGAATGGTAAAAACAACATTCAAACAACTGGAAAAGCGATTCAACTCCGTTTACATGGCATCCGATTTCTATCTGAGCATTTGGACCTGTTGGAACACAGAGCTACAACGAGTGCAGGTAAACCAGTGTCAATTTTGCGTGTTAAAGCCGAAAAACATTTTCGCCCTTCCTGCGGCCTTTTTGGTAGTTTGCAGCTGTAGTTTGTTTAGTACTTGTTTAGACTGCTTCATGATTTTCGCACCGAATCGTCATGAATGTGTGACAGTTGTTATTAAATGCTTCTGCTCCATTTCACTGTGTTTTATTTTGTCCAGTGTCTTGATATTTTGAAGTGGAAAGGCTTCCTGATAAAACCTACCGTTTGTTCAATTTTAATGATCGACGTGACGATCGATGAAAGAAATTAATTGTAAACACAACGCTCAATGCTTAAATTTCTAATTTCTTTTTCTGCACAGTTTCTTCAAACAATTTTGACTTGTGTTAGACGACGCTGTTAGTGACGCTGTTGGAATTTCTGCTTAATTCAAATTCGCTGCCAAGTGATTTTTCTTGTCTATATTTCTCGCCGGGTTGCGGGCGAGGAAAAAACTTCCAGCTCATTTTGTTCATTTTGTTGTTGAGTGTTCATTGTCCATATTTGGTCACAGCAGGTATATGAGCTGATAGCCTGGCTCCGTTCAGCCAATCAGAATGGTAGAAATCCAATATACCTAGTCCAGTTTTTAATAAATAGATTTAGCCAAGCCTAAAAGCGGAACTCCAATTTTTATTTATTTATTTATTTATTATTATTTATTTTATTTATTATTATTTTATTTATTTATTATTATTATTATTATTATTATTATTATTATTATTATTATCTCAAGTGGTACCTGACAGCAATATTATAGTTTAGGTAATTATTAGTAAATACACCTCTCATCAAATTAGAATCTGCATACCTGGCAACCTTATAAAATCAGAAATAGGGACCACCCCCCCCCATGCTCACCCCAGTCCTGGGGGAGTGCCCTGCCCCCCCCCCCACTGCCCCCCAACACTGAGCAGGGTCTAGGATGCTCTAGGGTTTTTGCATTAATTTTTAAAAATATTGCCTGTACTGTACTGTCTTAGCATTAGAATTCTCAGGTGTTGTTTAATGGTCTCAAGCACCACATGTATTGCACAAAACAAACGAAAAGTCAAAAAAAGACCAATTGAAGACCAATCTTTAATAATCCAGTTCCAAATTGTCTTTTTTTCCTGGAAAATCGGAATGTCCCGATTTTTTTAGGTTTTGAAACTCCAAAATTGGGACAATTCCCATTAAATGGGGACGGATGGCAGGTATGAACCTGTTTTACAAAATCCTAAATAAGCCCCAGTTTTAGGTTGTAAACTTAAATATTGGGCACAATAATTATTTTTGTTCACCTTACCTCGGCCTTTTCTCTGCCACAAGTCTACGGTTTAATTTATTTACATTTTTGCAGAGTTGTCAAATTGCATAGACAAGGTACTAATTGAAAAATACCTCCACCTTATTCAGTGGTTTGACAGATAAGTTGTGTGGTATAGAGCGAGGAAAAATGCGAGCAATGAGTACCGGTAAAATGTCCTTGACCATTATCTGTAAAACCACTGAATGATATTTATTATTCCACTACAATATTTGCCTATCATTTTAAATGATTTATTCAATGAGTGATTTGAAACCGGGACACTACAGTGCAATACACTCATACCCTCATGTATGTGTTTCCCCCTTATATGATAAACTGATGCTATAGTGGAATAACAATGTACCTTGTTTACTCTTATTGATGCCCAGGGACTATTATATTAAAATCAATCTCTTTAAGTACCCATCAGTCATGAATCAACCACTCAACCACTTAGTTGATAAATCGGTCAATCAGTCAATTAAAAATTTGTGACTAACAGTGTTGCCAACGCGAATAACAAATGGTCCAGTAACCACTAGTGACTTTATTTGATGCACAGATTATGACTCACTATGTTACTACCCCTGACTGTGATGGTAGTAAATCTTGTGGTTGAATTTGTTTTTGGTTTGATCATTAGCCTTTACACTGCATCTAATGTCACCAATGAGCAATGTTACTGATTGTCATAATCTGGTAGCAAAGAGAAACAAAAAGAAAAGCCTCTTCATAAATCATTTCAGGATAGTCAGAAACCTGTCATGTAATGAACTGACAGGAGGGGATCAGACTGTGGTGAATCCATCATTTGAAATAGTTTTCCCTGTCAAGTGAATTCAAGCAAATAAGTCTGAATCATTATTCCTGGGAAGTTAGTTGTGTGTGTGCTTGTGTGTGTGTGTGTGGGGGGGGGGGGGGGGAGAGGGGAGTAGGGTTACTCCCAAATAACTGAAATGCTACTGGTGTATGGATGTGTTACTGAGGGAACATGAAGTGTATGTGGATACAGTCAAACTAATCACCAACATCAAAATTTACCAAAAAAAACAAAAACAAAAATATAAAACCTTATTTCAAAACTGCTCTTAAAATTTTTTATTTCAATTGATAATGTCTGCCTGGGAACATACATGTAGCTAAGAGTACAAATTTATTAACCAAAGCCTTACAATAAACTGCCATATTTTTTCTGACATCAGGTTGATGGAATAAAAACCTGTATGGGAAACAAAGCAGAGTTTAATTATCTCAGTTGCCAAAAGTAAGCCCGTGGCTTTAGGGAGGTTCTAAGGATATTTGTGCAATTTTTTTCTGCGCATCCATACTGCGCACACAATTCACAAAATTGGCATTATGTCATGCCATGTCATGCACTGAGCATGCACGCTCGCATGAAAAACTACCCCAAATGTTTTAAGACACTGTAAACTGCCGCTTATAAGCCCTAGGCTGATACAACTTTGTAAGGGGTTTTCGGTGGGCTTATAAATGGAGGGGCTTATATCCGGGGGGGCTTATAAGCGGGATAAGAAAAACATTACAAAATGAGCCACAGCAGTGTTGATCGAAATACGTTTTTAATGTACCAGTTTGTAATTAACCCTTGAAATGTCACAATAAATCGAATTCACTTCAATTTTAACAACAAAATCAAAACTGCAACAACGCGAACATAACCGGAACATAACAAAACAGAAGCTCAGAGTTAATCTTTGCAGTTTTCTGTGAGAGTGCTTAATATTAAGGAAACAGGGAAAACTAGAGGAGGGCTTATATCTGGGGGGGGGGGGTGGCATATTACCGGATGTATTTTTTGTTTACAGGTGGATGGGCCTATAGCCGGGGGGGGGGGGCTTGTAAGCAGGTGGGCTTATAAGCGGCAGTTTACGGTATTTGTTTTCAGTTTTGAGCATGTGCATTTAAATAAGTGGCATTGAAGCAATCCAAGGGGATGTAGGGTAAACTGTATTTTTCAAGATGGTTGGTCTCATGTAAATACTTATGCCAGTCTGAATTTCAGACTGGTCTCATGTAAACAAAATTGCACCAGTCTGAGTTTACACTGTTTTAATGAAATCAGGGTTTTACTGCCCCTGGGTATAACAACATCCTCGAGCGCTGCTCAACTTTAGTCTGAGGGGGTGTTTGCATGACACCAGTTCATTGTATGCTTTTCATTCTGCTACAAGTTTACCCCAGTTCCCTCTTGCTTCTCTGTATTTGTTATATGATTACAACACAAAATCTCGTAACAGTGCAAGCCATACCTGGGTGAGTTCATACCGGTATCACGTAAACATGGTGTAACTATTTGATTCATTCTGCATTAAGTTACCCCCTGTAATTAACCATATTGCCATCCAGATAAATCTCACATCACCGTGAAAAAAGGATTTTGTAACTTGAGGAAGGGAGATTCTTAACTACAAATCTCGCATTGTTGCTAAGGGATTTTTGTGGATGGTATTCTGTCATACGCTGTTTTCAGCGTTTCCTGCCACTATATTGGTGAAGTAATGAAGAAGAACATCTGAATTCCACAACTGAACATTGTGCACACATAGCTACTGCCAGTCCCAACTGCACATTAAAAAGAAAATCAGTAAAACTAAGAGGAAACTAGTAAAGTTCCGACTTTTTTGCGAATCGCCCCACCCTTCTTTACAATCTGAAGCATGCAATTACTGTTTTTACAAAGAATAGAAGAACTACAGCACAAAAATGTATAAAGATATGTGCTTGTGCCATCACAACTTTTATATTCATAATAAAGCAAATTTCTAGAAACTGTTGCTTAAAATTTTGCATCCTGATAATCTTTAAACGTTTGCAATGTTTACAATAGCGAGAACTGTATGCTGTTTGAGTTTTAGCATTTTTTCTGTTCAGGTCAAATGACATGCTGAATATGGTTGTGACTTGAAAATCTTGAAAACCTTTCCCATAAAACAAACGTGGCCAAGCAGCTTATCTGTGGAAGTAATAGGGTTTCCAAGATATGATGGTTCTGAGGAACTTCCCACAGCAACAATATGGTGATTAAGAGTCTCCTCCCTTAAGTCCAGATGTAAAGGCTCTCATTGCCACCCAAATGGAAGTCTTGATGGCACACTCATGTAAATGTTGTGGTTCAATTTTATCCTTGGTTCAATTTTTATTTTCCATTGTGAATAATAGGATTGCCAAATAAAAATTGGAGCTCCACTTTTAGGCTTGGCTAAATCTATATACTTGAATGATTTTAAGACTGTTTAATTATGTTTGACTGGGTTCAGAAATTGAATGGAATCAAACACAGCTGTATATATAGGCATATTTTTGGTCATCAATTGTGTTCAACTACCGAACCCAAATTAACCCAATCACTGCATTCAATCCAGTTCAATTTACTGAACAGTTAGATACGTAAGCTGGGCTAATTATATATGAACTGATATCTTCCACGTACCTTAACTTCACTGTAAGAAAATGCTGCATCACTGATCACTGCTGGCATATATGCCTAGAACAGAAAAAAAGGATCAGTGAAAAAAAAAAAACATTCAGGGCTAAAAAATGGCAGTCGCCCAGTCGCCAGTGGCGATTTAAAACTGACCAGGGCCACTAAAAGTCGAGGCTTAAATGCCTGATAGAGGACTGCAAATAAAAGGTACACTGTAGTTACAATTCAAATAAATTAGACTTTCATTGGAGCATCTTTGTTTTCTTTCCCCTCCTCAACTCTAAGTTCATCAATTGAAGAAAATTTTCAGTTCTTGGATTGCAAAATTCATGAGAACGAGCGCCTGTCAAATTACTTTCATCCATAAAATAATATTAACTTCATTGTTTTTCTTTTGAAAACATCAAATAACTAATATTGTATGTAACATACATTATTAAAGCATTCACAACGCAAATTTTGACCAATGTGACATTAATGAACAGAAAGAATGGGTGAACAGAATAGTAATTATACTCAATGTCAATTATTAAGGGAGTCGTCATTCACTTTGCTAGCATTGTCACTTCCCGCTTTGAAATGTTGTTGCCGAAGCTATACTTTGCTTTACTTTTGTGATCCACCTGATTCATGAGACGTACAAGACCCATTGTTGGAAATTTTTGCATCCACCCGTGAAAGTGTTCTTCTTTCCAGCTTTTGTGGAATCCTAACAAATAATTAATAAATCATCGCCTGAACCCCTCATTTGCAGCTATCCAAACTCTTTTAGCCATTTGTCTAAAAAGTGGTTACATGTAATTGTCTTCCGCCCTTTGCACGGTTCATTGGGTAATACAGGTAAGGTAAAGCACTTGAATATCAATCGATCGAATGAGCAACAAAATGGCAGGATCTCATTTAAGTTTACTGGATGTTCAATCATCTCCAGTCTCCTTTGCTTAACTCAGTAAAGAGCCAATTGCAATTAATCAAACATGTTCTAACTAATCCCAGCAGACAATTGTCGGTTAAACAAGCCAGATTGCCTTTAGGAAGCAAAAACACATCAGTACAAATATGTCAATTGCATAAAAAAATCCTTTGCTTACATCTGGATTCCCCCCCCCCCCCCTTGGGAATACAATGATTTTTGAGAAAACCAAAAAATGCATGCAGTAATTATTTAAACTTTCTAAAACATGAACATTCCATTATGAGTGACAAATAGTAAGAAGCACTTTCCACAATGCAGTGCTTTTATTTCATACATGTAGGTTAACTGAGATCGAAAAAAAATGGCAAATTGCAGTCGCCTTCTGAACTAATGCATGGTTCAATTTTACCTGTTACCATCCCCCCACCAGGCAACCCCGGGGACAAGTCCAGCCCTTCGAGCCTGGGGGTGGGGAATTGTTTGAAGTGGTCTTGTCCCGGGGAGTCGGGGAGGGGGGCAAATCGAAAATAACTTCTTGTTGTTCTTGTAAAGTACGTCACTTCTCAGTTGATATGATGGCCCCGGACCGCGTGGAGCCTATTTCCAGTGAAAATCTCTAGTATTTGTAGCAGACTGTTTAGAGAAGAGTAATCTCTCAAAATTAAAATCTGTGTTCGACGGTACGTTTATTATAAATTGTTGAAAGAATGTGCGTTTGATGCATACTCGAATGAATGGTGGTCGTCACAAACAAAGAAATATTTCTTCAGTGTGTTTATATTTATAATAAGACCACTTAAATAGACTCTATATCAAAACGGAAACACAGTTTTATGTTAAACAGAGATTTCAGTCCAGTGTTCTTATGAAACAAGGTAAGAAAAACTCCTTTAAATGCTGCCATCAATTTGTTCATGGGCCTCTTGTGCGTATGCGCTATATTTAGAATAAAACATGTGGCGAAGAAAATTTCTTTACTTGCCAGCCGTACGCCAGTGCAGGTAGAGTTTTTTCTTCAGTTTTCTGTTCATGTTTTTATTATATTATGCATGTAGTGTCCTTCTTTCAATAAACTCTAGAAAAGCATTTAAGCTCTTGTCAAAACGTCTGATTTTGCTATTGTACGGAAATCAATATGGTCATTTAGGTTTTGTACACAAAACAACGTAATTGTGGTCGATGAGGAGTCCCGGGGGTGGGGAATCGTCTCTTTCTGTGTGCCCGGGGGTGGGGAATAGACTGCCAAGTGAGAAAAAAATTGCAAATCCCGGGGGGTAGGCCCGGGGAGGGGGAGGATGGTAACAGGTAGAATTGAACCATGCATAATATTGAGTGATAAACAAAAAAAAATTCACACATACACATGTAAGCTTAACTTGAGCTTAAGTGAAGCCAAATAAAATTATTGAAATTCAAGCAAACAATTCATAAGTGATAAACAAAATTAATTCACACATAAGCTTAAGTCTTGAGCTTAAGTGAAGCCCAATAAAATTATTGAAATTCAAGCGAACAATTCATAAGTGATAAACAAAATTAATTCACACATAAGCTTAAGTCTTGAGCTTAAGTGAAGCCAAATAAAATTATTGAAATTCAAGAAAACAATTCATAAGTGATAAACAAAATTAATTCACACATAAGCTTAAGTCTTGAGCTTAAGTGAAGCCAAATAAAATTATTGAAATTCAAGCAAACAATTCAGAAATCAGAATAAGGGTTAAAAAATATTTAAGACCTACTTCAGTAGATACATAAATGAGGATGTGCTTTTCCGTCGATTCGTTACTTGCATGGATTTTGGTAGGGGTTTTGCCGAGGATATTGTAAACAATGACTGGATTCAGAGTTTAAAAGAACGAGGCATATATCAATTATGTCCTGTTTTGTTATTCTTTTGTTAGTCAACTGATGAGTTAACATCTTGACGATTCGCGTTGGTACTTGTTTTCGCCTTTTACTTCATTGCATGCTTTCATAAGCTGTTTCCTCCTTTGCCTGGCTACACTTTGCTCCGTGAAAACAAAACACACTGGTATTCTTCAAAGTTGAGAAAAGCGGGTTATCGTCGTAAAAGTAAATAACTGGAAATATTATATTTATGACCAAAGCCAAGACAAATTTCTCTTTGTTCGAGATAACGGGGAATTGGAAATAAGCGAGTTGAGATAGTGGGATCCTTCTAAATAAAAGCGAATTTCCCATACCATAATATTCTGTGAAATGATTGAAAAATTCCGAGAAACTCACCCGGGAAACTCAGCAATCAGATCTTCACGCTGGTTCAATTAAAGCATCGGGCCAAAGCAATCCATATTTCTCCTCAATAAAGACATTCATATTCCACTTAACAGGCATTCGGGACCGGCAGTCGAGTTTCTTTAGCCTATCTTTTCATTTCTAACGCTGAAAAGGTATTGTGTTCTCGTTCTCACTCAGTCACGCGCGCGGCCATATTGTGAAATCTTGTAATATGATACCATCACCTTTGCACTACCCCCTCAAATTGTGTTCCCTTTTTTCGTTTTGTTTTGTTTTGTTTCTTTTCCTCTTTTTTTCACTTTCTACGTGTAGTATTAAATGACATACCGTAAAAGGTGCGGTTTAAGTTTTGACGAAAAGTTCCCTTTTGTAACAGTACATTTTTTTTGTTAAACAAACTTTGCTAAAGCACGGAAATTGATTTTACCTTTTTGAACACCTTGTAACTTCATGCTGTCCTTGGCGTAAATTTCTTCTCCGTTCTCTCTCTATTACGACTTCTTTCCCCTTGATGATCTGTAGAATAAAAAACAAAAACGTAGACGTAAATTATTCGGTGGTACAAAATTATTTCCAATCACAAATAGATAAAAAACAAGAAAACTGTACCCGACATGTTTACAGTTCTCTGTCGGCGTCTCTCAGTTTTCCTCTGGCGTTGTTCTTCAGTACCGTTCCGTCTTATTTCTAGTTGCCTTTATCTCTCTGCTGTACTGTTCCTTCGTCTTTCTCGTTTTCGTTTCCGCTCTGCTTGACCGGGTGCTTGACGCTGTTCTTCAGTGGCGTTTCTCATCCTTTCCCGTTGTTGATCTCTATCTCCTTCTCTTTTCCTTCGTCTCTGCTCTTCCAGGGAAAATTGCCTCATGTAAGAATGTCATGAAATGCGATGTACGTACGTACGTAGACAGAGCTGAATAACGCTGAATGGTCAGCGGTGCGAAACGCGGGCGACCGTGCGCGAACCCGACTTGGCGACTGGGCAGGCCAGGCGGGCTATTTAAAATGGCCGGTATTTGTGGGATTTTCCCGTACGGTTAACAACCCCGTTGGTTAAGCACAGTGTTGCGTGGTTAAGAGAAGTCTGTGTGTTTTTGGACAGCCAATACCATATTGTATCTTATTTCAGTTTGAAAAAATTTTGCTTTCATCGGTAAAATAGTGAAATTTTGGCTTAAACGAGATTTTACGAATTGTGCTTACATGTCCCAGTCGCTTTATTTTATCGCGAAAGTTGCAAGTGGTGTTTTAGTGGTTGTGGGACTTTTATTTTTTCCCTCTGTTTTCGAGTTGGCCCAAGAAAATTACTTTAAATGTGGAAGTCTACGGGCAAGTGAATTCCAAGGCGAATTACAACGACTTTCTCCCCAAAAGCCTGATACTCAGGCTAAACTTTGTCGTGTTGGTCAAGTGAATGCTGAATCGCTCGCTTGTCAACGCCACAGAAAACAACTCGAGAAAGACAACAACAGGTGTTCCTGTCAAAAGCGTGGCACCGCTTCAGACAAGAGTAAACTGTCAAAAATTCCAATGACATTATTGTCACTGAGGTAAGTAAAGCTTTCGTTCAATAGAAACATCTTAAATTAATATTTTGGTTTCTACGGAGCAACACCGCCATTGAACAAAAACTATGGTCGGTGTTAATTGAAAGAAAATTAAGCACATGTCTGCATTAGTGTAACTTTCAACTTGCTTCATTACAAGTTTAAAGATTTCCAATTATAAAATTTTAAAAGTTTGTTGTAAGAGAATAAGGTATCTTTATGAACAGTGACATAGCCGCTGCGCTTTGCGACGCTTCGACTTGCCGCAATACAGCTTTTAAAAATAAAAAGCTTTTCAACCACAATTTCTATTGAACGAAAACTTTACTTACCTTAATGATATCGCCAAAGACACCGAATTCTTCTTTTAACATTTCCCAGCACTAAATCGGCATTAAGAACAAAATATTCCACAATTTATTGTCCTTTTCGAACACAATTAACAAGAAACTGACTCATTCAGTAACTCATTCACATTCCACAACCCAGAGCTGCGATTCGTGGCGCTGACCGTAAAGATCGCAGCTCTGGGGACGAGAGAGGAGGAGAGCAGTGACGTAACGAACATGCGCAGTGCGTTATTCAGCTCTGTCACGTACGTATGTATGTATGTATGTATGTACGGCGCACGCGCCCGCGAGCCATTCCGCTTGCCATGACCATAAAAAATTACCAGCATACCTCTTAGTATGGGTATGGGGCTCCACTTTTGCGGCCTTCGGCCGCAAAGGAGTTCCGCTATTAATAATGATTTGGGGATACATAAACAAGTAAATAAACATAAACAAGGAAGTTTGTCTGACCTGAACTCTTTTTAACTCGCACTGTATTCATCAAATCATTCTTTGATAATGGCATCATAAAGTCGCCGAAACGTTGGAACTTAATCTTGTTAGTTTTTAGTTGTTTATAATTGTTATTTAGCCGTAAATTAGGGTAAATTAACGGCGAACCTAGCCTCCCACGCAGTCGTTTTTAGGAGAGTCGTATCACCCTCCTCAGGAGGGTGATTCGAACCCTTTGAACTACGGCGAACCCTTTGAACTGAAATACGCCAAACAGATTGCAATAAGGCTGACACTACGGCAAAAAGGCAAATTCAATCGACCAATATTTCAACTAGTTCAACGAGTCTCCCTCAGGGATCGTGTCTAAAAGTACAAGCTAGTTAACCCAAGTTGACAATGAGCGACGACAAGTGATCAGTGATGCAATTATGACATTTTTATTAATCACCAATAGAGGTATCTTACCATAGGGCGAACGCTCGTAGAACTTTTCTAAGTACACAAAGGTGGTAAAATTTCGACATTAAATGAACAAGAGTAGCAGAGAGAGGCAAAAAGAAAAACAACAACAAAAAAGAAAGCAAAGAAAGAAGATTACTGAAGATTTATTCTCAAAACTAGTGAAAGACAAGAAAAAAGAATAATGAAATAATAAAAAACGAAAATAAAGCAGAGTGTAAAAAGGAAAAAGAACAAACAAATAGGCAAACAGGTATGTAAATCAAATGGTTAAACTGAGCAATTTACCCGACATATAATAAATACCTTTTCTTAACCGTACAAGAAACCTTTACACGAACGCCTCTCTCCTCTAGTTCCGCCATACATTGCACAAATTTCTGGAAACCAAACAGTAAATGAAAGAGATGCAGTTTCATTTACCCGCAGGTCTGTTTTTTTGCCACTTTTCAGCTCCACCAGACATAACTCATATCTCTGATAACCAGACAATGATCGAGAATGACAACATGACACTCAACTGTACAGCAGATGGTCATCCACCTCCCAGTATCACCTGGACAAGACTCTCTGATAACAGTGTTGTTACCTTCCCTTTGACCACCAGAAGACAGGATCAGGGAGTCTACAGGTGCACAGCTAATAACAGCATTGGGAGTCCTGCTACTAATGATGTATTCATCACTGTACTCTGTAAGTGTTGGAATGTCATCGACCCAAATATAAACATAGAGACAATTAGAACTGACTAGTCCCAATTTCACAATTCATTTACCTTTTTGCACGATTCTCCCGTGTCCTCAATGTTGTGTGAAACAACTTTTGTTTTTTGTACTATCATCTATTTTAAAAATAATTTGCGAGTTTTGTTTGCTTATTACTGTGCACAGAAATGATTATTAAATGTCTCTGACTTCGCATGGTCAGGAAATAGAAATAGATTCAAACTTGAAAAGACGGTGTGACGTTTTACGTTCTTCCCTTTTGTTTTCTACAAAATCTATAAAATATGTTGTGGTTCAATTGTCTCTGCAAAAAACTGTCGTCCTTTTGGTGGTCATAAAGCAATTCACGTATAACACTTTTCTGACGACAATTATAAAAAATTCTCGATATTGCCCCTTTCAGTTCAGTTGTTTTCATCAACACTGGGGAGACAGATAGGGAGAGGGGTTCCAACAAATGTGAAGAACATTTATTACACTGACGAAGGGGCTGTGCCCAAATTATTTAGATTTTTAGTTGATACAGAGACACTTCTCACCCATTTTTTCTTTCGCTTTGATCAGTCAAATGCCTGTTCTTTTGAGGGTAGGAGATCTTGCTGTCGAACCTTTTGTTAGCAACATTGTGGTAATAAATGAAGAAAGATGGTGAATTTTAAGCTCGGAGAAGAAATAAGAAAAGATGGGGAATCGAACCCATGACCTTCCGTACACTGGTCAGACGCTCTAACCACTGAGCTACTGGGAGACTCGTGGCGAGCATAGGTCATATTTATTGAGTTCGTGGTGACACGCGTCCTGCATACTGCTAGGATCAGCAATGTCGAAGTGCCCTATAGGTGATAAATAAAGAAAGATGGTGATTTTTGAGCTCGGAGAAGAAATAAGAAAAGATGGAATATTCAACATGTTGAATATTCCGTCTTTTCTTAACATTGTGGTAGTACAACATTGAACAACTTTCCTATACTGATTTGTTTGCTGCTGTTGTCATGATATTAATTATATGTAATAAGTATCTATTCCTTGACCGGCCAAAATGGTTGAAAATGAGGCTTTATTTGTAAATTCTACATTAAAGGACAGGACTCGAAGCTATTAATAGACACGGGAGTGCGATCAGTAGCTCTAATTTGTCTTTCGATAGATTTTGTCAAGACCACATTCTTTGCATTTTTGGCTTTGCTCTATTAACAGATCCGCCACACATCATTTACATCTCTGGTAACCAGGCAGTAAATGAAGGAGATAAAGTGACCCTGAACTGCACAGCTGATGCTAAACCAGCTCCAAAAATCACCTGGACGATGGGTGATGTAAAGAAACATTTTGGCAGCAGCTTTCCTTTAACCATCACTGGTAAACAAGATGAAGGAAACTACTCATGCACTGCTGATAATGGAATTGGAAGTCAAGACAGTGACAATGTCTCCATTACTATTGAAAGTATGCTGAACTGTTACTCTTTACCATCATTAAACTAAAAACTTGTCCAAAGAAATCAAATTATGAAGCATGTTTTGTCAAAAAAGGAGCCAATGTGACCCCCTCCCCTTCTAAAAAGGGGCGTCTCATGCTAAGTATACACTGACCTGAATTGTTCAATCTCTTGGATTAGACGTAGAAACTGAACAATGTAAATACTTAAACATTATCTTTTGCAGAGTATCGTCCCATCAACACAAAATTAACTACATCCAATTTGACTGTTGTTCTGAATGAGAGCTTCACGCTCACCTGCAGTGCACAGGCCAACCCACCTGCAAAGTATCGATTCTACAGAGGACAGGAGAGTTTGGTTACTACCAATAACACAGCGGTGTACACAACCTCAGTCAGTGAGAGAATAGAGCAGGTGACTTACAGCTGCACTCCATTCAATGATTATGGTGATGGTCCCACAGAATCAATCACTGTGACAGTGCTCTGTAAGTATACATTTTTGTTTCTCTTCTTCTCTCGATGACTCCATATCTTTTATGTCGACCACTTCTGATGTTCTGTGATCTATTTTTTCACTTGCTTGATAGTTTCTCATTTTTTGCCAATACTGTATTGTAGATGAAACATTGATTATGGTAAAGAAAACGCTTCGAAATCTTTATTATAATACATGAATGCAGGTTTACTATAATTGCAGTTAAATGTAATATAATCAATAATCGAATAAGCGATAAATAGAGGATACTACACGGCGGCGGGAAGATATGAATTTTATTTTCTCGTGGTAAAAAACAATATTTTACTCACTCGCTGCGCTCGAGAAAATATACCAAGAGAAAATAAAATTCATATCTTCAAGCCACCGTGCAATATCTTTTTATTATATAGACAAGAGTATTTTTGCAACAAAAAAACAGTGAAAGAACGGGAAATGACGTCATCGATATCCTCACTAGTGAGGATATGGAAAGTTTCGTATGAACTTTACAAGTGGTCTATTCTCCACTAAAACACTCTTGTCTATATAATGAAAGACCATATTAAAGTGGCCATTAAGAACAGTTTTCAATATACTTGAGCTCTGAACTGCAAAACCTAACTGATGAGTGACGAACGCGTTTTCTACTGCCGTCAATCATAATTACTTGGACAATCAAGCACTCCTAATGTTTAAAAACCGAGGATCAAAATTGAGCATTAATCGTATATGAGGCGAGCGTAGCAGGCGTCATTAACATAAAGGCTTGCGTGATGCCTGCTACGCAGGCTAGCAATCATAGTCATCTTAGCGCCTTTTGACTCCGTTTGGCTGAGCTTTGATGACTGATGGCAGTGAAAAACGTAACCGTTGGTTGAGCATTCAGAGTTTGCATGTCATTGAAAGGCACAGCAACAATTATATACTGCCCTTACTTACAGGCATTCTGAATACATGCTGTCATTTGTTGATGAACATGACTGTAACATTCCATTCCTTGAATTTCTGGACGTGGAGAGTTGAATCCAACCGGAATCAACGGAGTTTTTGTCGAAATATGTGGTTATGAATCGTAATTTGAAATGGTAACTTTAATTTTTTTATCGTTTGTCGCACGATATGGACACTTTGATGCGGATCGCGACTTTTTGACCGTCTAGGGTAGGTCTTCATCAGGTAGCAGGATCGCCTGGTTGTGTATCCATTTACAGACCACTGTTGGTGTTTGTTTTGGGAACTGATTCTGATTTTGGGATTTTGGGAACTGATTCTGATTTTCGCTTTGTTTACAATTTATATTTTCCAACCTAGTGTCTAGGGCGTTCACGTGATATTATCTCGCAATGTTGTTACCTGGCAACAGAGACCCATCCTTCGAAATATATGTGTACATGGGAATTTTGTCATTTGTGTATCCCAGCGAAGGGCTTTAAATAACCTTCTGAATTCCACCCGGATGAACCTTACTTGCGTGATCCTGCAGGGTTGAATATTCTTCCGGTATACTTTTTTTTTATATAATTTGTTTATTATTTTTTTTGCAACAACACAATACAGTACTTAGGAGACATTACCTACAGTCACTTAACTTACAAAAAGCGTTGCAGTACTTACAATACATTACTTACAGTAACTTACTTACAATACACGTTACAGTACTTACAATATATTACTTACAATAGCTTGATTACTGTACACGTTACCAAAAAATTAAATACAAAGCAAATAATTGTTAACTAAAAGTGAAGAAGACCAACTAGATATAACAAGGTTATTTTCTACTGAGTGTTCATGACAGCTACCAACTTTTCCCACTTTTTAAAATGAGTAGTGAGTTTATTCCTCTCCCTCGCAATATGGAGTTCGATGTTATAAACACGTCTTATCCTGGCAATAAAACCTCTCAATGAGGGTAAACTTCAATGACATTTCCTTACATAAATGTAATATTTACCTAATAACAGAATGTGATTAATTATAAAGAAATCTTCCGTTTTTTCAAAATTCCCTAAAAACAAACCTATCTCATTTAAGGATTCTATAATGATGTTATTATCTTTCAGCCAGGACAAGACTTCTTTCCAAAATTCAGAAGACACTTTACAACGGGAGAGTAAATGTTCGATGGATTCTGGTTCTTCATTGCAAAACGTACAATTAGGGGATTGCGAAAGGCCAAAGCGAAATAATTTATCATTTGTAAAGACAATGTTGTGAAGAATTTTGTATTGAAATTCTCTCAGTTTGGAATCAGGTGTAGTACGGAAAGGGAGAGAGTAAACCTTTTCCCAGTTAATGGATGTCTCTGAGTACTTGTCTGTTAATTTTTGTTGAGCTGTCGGAGGAGTTTGTTTTTTGCGCAAAAAAGAGTCGTATATCTGTATTGAGGTGACATCAGGGATAGGGACAGAACCACAGTTTAGTTTAATATATGGTGTGCAAGGGATGGGTTTTATTTCATTTGTACAGACAGAAGATCTAATAATCGTTTTCCAATCCGGTGGAAGGGAGTGAACGACTCCCATAATAAAGAAACGTTGTTCAGGAGAGATCGGCACATAGGGGTCTTCGTGCAAGAAAAGATTGTTATCCGTAATAAGGTCGCCCACCTTTACGATTCCTAAGTTAACTAGATCATTTCTATAGACAGACTTTTTATCAATGCAGATAAACTTATTATTCCAAATGATCTCGTTCATAATATCATTAAAAGTGACAGGCGTACTACTATTTAAACCTGACCACGTGTCAAATCATTCTTTGTAATATTTCGGGAGCCGAGTTTTTAATTTGACGGTGTCAAAGTTGCAATGCAGAACTAGACTCCCACCAACAGGTAAAATAAAACTGTTTAAAATCGATTTCCAAGTATTTGGGTAGTCTTCTAAGAATTTCTTTAAACAAATGACACGTCTAGCACTGACCATAGACTCGATATCTAGCATCTTCAGCCCGCCTTTATCAATATCTGAAATGAGCGCACAGCGCTTAACTTTATCTTTTCCATTCCGGTATACTTCATGTCCAAGTGATTTCCACCGCCTTCAGACAAATTGATTATCATACCAACGTTGCTAACCGGAAGAACTGTCAAGAGTTCTTGGTGTTTTTTCTGCTTAGCTTGTTCATTGTTCCAGGAACCCGTTAAAAACTGGGTTAAGGACAACTTTCAGTTGATGTAATGACGAAAAGAAAAACGAGTGTAAATTTTTGGGTATAATGTATTGTTTCAAACGTAATGATGATGTCTCTTCTTTAAATTATCTGCGTTCCTAGGTACTACTATTACCGTTTTCTTTGCCTGTTATAGGCTAGCCTAACAGCGGAGCTCCTCAAAACCTCCGTTGAAAACCAAAAGAAGACTAAGAAAGATAATAAAATGTATCCACTTTACACAGGGTACACAAACACACACACACACACACACACACACACACACACACACACACACACTCTCTCTCTCTCTCTCTCTCTCTCTCTCTCTCTCTCTCTCTCTCTCTCTCTCTCTCTCTCTCTCTCTCTCTCTCTCCAGAAGAAAAGTCGGGCACTTTTGTAACTTTTGTCTCTCTTGATGATAGCTATGCTTAGATCTTTGCAGAAAAAACTAAATAAAATCATGGAAATACTTACTGCTGTAAACCCACTGCATGCAAGTAGTCAGTTAATACCACACAAATCTGCAGGTATTAGGCTCTGATGTGTCCCCGAGAGGTTACGAAAGTGCCCTATGTTGTGGTAACTGTTTGTTTAAAAGCAATAAAATCCATTTCTGTGCTAAATTGTAGCTATTGCCTTACCATTTATGCGCCAAACGATTCTCTCAATTACCACAGCACTTTAAATCTGAGTTATTTTGGCTCTCAAAAATCTGCCGTGTATGTGTTTGACTTTTCATGTCCATGAAAAGAATCACGATTCGGAAAAAGCCCGTTTTTTACATCACGAATTTGAACAAACGAGTTTAACAATTTAAGTCGGTCAATCGCGCTATAATTTTAAGGGAAGTTGAAGCTATCCTTTGCCAATGCAACAAAGTAAACTTGGAGTGAATCAGATAAATCCTTATTTTTTTATGGAGATTTCAAGTTACTAATGTCAAAAAAGCGGTGATGTTACAAAAGTTCCCTATTTGCTAGAAGTTCCAGAAGGTGGTTTCACAATAATTTCTTGAGAGATTGTGAAGTTTAATGCAATCAAGTTAAACTTTAGTATGACAGAAATAGTTGACCAAAAATTGAACTTTGTCCTAAAAAAGGAAGAGGAGTTAGAGCTGTGAAAATGTATTTATTCTACTTTGGCGCTTTTCGCGATAATGGCGGTAAGGGTGTATGGTTGCAGGTACTGCATATACAGCTCAATGTATCGCTGAATTATAGTAAAAACGAGTAATACTAATTGTGTAGTATACAGCTGACTGCCTGTGAGCTATTCTGTTGCTTAGAAACATTTCCAAAGCAATGCACAAAACGGTGAAGTTTTATACAGTACCCGAAACAACCATCGTTTTGTCGTACAAGAAAGAGGGCGTAGCTCCTGGACAACTTCAAGTAAAATATTGCAGAGGAGTGCATTTAGTAGTAAAAGTATTTACGAAGAACGTGTACCTTTTACTTCAAGTAAAAAGAAGATGAACAAAAGAATGATAAACAAGATGATGATGATTGAGTATCACCCACTTAACTTGTAGTGCAAGCCTCCACGCGGTCTGATTTGTAGCGCAAAGTTAGGACAACCTTTTGAACTATTTACTAGTCTGTAGGAAACTTTGAACATACTTCTCTGCTTTCATTTGACTTTTTTTAATGTTTTTAACTTATCCTTGATTGATATCTTTGCATATCATTCCGCTTAATTAGCTAGAGGTTTCAAATGGGGTCTTAATGTCAGTGGCTTTAATTTTTTTTAACTATTTACGTACATTGTAGTGGTGAACGGTATTTTCAAGTTATTTCGCGCCATTCAATATCATCTGTTCAAATAAACGGCAGTAGCAGTTAAAAGTTGCTAAAAATTCCACTTTTAACTGTTACAGGGTCCACTCTTGATCCTATTCAGCTGGGGCTTTTTTGTTCCCGAGCTTGGAGGAGGCACAAAATGCCGCCTTCTTAACTCCAAGAAAGTTTAAGCTACGACAACGAAACTTCGATAGCACGTCCAAAAATCTTTCTTTTGAAGTTCGCAACATGACCTGATGACGTCACATGATGTGGGTAATACGTCATTATTGCCAAAATGGCGACCATCTTGAATCCGTAATCTAAGATTTCATGTTTTTGTCAAAACGTCTGAAAACCACCAAAATTGGCCTAAAAGTAATTCAAACCAATAAATGAATGATCAAAATGATCTTAAAATGTAACATGTAGCATGAAAATTTTTTTGAGCGAAGTCGTGACCCTGGGACGCACGGGAAAAGTCATACCCCCAGCGTGGTAAAATGGGAGGAAAGGGGTGATGGAACCCCTCTTGGGTTTCTTATATGTTACCATGTTTTGAAAAGATTTTGCCTTTAGTCTGTGATGTACTCTACAAGATGAGTTATATATTATGGGTTGTGGCGCTGTTGGGGGCCTGTGACGCCACCATCTAGTATTCTAGAACCTCTCATAAAAAGGTGGAAATTGCCATTTTTAATGCTAGACAAGTAGAATATGACATAATTAAGCACTTTGCTTCTTTATTTTTTATCACCTAACAACACACATTTTTACTCAAAAATGGCTTGACCACCTGCTACTTATGACGTCATATCTCGTAACCGTAGTAAACGATTCTCACCAAACTTAGATCAAAATGTGTCTAAGGGATATGCGTACAGCTACTGAAAATGGCAGGTGCTGATGAAGAATTATATTAGGAAAATTCAAGAAAAACCTTATAGGGGCTGGCACCCCCCACCCCCCCACACATCCCTTGTACGTCCGAGGTTAAGAATTTTGAGGACAAAAATTGAATCCAACTCCGAGAGTATTAAAGCCTTGACAAGAAAAACTCGAGGGTGATATAGGTGTCCCAAACCGTTTCCTTTGAGGTCCAATAACAACATTTGATGACGTCACCTGACGTAATTCCTTGCTTTTTCTAAAACCTTAAGAAACCATTAACATTGGTCAATAACCATTGAAAAGCAACATAAGAAGACTCAAATGGTGTAAAAATGTAAAAGTTAGTGAAGTGGAAATAGATTTTTCATTTAGAACAGTAAAAATTAAAATTGTGAAAAAGCACCTGTCAAAATATGGTTGCCATGGCAACAGCAAATTGGATGAACAAGGACATGTCAACCAAATTGTTTCTAGATAAATTTTAGGGAAAGTAACACAGTTTGGTGGCTAGTGCTTGCATATTACAAAGTTATTAACGTTCAAATTGAGCGCGGGCACTTTGGTCTCCCCACCTCCCAAGCTAAATAGGGTTTGAAGCCATCAGCTGTAAGACTGTTACCCGATCTATACCGTTACATAGGCGTCCAAGAAAAGTCCTTGCCTATTTAGCTACACGCAGGGTAGGGAAGTGATTAGTTACAAATTACTAAGGAAAGTCACTTAAGAACCTTATAGGATCCACTACTTGTTAGCTGGCCATAAGTTCCAAGAAGTCTCCTATCCTTCGTCTTTTGAATTAATAGGTTGTTGAGGTGAAAAGCGTCATTGAGATTGGATAAACCTCTATTTTATGCCACATGAACGTTGAAGTTCCATAGCAATTTGTGGGCCTACGCAATAAGAGCGCAAGGTGAACACTGCCTTACCCGAACGCGGGATAGAATAAAATTACAAGTACATTTATTGATTTTCTCCTGAGGATTTTGAAAACCAATTTGCAACGTTTCTTGACTATAATAACTTATAATTACAGTGAAGAAAAAAATAAAATTAAAATAAGAAAAATTTGATTTACATAAAAAATGAAAAAAAAAAAACTAACGTGCGCATAAATCAAATTGCGAGGCATCTTGTGCGAGGGTAACCCTGCACGTGGGACCTGCGACTAATTACTACGCCAGGTGTTAAGGCTGCAGGGACGGCGGAGCGTATTTTGAAGTGGGGGGGCTGAAAACGAGGGCCGGAGGCGCGAGTTGGTAGGGAGGTCTGGGGGCATCCTCCCCCAGAAAATTTTGAAATCTAGAGTCTCGGAAATCGTATTTACAGCATTCTCCGCGAGATACTTCTTGAAATAATTAGCCTCGATAAAGCGTAAAATAAAGGTACTTTTAGTGCTTACAGCAATATTTTGGAGGTTATTTCTCAGCCTTCCGGTCTCCTACGCTAACCTGCGGTTTTTTGACACAAGCTTCCCGTCTGTGGGAAGGAAGCACACGCTGAGAAAATGTTAAAAATACGTAAACGCGAAAAGTTTCCGACGAGGTTTGTATAAAGTTGTAGCTTTGTAAATTCTTGTGACTTAATCAAGCAATAACAATTTAAACACTAGTTTCATCTGGCAAATACTCTTATTCTTTGGGAGATTCATAACCTGAAGAGAATTCTTTCGTTTTCTTGTTCTCCTTTTTTTTTTCATTTCTTTATACGTACCATCTACTAAAACAAAATAAAATGTCATCCTCCTCAAAAGTGGGGGGGCTAAAGCCCCCCCCAGCCCCCCCCGGCTCCGCCGTCCCTGGGCTGTGAATACTACACCTCAAGGTAAACAAGCTCTGGAAGTACAAAGGAGCTAGACCGTTCAAACATTTTTATACATAAACGTCGCATGTCTTAGATACAGTTGGTGTGAGATAGAAAACACAGGTAGACGTTTGCGTTAATTCTTTTCCAACCTATCACCGGCCCGTAACAATCACAAATCTGAAATTTCACTTCTTGGTCTTGCCTTTTCTTAAGTGTTGTATTATTTTTCATGGCATGTCAGAAGGCTTTCTCCCTTCCACAGAATCCACTGACGCCTAGTGATACCTAAACCAGCTCGCTTGTTCTTTGTGTTTACTAATTATATGATGTTCTTTTAATTCTTGTAACAACCCAAAAACCCTTTTAGTTTTCCTTATTTTCAGTTTTTGATTTTTGTGTAACTAACACTTACATTTGTTGGACTAAGACGGTTCTTTTCTTATGTAAAATGACCGTTCATTGCATCTTGCTTTTAGAGCAAAAAATTGACTATAAGGTAGTTTAAATTGAGGGTTTATGTGTGCATTGAGTTCCAACAAATGTCGTAGTCGCAGTTTCAACTAAGTGAAGTATACCAATCCTTTCAGGTTATCCGACCCGGAAAAAGATTGGAAAATTATTATTTTTTTGTCCAGAAAAGGGATAGAGCTCCTTAGTGGGTATAATCTATATGAATTCTGCCTGCATGAAAAATATTTTTTTGTCATATTTTTGACATGCAGCTTAGGCTTGGCAAAACTTAAAAAAAAAAACTGACTGGTTGGTAAATAGTATGGACAAACGTGTGGAATTTTGCGGCTTAAATTCCGTCGGACGCTGAAGGTGATCCAGCTGGTTTTGTTACAGCAGTTTGTAACGATGTATTTTGACGAAATCAGCAAAGATGATTGGACTATTGGAACAATCCCCATTTTTCTAGGTTGATTAAATTAAGGTGACTGTGCGACACTGTCCCTAAACTCGTTACTAAAGTTCCCTGTTTCTACGTTACAAAAGTTCCTTGCCGTTACCAAAGTTCCCTGTCGTTACAAAAGTTCCCCATTAATCGTTACAAAAGTTCCCCTTTTACGTTACAAAAGTTCCCGACGTTACAAAAGTTCCCTTTTTTCGTTACGAAAGTTCCCTTTTTTCGTTACAAAAGTGCCCTTTCCTCTGGCTCTCTCTCTCTCTCTCTCTCTCTCTTTAGATTCATGAGTGCGTATTTGCTACTTGTTTTCCATATATTATTCAATGGCTTTAGAAACGTTTAAACAAGATTTTAATCTTTCCATTATAAAGATTTATCTTTAAATTTTAAGAAAATATTAACCAAGTTACAAAAATTACTTTTTCAGACATTAAATTTTCCCAATCTAGCAGATCAACGTAGCAAATACCCATTCTTAGGTACGCGATCCGAAAATTACAAAAAAATTCGCGATTGAAGCAGATTCGGAAGGTCCTTAAGGTTTAGACAATTGCCTCAAAAGACCCCGGCGATCTGAAATATTTTTTGTTCTTTGACAAGTTGATTTTAGAAAAATATCCTGTTGTAAGCTATGATGTAAACTTCACCTGAAAGTCCGAAATTTTTTCGAAAGCTGCAAATCTTCTTTTTGCCTTTAAAATGCATTTCTAGGTCTTTTTTCTTACTTTTTCTTCACAGAAACATGGCGCTTTGTTGTAAGAACCGCCTCTACATTGTTTGACTAGAATTTATTTCATTTAAACGTATTTATGGACAAAATGCCATTTCGTCGCAAATACGCAATTTTGCAGCAAATACCCACTTTCGTTTTTCGCTGGGGAAAGATCATCGATTAAATAAAATAGGATACACGGGCAAAAGTCTCATCAAAGGATATGAAAAGTACAATTCTACCCGTCCATATCTGAGTATCGCCGTCTATTTTACATCAAATACAGATCAATTTTTTCTGTTTTTATGTGTTTTTAAGGGTTTTTGTGGAATAAATCCTTTTTTGCTCAATTTTTTTAGAATTCTTCTCTAATACACGTTGTCTCAGCTGATTAGAAAAGTGGTTACCGTTCCGGAGAAGTATCTGGGCATTTTGGACTCTTATATTCCAAAAAAGAAGTCGTGTAGTCGCAAATACCCACTTGTGTAGCAAATACCCACTTCTACCTATCACTGAGTTGTACTATCGTAGGCAAAACAAAAACTGTTTTTTCCGAGTAATTGCATTGAAAATCGGTGTACATTTCAAATTAACATCCTCTTTTGCAGTATGCGCTCTCTTTGCTTCGACGAAAGGCTAACGCGCGAAACGTCAGCTACTAGAAATTCGCTACGGCGGTTCATTAACCTTATCAACTTCGAGTTAATAATCAATTAACTCTTTGTTATCAGTTTTATTGTTACGTTAGTGCTAGACGTTTGTGTCAGGCACTGTCTTTGTGTTGTGTTTGTTCGTTACAGTAATTTGCGCTCTTTTTGTTAAGTGATTAATCGTTACGTTAGTGCTAGGCGCTTTCGTTGTTTTGTGTTTGTTCGTTACGTTAATGAAGTGCGCTCTCTTTGTTATGTGTTTGATTGTTACGTTAGTGCTAGGCGCTCAGTGTGTCTGTGTTGTGTTTGTTCGTTACGTTAGTGATGTGCACTCTCTTTGTCATGTTTGATTGTTATGTTAGCGCTACGCGCTTTCTCTGTTTTGTTTGTTCGTTACGTTAATGGTGTGCGCTCTCTTTTTTATGTGTTTGATTGTTGCGTTAATGATCATAATAATAACATTATGAATTTGTTATGCGCGAATTCCATGTGTATATGTTCAAATGCGCATTACAATTAAATTACGTTAGTGCTACGCACTGTCTTTGTGTTGTGTTTCTTGGTTACGTTGGTGATGTGCGCTATCTGTGTTGTGCTTGATTGTTAAGTTAGTGCTATGCGTGTTCTTTTTGTTCTTTGATTGTTACGTTAGTGATGTGCGCTCTGTTTATGTTGTGTTTGATTGTTATGTTCGTGCTCTGCCCTCTGTTTGTTTTGTGCTTGATTGTCATCTTTGTGATGCGCGCTCTCTGTGTGTTGTGTTTGATTAGTACGTTTGTGATGTGCACTCTCTTTGCTTTATGTTTGTGAGTTTTAACGGGTATAGACACTTGGCTTCGCTTCAAGAACTTGTGAATCCGAAACCTATTTGCTATGCAACAGGTGTTTAGGTGAGTCCATATACCAATTGACTATGGACAGGATCAATTCAACAACAAGATTAATTTATCAAAACGCAATCTTTAATTCACATTTGTAACTTTCTTGAATATCAATGGAAACTGAGCAATGCTATAATTACGTCCTAGTAAACTGCAGACTGTTTTTAGCAGTCTACCTTGAATCAGCAAAACTCACGTCCGCGCCTGAGCTCTGATTGGTTGACAAGCAATTTGTTTTCAGAAATGTGCGGAAGGGCATCCAAACATTGGTGTTTTTGATACTCAAAGACGTGCTTCGAATCTTGAGTAAAAATTTAGCAAATAACATATAAAACTGAAAGTCTAAGATTCATTTGGCTAACTGTGCTTTTTAAACTGTCGAATTTGGTACCAATCATCACACAGACCGGACAGAGTGCTCCTTAATCGTAACGACGCGATCCAATATTTTATCAGCAAAACAGCTAAAACTGCTTCATACTTTGTGTAGCTAAACGAGCTTTAGTTAGAGTGTTCCACTGTTCGGTAACGGAAACCAAAGTTCCGTACTCCTACGCGCACGAACTTACTCTAAGCTAACTTTTTAAGCGAATACACTAAACATTATTGAAATAGTCACAGAAATTCTTAATAGCTTCTAGAATTAAAAAAACCTTGTCGTTCTAACGGCGTAACCGAGCTGTATAAATTATTTCGGTTCTTGTAAGACAATCAGATGTTTGACATAACCTTACAAAAGGTATTTACAGAAAATGAATGAAAAGTTAATTAAACTAGGCCAGATTTGAATTGTAGTCAGTTCGTCGGCAGGGACAATTACGTTGGTGACCAAGCGTCCACCAACTACTGTGATTTCCTGGCTTTGCAAATTGACCACGGGATGCTTTTGCCAAACAGTCGGCCGCGTGTGCAAGTTAGAGTGACAAGGAAGCTTTGCTTGTGGGTACCACAAATCCTTAATTGATATCCAGTTACATTTAAAATTAATTCTAAAAACATGCGAAGTTATAACAATTTATAAAAATATCCTTTTACCAAACCTGGGTAATGAAGAAAATCGTACCGCCTAACGTGGCAGCAGTTAAACGAAACTAAACATGATGTTACATCAATCTCAAATGCTTTAAAGTATTCGTGTCTTCAAGTATGACATACTGGGTTTTCAACTGAGTAAACGTCAATATAATGACTTTGATTAAAAATTTAGAATGTTTCTTAGAATCTTTACACTGCGGAAAATTATCAATTCAAAGCATGTATCTTTAAATATCACTAGCGCAATTTACACAAAGTAGTATAATATCAATCCCCACACTGCGAAATTTGACAAACGAAACGTGCCGAATGTTAGGAGGTCATATGTTCAAGGCTCAAGATCTATCAAATTAAGATGACTTGTAAGTATCATTCACATGGCGTTTTTTAACTGACGGTTGCTCTCTTTTTTGTCAAGACTTTTCCCGGGTCGGATCACTAACTGTAATTAAACGTTGTGAAGAAAAAACGATCTGACTTAACCCGGATCTTTTCAACAGGATAAGTCATTTTACGCGTTTAGTTAACATTGAAACGCACTTAATAAGTGGTTTGTATCCACCTTTCTTCGAAAATAAAATCAGATTGACTTCATTCAATTACATATGAACACAGAACTCTTGTATGTCTCCACTGCAAACCTAAAAGTTTTCTATTTCTCAAAAGTTGTTCTCGTTTATAGAAACTGCTCTTTGGTAACACTAGTTACTTAAAAGCACAAATTTCGAATTTATTATTTCCTTTTTTTACCGTCTGCGTAAACAAAGGCAAATAACCTTTTTGTGATAATAATGGTAGCTGCATTTTGATGGAAACCGGTCGTTATTCTTATTGCTTATGCCTGGTTCAGAAGTGCAAAGCAAGCTCAAGAATGTGTGAGCTACTGTCAAGCAAACGCAAGCGCAAGGAATGAAAGAGGTTTATTTTCTTGTGCTTGTGCTTGAACAGGGAAATCGTAAGCGTAAGGCGAAAAAGTATTGACCAGTGTTTGTACCATGGTCCGGCGGATATAATATCTTTATCTGGCATTGAAAAAAAAAGCTTAACTGCGCCTGCATGCTTTATATTCCTTGCGCTTGCTTTACGCGTGTGAAAATGGCTTGCATTTGCATTTGCGCTTGCGTTTGCTTGTTGCGCTTGAAGAAGATGATTTATTTCTTCTTTTGTTTTTGCCGCTTTGCCTGGCGCATTTCTTTACGCACCTTGTCAACTAAACGCTGCTTACACTTCTTTAATTCTTCCTCGTCTTCTACTTCTTTTCCTGTTATCATGCCAAGTTCCAGAGATCTTGCATCATCCTTTACTCTTTGCCAGACGTCTTCTCTCTTAACAGCGTTGTTTTTCACAAGGTCTTGTGTCAAGCTGAGTAGATGGCTGGTTTGCTCATCCGTAAATTTCCTCCAAAATGTGGAAGTCGCGGATGCTAGGGACGGGGCGTGGACTGGACCAGATTTATCACTCTCATACGGTGCTGAAGAAAGAAATTTCAGAACCCTCTCCGTGCTTGTCTCCTGCTCAGTAGGAAGTGGGATATCCTTTCTGAATTCATCGCTCATTCGCCGTAGCTTTAGGACGATTGCCTTAACCGAATGTGCTTTCAGAATGTTTTCTGTTGAGACTTTTTTTATTATCTCACCCTCTTTAATAGCTCCAGTCGCAATTTCGTCTTTGAACAGATCTTTCAGTCCACTCACTTCTTCCTCCGTCCATGGGGTAGGCTTCTCGACTTTTGCGTGATGAATATTTTCAGTTTTAAGGGAAACGAGCCTCTGGACTGCTCTACGACCTAAATCAGTCTCATTTACTTTATCATGAACACGGTAGTAGTCGGCTTGCGTCTTTGTCTTGTGCAGAGACAGGGCTGCTAAATGATCTTTCTCTTCAGGCATATGCACGTGCATCCCCGTTGCAAGTGATTTTCGTACTGTTGTGGCGCAGATCCTTCCATTTGTCTCAATTCCTTCTCTCTGAAGTGTTCTGTAAACACAGGTGGATACTTGTGATGAAGTCAGAGGCATGCCATTGCTTGAGACAAATACTTGCTCGACGTGTGGAGCCAATGATGTAATCTGGCTTCTTACAGTTCTCAAGTACATCTCCACAAGCTTGTACAAGTCGTCGTGCACCCAGACCACTGCTGCTCCATACACTCCAGCAGTTTTATGATCATTTACCAGAATCCTGTACCGTGCTGGATCTTCATCCGTACCAGGATAATACACAGCCTCCTTAAATTCGCTTATCTTCATATTTGCAGCCACTCCACTTCTGCCACTGTTGTCTATAAGTAGACGGGTCATCAACCAATCACGCACTTCACAATGTGACTTGTCACTGAGAACTTTTGACGCATCCTCTACACCATCAGTGGGTTCCGATGATGAAGCGAGCTGCTTAATAGCATTGACACGCTGATTTCCATGGCAGATCTGGAAAAGGTGCTCGCTTGAGAGCAGTTTCTTGAAATCTTCGTCACGCTTTTCTAGCTTCCTCTTGGCAACCTTTTTCTTCTGTGCCGCTGACCATGAACTCATCAGATCGCGTCGTGCATTTAATGTCTCCAGGGTAACATTGGCAATGTCTTTTTGCTCTTGAATAAGGAATTTGTAAAATAGCCGGAGACTCATCAGATACGATTGCACAGTTCCTGGCTGATAGCGGTTTACAGCATATGAAAGCCAACTCTTCAAGAATGTGTCCCCGTCCTTTCCAGGAATTAGCAGCAACTGTACTGAAGGGCGTTTCTCCTGCCTTTCCGTGGTGACTGCTTCTGTGAGGGTCAACCTGTGAATAACGTTTCGCACTTGATTCTTGTATTGCTGGGCAATCTTTTCGTTTCGATAGCCTCCATCAACATCAACCAGCCACATGTAAAATTCCGCGAGTAAATCATCATCATGATCCATACTTACATTTTCTCTATTGAGCTCAGGTTCTCGTTCACAAGAAGTCTGTACACCATCTGTTTCGCAGTCACTAGCCACCCATTCTTCCAACGCATCATCATTGTCACTTGCATACTCTTGAAATAGTTCTTTAAATAGATCTTCTTGACTGCATTGTTCCATCTCTTCTAAGTCTTGCCTGCAAACGTTCGCCGACTCTGCAGGAGTCTTAAATGTGAAGCCTTCGCTTGTTTTAACATTGATGAACCGATTGACAACTTTCTTCCAGGGCTCTTCATTGTCTAAAAATGAATCATTTTGACAATTGTCTTTACCGATAACTTCCACTAACTCAGTCATTAATTGGTCGCATTCTTGTGATAGAGAAGAAGAAGTTTCAGTCCACTGTACTTCGCTAGATTCATCTGTGTCTGAATCGTCATAAGGATCGTATTCTGTAGCCTCATCGCTATCAGAGAGAGTAACTATTTCAGGCACCTCCATACTGGTAATATCTTCGCTATTTTGAAGATCTTCGTGATTTTTATCACTATGCATGCATTCTTCCCCACTCTTCACTCTTGGCAATCTTGTAACGTTAGAGAAAGAGGCCCTGTTTGATTCGTGTGTGTTCCACACCCTTTCCGCTAAATCATCATACTCTTCATCACTGACTCTCTTCTCTTCCTGAGCCTTCTCCATTCTCTCTTCTTCTAGTTTCCTCTCCTTGTCACTGTTCGGACGCTTCTGGACTCTGTTAAACTTGTCTTTCTCATTTTCGCGACTTCTTCTGGCCAAAGCTTCGTACTCTTCTTCCCTGGCGTTCTCCTGTTCACTATCACTGCTCTCGTCTTGAGACTTCTCAAATTCCTTTCTTTCGTGGCAGTCGGGGACTCTTCCATACAATCCTCCAGTCTTTAGCATTTTACTCGTATTCTGTTCCCGTGGGTCTAGGCCGCCATCGTTTTCAAGACTTTTGTCTTCGTCAGTTTGGGCATCTTCATTGGAATCACGTGTTTTCCTGCTAGCCTCTCGCTTTTTTCTCTTCTCTTTCAGGTAGGAGTCAAAATCCTTGAGTGCTACTCTTTTCGCTTTGCCCAATGCACTGACATAACTTGGGCTGCCTTGCTTAAGTTTGTGCACGTTTGACTGTAGGTGTTTGTGGAGTTGGAATATGGGCGTTCGGTGTCTTTTGCAGGGGAATAATGGACAGAACTTCACCTTACCCCTAGGTGGCTTCTTTTCACCAGTTAAGTATTCACTGAGTTTCCGTCTTATTTTTGTCATGCCATGAACCTCTTTCTGGTGCCGACTTAAGTTCTGCACATACGCTTGACACTGCGAACATTTCTTCGACTTCCGTTTTTTGGGTGGATTTGAACCTCCAGCTTCAGCGTCGGCGGAAGAGCCCACCTCGCCACTACCTTTCTCCGCTTCACTCATTCTCTGAATCGAAAGCTAGGACAATAAGACAGAGGTTGAAATAAATAAATCTATTAATATTGTATATTTCTGTACGTGTTATAAGTGCTTTGTTATCAAAACAAGGTGACGCGCGAAAACAATGAATCACGAGCGTGCCCCACGAGCATGGCCGGAATATGATTCAAACATTGCAAATTAGTGTATAGCTGTTTAGTCTTTTAATCAATTTTTCTATTGTGATTAATATCCCGCGAGTTCATTTTTATTAATAGTCTAATTCAATATGCGAGGAAAACCTTCTGACAGTGCCAGGGGATTTACATTTGGAGCAGTAAATGTGAATCTGCAGTCAGGCGTCGGTGAAAACAGAGCTGCCAAACTGTAGTTAATAATTGGACCCTTTTATTCTTCGAAATACAATAACTTTGTCTATTGTTGCCTATAAAATTTTATGTTTCTAGCTGGTATTGGTCTTCTTAGTCATAGTTGACCGCAAATGGCCAGTGATATGGGAACGTAACAGGCGCTTGAGTTTATAAAGGGCGCGGTGTCAGAGGAGCAAGATATTAAATGGGATGGTGGGAAGCGCCTGTCGTTAGGACCCCGCATATTATTTTGCCGCTCTCAACTGAATTATGAGGTAGCATTGAATAAACTTTTCAAATGAGTGGTAATAGACTGATCTTTTTAGCCCAAAATGCTGGTTTACACATATGACGCAAGCAACATATCTTCAGATGCAGTATCCTCTTCATTTCTTCTACCAACATTTTATCAAAATGTCAGTGCGTCTGTATATGTTTTTCGCGCTCATGTTTGTTATTTCTGATGCAAATTTCGTGGCTAAAAAAGGGCGTAGAAAAGGTGAAAGGTCTTTAATTAGAGGTTTCTATCTAGCTCTGTACGTGGGACATCAGATTCGTTTCAAGGCTTTTTTTAGATCATTTAGATCATTTTCCGCGTAACACTTAGCCAATCGCGCAGAAAGTATGCTGTGTTTGTTTTTTTTTCTAAAAAGGTAATTATAGATCCGAAGACTACAAGTAATTTACCATTTGAAACGTACTTTTTGTGGTATGTCATTAATACCCCCAACAGACACACAAGAAGTCACAGACTAGATTAAGGAGTTTTCAACATGTAAACAAACCTTTTGAAAATATCTTATTCATTGTATTATGGATATACTCCTAAGGTTATTCCGTTGAATTATGCACGGCAGGATGCGCACTGGCAGTGCGCATCCTGCCGTGCATAATTTCTTGCATTATAAGCGTGCGTGCGACATTGCGCTCATACCGAACATTCAGGATTTCTTTCAGGCTAAAAGGTTGGCAGGTAAGTTTTCTCCTACTAAAGCCTGTCCATGATATATTGAAACATTCTCATGAAGTCTTTATCCCAATCTGCTTTAATTTAGGCGTTTCACTAAAAGCGTCCTAAATTACCCTATTATTTCACTAGTTTCATTATTTTTTTTGGAAAACTTTATGTGTTTTAGCTGTTCACTGTAACATTTTGTACTATCAGAAGAATATTAATAACATTCCATTGCTACCAATACCTTTCAGAAAGTAGCGGGTGTCTCTTGCTTAAGGCTAGCTTTATATATATCTACCGTAAAATTCCGGTTATAGTTCCCCCCCCCGGTTATAGGCCCATCTCCCAGCAAACCCAAAAAAAACATCCGGTTATAAGTCTCCCCCAGGATATAAGCTTTCCTCTGCTGGATGACAGTACTGAACAAGCCTTAATGTTGCCTTATTATGACTTCTCAACTAAAAACGTATTTCAATCAACAATGCCGTGGCTCGTTTCGAAACGTGTTTTATTCCGCCTATAGCCCCACCCCCCTTGCGGATATTAGCCCCTCCGTTTATAAGCCCAAATAAAACCCCTAACCAGGTTGTATAAGCACAAGGCTTACAACCGGAAGTTTACGGTATATTACTGTCACAAGAAAGCAAAGTAGTTGTATACCAGAGCCCAATATAGTGAAGCAGGCATGGTGAACCCCTCGTTTTAGTTTTTTTATGTACTGCGTCTTATAACAACTGCGCAATGTTTTTTTTTTAATTAATCGCAGTATAATTTTACCACTAAAAAAACACTAACATTATTTTTGAAATATTCATTAATAAACTCTAATTTTTGAGAATAAAAGTGCAACGCATGCACTATGGTACACTGACAAATAAAAAAAGCCAACCAAAGTCAGTTGACGTCATCGGTCATGCTTGATCGAATACAGCGACCATGTGCTTTGTTCCATTTTTCCATGTGCTTTTTAGTTTTCTAAACGACTGATCCTTATGTAATTCAAAAGTTATCAGACGTGCAATACAGAATCGAGTTAAATTCAATATCGTTAAAATGGTTGAAGAATGTATCGCTACCGTATGGCTTAAAAACGTCGCATAAGTCGCAACGATTCAGTCGCATGCATTGATTTTGCGTCCATTGAAGAAATATGCGACGTTTTGCTCAGTTGTTTTGCTTTTTAAAGACGCTATTAATGAAAAGGATTCATAACTTCTTAGAAACTGGACAGTGTTGGCAATTCGCGAAGTTTGGCTCTTAAAGTATGTAATTTACTTTATAGAAGTAGCAAACCAATGGACTCACCTGAACTGGCTGGCGTCAGTCACTGTCTCTGTGTTACTGGCGTTACGCGTGACGCGTGACATGGGAAGGGAGCCCAACATCTGCCGTGATTGGCTGTGAATTAATAGCCCAGCGATTTGCGCGAACGCCTTGTTCTGTGGACAGTGAGTTGTTAAATTGACGACATAGTTTGGAAAGCAGCTAATATATAAAGTGAATATCCCTTTTCGAAGCTAAAAAAGCCTTTACCACTCTGTGTACTTACCAACCATCTAGTGTGTGAATATGTAGTATTGTTTGCGACCACAGGTCAAAATTGGATTTTTTGCCAGAAAAGTTAAATGTCACTCATATTTACATATATATTATATTACTTGTGGACCTATAATTCTGAAAAAATCACAATTTCTTGCCCTTTCTAGGAAACATCAATGCCTAAAAAGAGCGGTGATCTCGCTAATTATTCAGTCGCATTACGTTAATGCTACATGCTGTCTTTTTTGTGTTTTATACGTTAATGCTATGCGCTTTCTTTCCTTGGTGTTTGTTTGTACGTTACTCATACCCACTGCCTTTGTGTTGTTTTTTAATTTGATTAGTGCTTTGCGCCGTCTTTGTGTTTTTTTTGTTTGTTTCTTTAGTGTTACGCACTGTCTTTGTGTCGTTTGGTTGTCTAGTGCTACGCGCTGTCTTTGTGTCGTTTGTTTCTTTAGAGCTACGCGCTGTCTTTTTTGCTTATTTGGTAGTTTGTTTAGTGTCTGAGTCTTTGTGTTGTTGTTTGTTTGTTTGTTTAGTGCTACGCCCTGTCTTTGTGTTGTTGCTTGTTTGTTTAATGCTACGCGCTGTCTCTTGTTTGTTTGGTACTAAGCGGTGTCTTTGTGTTTTAGTTTGTTTGTCTGGTGTTACGCGCTTCCTTTAAGTTGTTTTTTTGTTTCTTTAGTGCTATGCGCAGTCTTTGTGTTGTCCTTCTTCCCTCCTTAGTGATATGCTATCTCCTTCTTCTGTTGTGATCCCAGGCGCTTTCCTCATGTTATGTTTGTTTTATTTTACGCCATGTGTCCAGTAATTTACTGCTGGACAACTACAGCGCGCGCTGTTTCACAAATTTCTGTCTCCTTTCAGATTGTATAACGAAATTAGATTTAAGACAATATGCATAATAGACAAAGACATAGACATACTTTATTTAACATGGACAAGTACACGCTTAGCTGTTCGCTAGTTTACAGGTGCTCCATGATTTAAATTAAGTAATGTACAACATCATAAAAACTTAAAAAAAGTATTTACATCGGCTAATTTAAAATCGCTTAAAAACATCAAGTTAATTCAGAAAAAAGCCAAGATAAAAGCGATGAAATATAATCAAAATGTATCAAACGTGAAAATCAGTTTGCCGAATCTTTTTCAAAAAGTCTTTTGAGCCTGCCATGGAACGAATATTACGAGGTAACATGTTCCAGTGCTTTGCTGCAGCATAACGCCACGACTTAAGACCGTACCTGGTAGTGTTCATTTTAGGTATGGAAAGATTGAAATTTCCGCGAAGATTATATTGTACGCTGTTCTCTTCTTAGTTATAAGATTTTTGAGGCTGGATTGAGCCCTGCCTTGAACAATATTGTTCACAGTCAGTAACATGTCTTGAGTGCGTCGATTTTCTAAGGTTGATGTTGATCCGATACGCCGTAAGAGCGCTTCGTACGCAAATCTCAAGGCCCTCGCATTTGTTCTTTCCAGTTTTTCTATATTTCTTCTTCCACAGTGATACCAAACCTAACTACAATAAGAAAAGTATGGTCAAATTAAAGCTCGATACAAATGAAGCTTACACTTGTTTACATAGTTAGGGGCAATGGGCAACAAAGTATTGACTTTTCATGAAAATTTCCTTTTTGCACTGCCAATGTATATTTTGGACATGCATAAATGAATCTTTGAAGCCAACGGGTATATATTTATAATTACGATTTCAAATAGTTACTTTTGAAAGCAAAAACGGCACAAGGGTAGCAAATACCTACTATCCGTATTTGCAACGGTAGCAAATACCTACTTTTGGTAGCAAATACTAACCCTCCGTATTTGCTACCGTAGCAAATACTCAAATCCGTATTTGCTACCGTAGCAAATACCGACTTTTCGTAGCAAATACTCACAGGTGAGTATTTGCTACCGCAGCAAATACTCACTAAGGTAGCAAATACGCACAAATGAGTACTTGCTACGGTAGCAAATACCCAGTTTAAGTAGCAAATACCCACCTGAATCTAACTCTCTCTCTCTCTCTCTCTCTCTCTCTCTCTCTCTCTCTCGCTCTCTCTCTCGCTCTCTCTCTCTCTCTCTCTCTCTCTCTCTCTCTCTCTCTCTCTCTTTGCCGCAAGAGCCTTTTTTATGAGAACTCGAGGCTGAGATTAGCCAAAATGTTAAGAACGTGCTAAGAAGGTACTCAGGCTAAGAATTAGTTAGAACGTCTTTATTTGGTCCATGTTTTTCAAGAGCTCCAAAGGCACATTAAAATAAGTCAAATAACAACAAAATTCAAGATAACAGTCTGATCTGCATCTTAGCAACTATCGCGTGACAAACAATATTAAATCTCTGATTTCAGACGTCAAAAGAATTGTTAGTCTTGTTTTTCGCAAGATTGCAAGCTAAAATTGTGCTTTTTTCAATTGCAAGATAAAGTGTTCTATTTATAGAAAAATATACTGCCTGAGAGGTCACGAGCTTGAGTTTTCTTGATATTTGAAATTATTTGTAAAGGAGACTGGTCCTTCACTGTGGTATGCTATTTCTAATATTAAAACCCAAGAGACGCTAATCTCTTCTGGGTTTTAATATATTTCGGAATTTGTGATCAGGTTTATAATTTATGAGTTAACTGGTTAACGGTCACATGAGGGGAAGCCGAAGGCTGAAGGCGATGGATGAACGCAACAGTCATGCGACCGAATGAACGGCCACAAAACGAAAGAACGAAAGCAGCGAATGAACGAACGGACAATATTATGTATGAACGAACGAACAAACCCAACAATCGAACGAGCGAAATGACAGCCAAACAAACGGAGAATGGACCAATGGCACGAACAAACGCCCGCAAACCCGGCGACCCAACAAATGGCTGAAATACACCTATTTCTTTTTCGAAACGAAGGAAAAAATACTGGGCAAGTTTGGTTTAGAACAAAGAAAAGTATTTCTGAGCGGCTTGAAATAAAATTCGTAGATTAATTATGTATTAACCTTTTTACACCTTTTTGAAACGTGTTTGCGGGCTTTTGTTGGTGCTATTGGTCCATTTTCCGTTTGTTTGGCTGGCATTTCGCTCGTTCGATTGTCGGGTTTGTTCGTTCGTTCATGCGTTATCTTGTTCGTTCGTTCATTCACTGCTTTCGTTCGTTCGTTTTGTCTTTCATTTGGTCACATGGCTTGTGCGTTCATCCATTGCCTTCAGCCTAGAGCTTCACTTCATGTGACTGTTTACTTGTTAACTCGTAAATAATAAACCCGATCATAAAGTCCGAAATATATTAAAACCAAGAAGAGATTAGCATCTCTTGGGTTTTAATATCAGAGATAGCATACCACATATTTCAAAAAAACAAAAAAGCTTAATAGATTAGGATCGAACTAAAAAGCAATGTGCATCGTAAAATATTTTGCTGAAATGAGAAAAAAACTCACAAGATTTACATTTTTGAAAATAAAATTCAGATTACGTTTAGATTAGATGTGATGACCTAAAGCGTTTTGAGCACATAATGTTTGCTTCAATTATTGCGTGTTCTCTATGCGAAATCCTTTTTTCACAAGTCTTTTCTCTTTACTTTTTTTAGATCCTCCTACAGCTACAGAAAATTGTCACACTATTCGGACGTCCGAAGGAAGTTCTGTTTCGCTTTCTTGTCCCACTGATGGAAATCCTTTCCCTAATATTATGTGGTACAAAGGAGGCGGGCTCTGTGGTACCATGCTGTCCAGTGGAAAAAAGTTGAATTTTTCAAAAGCTATGTCTAATAACAGTGGATGGTATACATGTTCTGCAAATAACTCCTTGGGGACAGTTAGTGTCAGTCTTTATCTTTTGGTTGGTAAGTTGTTTTTAGAGTTCTCAGGCAGGATCTAACTATTGGTAGCACATAAGGATGGACTAGTCCCAGGTAGTTGGTCCCGTGGGACCGAGACCCTTCTTGTGAGCAGCTCTTTTTCCTCTAGACATCTAGTAGCGGAACAAGCATTAAGTCCCTTTGACTTTCCCTATTAATTAAGACTTGTCCCTTCGTATTGTGCTTTTCCCCTCGTGTATATAATAGACTATGAGAAAACAATTTTGGAATTAAAATATATACTCGGTTTTTACAATATAAAAAATTACATATAGCATATTTTAAAAATGACATAAGATGTCCAATGTGTACTGTACTACGTGCGACTAGTCCCTGCGAGAGAATAAAAAAAAAAAAACAACCAACCATAAGCCAAATCAGGGCTGGGCGCCCGACCAGTCCCCTCGTGTAACACTACAGAGGACCTGTCCTTGTGACTTATCCCGTCTTGTGCACCGCGGATGCGTTGTACGGTTTCTTCGTACTCCGAGAGAGGAACGTGACCAGTGGCCTTTAAACTAATTGATTGACTTTCTCAAAGTGTAGTTGAATGATCTAATAAGCGATTTCTGCTAACAACTTCCTTCTTTTTTGTAGAAACCATGAGTACTCTCAAGGTATCACTAATCGTCACAAACAAAAACTGCAACGACTTTCCAGAAAAGGAGTTCCTTACCGAGGTATGCAATAGTATTTACCTGCCACCCCTCAACTGATTGTTAAAAAAACCTTGATGGGTTATAATTGCCGAGAATAAGGAATTCTCAAACAATTTCTTCCAGGGTGTGAAAATTTTCGGAGAATACTATTAAGAAGATATTGAGGTACTCCTGACTGTATTTGTCTTAAATAGCAATGACATTTGAGTACATGTTGGTAGAAATTAGGCGTTGCGTCACTTGCGTGCTGTCCCCATTCTCATCGCCAGGTCTTTTGTAACGTCAGTTGTTCTTTGATCTCTGAAAGGCCGATTACATGACGAATTCCAGCCCGGTTTCTGCTTTCCTGCAAATTTTCCTGGCCCAATGTTTAGCATTACGCCCGCCGAAATCCGCCATGTAATCGCAACAAAATTTCAGCCCGGTAGGCAGACCGAAATTTCAGCCCGGGGCTGAAATTCGCCTCGCCATGAGACAAGAAGAACAGGCGTATATATTTGGAACTCACCCAGAAGTTCTAATTGGTATAGTGAACGAGTGAGTCATCTGGTAATGGCGAAATTGCCTGATCGTCTAAGTCCGGGCATCTCATGGCATTGCTTTATTTGTTTTTTAGAAAACCATGGGTTTGCTTTGAAGTTTTCCGCGTGTCTCGTATATTCCAGTTATTTTTTCTATGCAGAAAGTACATGGCTTTCGATCAGTCATTAATTTTTATTTTATTTTTAGATTGCTAAACAGCTTCAACCTCTAGGCCTCCAAGGCGCAGAAATCGAAAGAAAGCGGTACGATCTTCTCTCACTTAGGCGCATAAAAAATGTTGTTGTCAGCCCTTGTCCCGCATAACACAGTCGTTATTATGTTTTTGTACGCAAAAATTAAATATCTAAGCTATTTCTTTTAAAGATGACTTGTCACATTTGAACCAACAATCCTACACTTGCCTTTCTAAAAGGTTAATTGCTATTGCCGCGTGGTAGGCAAATACTCGGCATGAATGAGCAATGAGAAAGAACAATAGCATGAATATATGAGTACATACATACATATACATACATGAACTTTATTTTAACACGAATTTTAGAGTAGCCAGAACGGCTAATATCTCCTTGTAACGAATATACGAAATACTTATCTAGAAAGAAATATCAAACTGAAAATAACAAGTAAGAATCCCTACTGGCAGGAGGCAGACCAGTTGGCTATGCACAATTTAGGATACACACTTAAATCGGCGTGAAGTTGTCATGCACTTTTGAAAATTATTGCCTCAAAAAAATCAAAATTTGTCTGTTATTAGTGAAATATTTATGTACCGCTGAGCGGGTTGAAAACCGTGCATTTTTTCACTTGGGAGTAAAAAAATCAATTGAAAATAAATCGATAACAAGCAAGAAACATAATAATATATTTTGAGCTTTCTTTGAAAATGCAGTTTGAGTGATAATTCTGTGATCAAAGACTCGAATCAACAAGAAGAGACAGAAATAAATGAATGATGTGCATAACGTAACTTTGAAATATTCAATATTAATTTTTGTTTCAATTCAGCGTAATTCCAATGATGTTGTATTCAACTCAGTTGTTAAACCCAGACTTTCATGTTTCACTTCCCTACTGACGCAGCACCACCACCGTTTCTTTAGAACCAACCACTTGATTTATTTTATAAATAAGTTTTGTTGCTTTCTTGTCATCGATTTATTTTCAGTTGATGTCCTGGGATATCTTCCTTGCAAATGAGCATTAGTCAGGTCAACAGGAAATAGGTAAATAGGTCACCTGGGTTGGTTCCGACGAAGTGCTAACGTTCAAATTGTCAGCTTTCAATTTCCGTACAGTGGCCAATTTACTTTAACAACTCAGTTGATGAATCCAAATTAATTTATTCATATTTGAGCTTTCTTGGAAAATGCAGATTCAGTGACTATTCTGGGATCAAAGACCTAAATCAACAAGAACAAACAGAGCTTTGAAATATTCAATGACTGGTTGCAAAATAACCAGTAAGGAATCTTTGTGATATCAGTTTAGACTGTAGACGTATCTAGACTTATCTAACTAAACTGAAATGTGCAATTCGTGACACTCCTCGTTGGCGTTTTAAGGTGTGGCAGTGTTATCGTTGATCTAGTGCTGCGGTTCAATCAAAGCGTGACTGTAAACGATGTGATATCTGCTTTGAAGACTGCTGCAGAGCAAACCAACTTTGGCGGTTTTATCGTTGATCCTGAGTCCATAAAGCAAATTTCTCCTTCACCCACCGCATCTCCATCACTTACCACTTCTTCGTCAACCACCACCACAGGAAGCACACAAGGTGTAGTTGAGGTCTTGCTTTTTTTTATTTTTGAGCAGGTTCTAATTGCTTAAATTGTGTTAAAATAAAACTAAGTGTGCTTAATAACAGTGTATTTGTATGTGTAATCAAATGGTGATGAGTGAAATTAGGAAATAATTTCACGCGCGTTTTGTCAAAATTCTAATAATCTCCCAGCCTTTAGGCTCGGGAAATTATTAGAATTTTGACAAAACGCAAGTGAAATTATTTCCTAATTTCACGAGTATACCATTTGACTACCTATTAATATCATGGGTGACAAATTACGCACACAATCGTGGGGTTTTGACTTGCTTGTTTATCGCATCGAGAACTCCAAGCATTGAAAAGTGTAAAGCACACAGTTTGGCTAAAGCTCACATTTTTCTGAGTGAAATAATGAAAAAAGCTCATGGGAAGTTTTTACCACGCTTTGACGATTTCGTGTATTTGTAACCGACAGCAAAATACCCCAGACTCTGAATTTTTACTTGAAAAGTACCAAGACAAATCGCTTGGCAAAGGTTATCCGCGTTTTATCCTGCAAATTCACTGAATCGAGCACCACGAGCAAGGCTCAGAAGGCTTCACAAATGCATTCAAAATACGCACCGCAAACTTGTTTTAACGAAAGTAAACTTCGGATGCAAATTTGTATAAAAACTGACCTTTATTCCATTCGAAGAAGTGCCCAAATCCACTGAATTATTTCTCTGAGTTTGCGGTCAATCACTCGATCAGCAACTGGCTCTCTGTTCATAAATTTTCGCTGTCACACTCACAAATAATTTCTTCTTTTTAACTCGCAGTTGATTTCTGAGAAGTTCAGTCAGTTAAAAGTCAAAATTTACAGATTACCGATTGTGTCCTCAATGAATATTTCCAGAATTGCTGTAGTTCTGCACAAAACATCTTCATCATTAACCTCGACACCGGCATCTTGGCGCTGAGCTATAAATCCGTTGCCATAGCAATTTTGTAATTTCACATGTGAAATTAGAAATTAACGCTGAAATTTCGCGCCAAAATTAAGGAGTAATTTGTCACCCATGATATTACTTAAATAATCTCACTGAACGTAGTTCCTTATGTGAACAGCAGTGTTTTCCTTATGTGAACAACTATCGCAGCAAAGCTAAAAACTGTGAAATCAGTGAGTGACACAGGTATTCTTCAAGAATAAAAAGAAAGAAATCCGAGTTCTCCTAACAGGAGAAAGAAGAAAAATCTGTTACCAATGTGCAAGGCTCCGTTGAGCTATGTTATATCAAATGGTCATTCTCACTTTTCTTTACAGAATGTACATGCTCCTATTATTTTGCGATATTCGGATCGATCATTGGAGTTCTTGTGGCTATCATCATTCTTCTCATTATATACATCATTTGGCTGCACAAGAAAGGTGAGTTAATAAGTTTATTTTGAAGGCTTTTCAAATCTTTATTCTTACTTTACTGATCGATAAATTTTATCTCCTTTACTAGGGACTACAGGGCACAAAAGGTACGTTTTTTCCCCATTATGGGATGATATCAGTAACTTTTGTAATTCCTCAGCATCGTAAAATCTCATTTAAAGTTTTTACATGTGCTTTCCTGCTGAATACAAGACGTGCTGTAGCAATTCAGTTACTGCGATGCTTCAACTCATGACTCCAACAATATTTAATTCGAAGTTTCTTCTTAACTGGCTTAAAAAATAATTCTTTGCAATAGATATTATATCGTCGATTAACTCTTATTTAATAATAGGTAGGTTAGTAGTTGAAAAGCTATAAATGGTCCAGTCAGTCAGCGTCGAAAATTACGAAAATCGTCACAAATCGCGAAAAAGCACCAAATTTGGCATAAATGTCCTTAAGGGCATATAAAACAAATTTAGAAGGGGTGCCACGCGATCCGGGTATCCGGGGCGCCACAGCACTCAAATGAATTTTCATTCGTGGTTACAGGACTCCCATGCTTATGAACAGACCACTCAGTGGCACACTGAAAAGGATCCAGATGGGCCTTTTTAACTGGCCTTGTCAGCGAACGACAGAAAATGACATCAAACAGCCGTTAAAGTTTACAAGCCACATATCCTTGTTATTTTCGCTCCCTTTTCGCTAGCCTGGGTGCCCTGTGGTCAAAAAGACCTACAAACTGAATAGCTAAACTTACGATAATTGTCAAGGGAACGAATAATTATTAGTCTACAAATAGTCCCAAATCAGCAGCTCAAATCTCAAAGGAAACCGTTCCCTGCTACAATTGTTCTTTGTCATACGTCGAGGAACATGTACACAGACCAATTTAGGAGAAGGATAACTGAAAGAACTGACTTCCGTTATTAATTGTTTCAAATTACGTTTCTTGACAGCCTCGCCCCCATTAAGATCCTCTAGACAACAAAAGCAAGTCGAGTTGAGGAAAAATCCGGAAAATGTCAGGGAGTTTATTCAAGTCATATTTTAAGTGTACTGTTGAGAAAACCATATCGGGAGAGACATATTAAGGCCACTGACATATCTGTCTTTACTTTAAACGTTAGTTTAAATAAAAATACAATGACTGATGAAACAAAATTGGTAACGTTCAGTTCAATTTGCCATGAGTTATGTGTCACCAGCGAGTACCGTAAGAAGCACGCGCCCTTGCTAAGCCCCCTTTCACGGTAGTCAACCAGCTCCCGCGATTAGTCACCACTTTTTCCAGCGTCGTACGTTTTTCTTTCTTTTTGTCTTGCAGTTCTTAATTCAGCGCACCGCATCGGGTACTTAAGATCGCTAATGCTGATAACACAAATCGAATACCTCCCTCTGAAAAAGACGCCGAAGTCTGCAGAACAGGATATTATTGTAGGTTTCAGGCGAGTGTCGCCTGAAAAACGCGTAAAACATTAATCAGGCAAAATTACTCGCGACTACTAGATTCCGAATGCAACCCATAAACGGAGAGAGAAAAGGCCTAGATACGGCAACAAGCTCAACCTTTCGCGCTAGAATAACGAGGGACGTAAATAATCACTGTCTTAGAGTTTGTGTTGGTCTTTTGAATAACGCCTAGATCAGAGGGGACACTTACTGTAATAGGCCAGAGTCTTCTCTGACAACATTACATGTTCTTCAAGATTAGTATAGGTAATCACATGATTTCGAGTGCAATTTGGAATAAATAAGCTCGAGTAAATTTTTCAGACTAACATAAGAGTGCTTATTTATTCCAAATTGCACGAGAAAACTCATGTAATTACTTATTAATAATATGCACGAAAAAAGACAGAAAATCAAAACAAGTGAAATTTTGACAGCGCGCGCTTTTTAATGAAGTCCATTCAACTGATTGGCTGAAGCAGATTACAACGTTTGTCAAATTCAAATTTTACAAGACCAAAACGATTTAAAATCATTTAACTGTGAACTTGGAAATGTGTGAGGAATGATTTTAAACCATTCAAACATCTTTTAAAGAAAACCCGGTTTACAATAATCAGCAAAAGTAAATGCTCAATCGGAATCATCCTCGATAATGAAAGCTCGGCGTTTACGAGAACTAGACTGCCGTTTGGACTCAGGTGCACACTTCGAGCGGCCAAAGATGAAAGAAACTTGACAGTTGTTAAACGTGCTCATCATGGTCTGTTCCTGAGACCTCATCATGGTTGGATTCATGGAGAAAATCTGAGTTTTAAAACCCGAAAATGAAGGCGGGAATTGGTTTTCCTTCGAAGCTGCCATCGATGGGCTGGCTGTTGTCTGTGGTAAAGGCACATTCATCGTTACTGGAGCGAGTGGAGCCACAGTTGTTGTGACGTCGGAAACTGCTATTTGCTTCTTCTCAGGACGGAGGGGTTTTCATTATTTCGTTTGGATATTGCAAGAGAGAGTCGTCGTTGCTCTTCTTCGTCGGCTTCATCGTAATCGTCGAGGGACTGTACGCTTCTGTTGCCTGTGACTTTGACGATATCTGAGCGTTCAACGTTTGCTTTCTTCAGCTTGCTGACTGTTGTTTTTCTTGCGCTGTGATTCTTGAACTTTTTCTCACTTTCTTCAAGGCTTGTACCGGCCGAATTGTTTTCATCATGTTACTTATGGTATTTTCGCCCATTGGTTGAATTTTGAACCAGACGTTGTCATTCACTTTTCGGTTCCGTTTGATGCTGAGGTAGAAAGGACCAGACCATTGCATATTTAGTGGTCTTCGCTCGGCAAACTGCTTGAAGAGAACAACCGGACACCTTTCTCCACCAACTGCAAACATCCGTGGCTGGAAATCCCTGTTCTTGCTCTGCAGTCCGCCCTGTTTCGTCTTTGTTGGAGCTTCCATAAACTACACGAACTCTACGCCTTCGTCATTTTTGCAGAGTTGAAAACCTTCCAGTTTCATTCCATGATGTTCCTGACGGCCGCGAAGACCGAAGAACTGCGTTAAAAGCCACCACATAGAAGATATTAGCGCGTCTGGAGTTTTGGAATCAAGTTTTTCTGCCTTCCACAGCAGCTCTTCTTCTTCTTCTTCAGTTAAACTTCGCGCTTTATTTGGACGTTTGCCCGTACCGGATTGGTGAGGCTGCCTGACTTTTCCCTCTAAAACTTGCTTGGAAGAGTGGAACTCTCTGTCTCTTATGATGGAAAACTTGTATCCTTGTTCATTTAAATGCCTGTCGAGTGCAGCCATCATCACTCTTAAGCTGTCTGGCTCGTAGTCGTCACCATTTTTGTTTTTTACTTCAGCGTAGAATGTTTCGAGTAGTTTATTTAGTTTCTCTGGCTCGTTTTCTTCGATTCTGTTGACGATATTTTTCTCTTTACACCACGTTTTCCGCGCATTCAGCCAGAAAGAAGTACTCTTGACTGTGTTCGGATTTTTGGAAGAATTTTTAGCTGTTCTATTGTTGTTTCACTTGCAAAACCAAATCGTTGTTTGCTGAAAAGCCCGGCCATTTTTTCTCCGCTTATCTTAAAACTTTCCCCAATATGTTGCTATAGAAACAACTCTAATCTCATTGGTTCTCGTTAGTTTCTTTTGTTTTTTAGCCAATCAGAACCCATTTGTTATTGCACTCGTGTTACAAGAAAACTGCACTCCTTTTTTCATGTATATTACGTAAAAACGCTATCGCCTCGTTATTTTATTTTTTTCTTTACCATCACATGTGTTTGTTTTCCCTCTGAACGTAGCTAACAGCCTTCGCAGTTCACACCTACAACAGCCTGCAGAACAGGCGTTTTTAAATAATGCCTTTCATGCAGGCCCCTATTTACACCAAAGAGAATGACAGAAAAACCCATAAAACTCCCCTCCTCCAGTTCGGTGAAAAAAATTCTGAAATTCGCCAGGTCATTCTAACCAACTACACCTTGTGATGTTTTTTTCTTTTCTAGCTTTGTTGGCCGTTAGCTATTATAACGATCGACTTTGAGATTTATAGTATGCGTGGCGTGGCTGAGTGATCACAAATTGAATTATTCAATTTGTTGGTTTATATCTAGCATTTTTTATTACAAAAGAAATTTCTCTCCCAGATATGTCTTTGTCAGAAAAGAAAAGTTTGAGCTAAGACTTTAATAAGCTGCTTAACCCGTTTGGGATAAGCTTAAATTTTCCCTTAGTCCGGCTTATATTTGTTGTCCACTTCACGGCCAGTAATCTATTTGACCACAGGGTACCCAGGCTCATGAGCAAATCTCCTGGTAGAAAAATACACATTATATGTGGATTTGATTTGGCAAACATTTAAAACGGTCCCTAAAATAATTCTATTATGCCATTAGTGATTTGTTAGTGAGCCTGGTTGCTCTGTGACCAAGTTATTGAAAATAGATTTGCGTTCCACGACCCCCCGGATGCTCAGTTCACGTGGCACCCCTTGTAAATTTGATTTATATGGCCTCAAGAATATGTGTGCAAATTTTATGCTTTTACGCGATTTGTGACAATTTTTCCAGTAACTGACCGGACTAAAACAGGTTAAAAAACCGTTCTCCAAAAGCTAATAACATGTCATAGTTTGAAGCTTTCAATGCAACTGGCGAATTAGCAGCAACCTGTTCAGTGAACTTTTATTTTGTCCTCAGACCTTATGAAGTTCCTCCTGACGATAAAGGAGCCTATGACGTAAGTCCATTTCGTTTTTGTTCAATTTGTTATCTTTCTGCATGACGTCGCTAGCGGGTTTCTGCAAAATGGCTTAGAAAGTTATAATTGAAAGATGATGAAAGACAACGAAGATAAGGTAAGATAAGATGAGATAAGATAAGATAGAAATTTAGATAATATAAAAGTTGCATCGTAATCGAATATAGATGTTCATCTGTTTAAACTAGTTTGCAACCCTACAAACTGTGTACAACGGTTTTTTATTTTGGTGACCAGATAACTGGAGGTCCTTTCAAACAGGGGCTACTATAAAAGTTTTTCTTTTAGGGAGTTTGTTACGTATTATAACACAAATATCACTAATGCAACGTCAAGCGAAACGATATTCAAAATATCATCATTGGTTTGAATTTGCGACAGCACAGCATTGATATTAGGACAATTTTTTTGGAAATAGAAGTTGTACGTGCTTATCCCCAAAACAATGACCGGTCACCAATACCATAACTTAATCATAGCATGGCAGGTTTGCACCATGAGTGCATTTCCTTTCTTGATACGCATATCTCGCTTTTAGAATGAAATCGCTATGGAAGACGTTACGCCAACTCATGTTCGTCCAAGTAATTCTACCCAGCAATTAACCCTGGCTAGCGGCGCCACATACATGCACCTACAAGACGCAACTCCATCTGGAAACGATCGCAAAGATCAATCAAGGCCAAACAATCCACAGCTGCAAAGTCCATCTCAAGGAGCTGAATATGCGCCTCTTAATCCAAGGACACGTTCTTGGGAGGTAGCAAGAGATCACGTGACAATAGAAAAGATCATTGGTAAAGGTGCTTTTGGTCAGGTTGCCAAGGGAACAGCAATAGACCTTCCGGGAAGGCCTGGAAAGACCACAGTTGCTATTAAAATGCTCAAAAGTAAGATATCTTTTGTTTTGTTTTGTCTCGGGACAACTACAGTCTTAAGGGAATTGTTATCTCTGTTGTCCAGAGGCTGGTTTTATCTCTACTTTACAATAAATCCTCCTGTCATGCATTATTAGCAAGCCTACTAATGCCACATATCCTGCATCAACCCACTCCAAAATTAGATTAACTCACTTAAATTAAAAGTACTTTGCTAAGGTATTTAAATATTTTTCTTGTTCAAGTGAGGAACAATGACAAAACTGACAGACTGGATACTAGGCTTGTGGACCAAAATTATTTCTTCTTTTTTCTTGACAGTAGAGCACAAGATTTAGTGATAAACCTAGACAAGAAAAACAAAATGTTTTCCGAACGCCAGACTGCATAAAAGAAAAACCTAGGAAATCGTTGTTGTGATGTTCCTGTTTATTAATTTTTAGCCAACGCTCCTGAGTCAGACAAGAAAGACTTGTTATCAGAACTTGAAGTGATGAAGACGCTCAAACCTCATCCGCACGTCATAAAACTACTGGGCTGTGCCACGGAGTCTGGTAAGACATCAACAGAAATTACTGTATAGATATTTGGTTTGCAATTTCTTAATTTTGCATGATAAGCTTCAGTGTATTGGAATTGATTTACCCTGTAGCGACAATAAGTCGCTAGAATATCAGAAACCTCTTTTAGGATAATCTCAAACGCTATTTAGCTTGAAAGCAACTTCTTAAGTCTCTTTATATCTATCAGAGCCGCTGTTGGTGCTGATTGAGTATGTGCCTTATGGGGATCTCCTGGGTTACCTGAGGAAGAGCCGTGGATTAAATGACACTTATTACAAAGACCCGGATATAAAACCACAGACCAGTCTGACGTCACAGCAGCTGATGACGTTTGCTTGGCAAATCGCTGATGGAATGAGCTATCTCTCCTCAAGATCTGTGAGTGCATTCATTGCGTTTACCTTTTACCTGTTATAAATCGTTACATTTTGCAAAAAGCAGCACAGGGACAGGTTAATTGAAACTTTCTCCGATAACTTTTACATTAGAGAATCCGAATTCACACTAATTTCTGAGAATGAAGGCAATACCGCTGTTTCTCCATTGAACTAGTCTTTAAATTCGCCGGGTATGTGTTAATCTGTTCAGTTTAACCGGATTTTGTCAGGTGAAGTTACAATTCGATGGTTCCTTTTCGGTTGTTAATAAACACTAATCCAGACACCACTGCTACCAGCACCTACATCATCAACAAAAATAACAATAGCGCCGACAAGAAAAACAATTACAAACAACAAGGCAAAACATCAACATCAACAATAAGTACAGCAACAACCCATATGAAATATGGGAAACTTTACCATTTTTTTTAAATATCTTGTCTTTAGCAATGTGAGTTGAATACTTGCTGACCGCAGCTGTCATATACTAGATTCGGATCGGCTCCAAGCAAGGCTGGAAGTGTAGATTTTTGTACAACATAACTCCAGTAAAGTGTAACGTGTGAGATAGCCCATAAAACACCGTAAAGATATTAAAAACAAAAGGTAGTGAAGTGGCAAAAAAGTTCTTTTCAAAGCCAAACGTTTCGGGCTTAGCCCTTCATCAGTTCATCGTTCATTTGCCACTGATGAAGGGCTAAGCCTGAAACGTTTGGCTTTGAAAAGAACTTTTTTGGCATTTCACTACCTTTTGTTTTTAATATTTTCCTCTAAATTAGTGCCATGCAGTACTGTGAACCTTTGTTCATCATTTATCTATGTTCCATAAAACACCTTTGCTATTTTACATCAAGGAATATTAACGCTGAATTGTTTCAGATAATCCACCGAGATCTTGCTGCTCGTAATGTGTTGGTTGGAGAAAGAGAAACGTGCAAAGTGACGGATTTTGGAATGGCCAGAGATGTGCAACAGGAAAACATTTATGAAAAAAAGACAAGGGTAAAGAAAACAACAAAAGTCATTCAAAAATAGAAAGTTTTCTTTTCGCATTTCAAATCTTAACTGACATATGTTTTGAAAGTACTGCTCCCATTGTTAAAAGAAGCTTTCATTAAAACAAACAGCTTTCATTTAAAATAGTTCTCTTTAAAACCAAATTTTATTTTCCAGCCTATGTTTTTCTGGCTAAATGACAATTATCAATGTCTACAAGTTTGTGGTAGTGCATGGAGTCCAGAAATATTTTATCTAAATTTACCTGAAAGACAGTGAGTTTGCTTCTTTCGTACCCAGTTCTACAAGACTGAAATCTCAACAGTGAAGTATCACTTTACCGTCGATTACTATTTTCTTTGATCTTGAGCCGTATAAGTAGATCTTAACAGTTTCATGCAATCTTCTATCTACCATGCAGGGTCGTTTGCCAGTTAAATGGACTGCATATGAAGCGCTGATGTATGGAACGTACACGACCAAAAGTGATGTGTAAGTTTATTAATTGATGGATTGATGGATTGTGTATCAGAATTTCATAACAAAAGTTAATTTATAGAATGCTGGTATTTTTCTGGTTTGAAACGTGCCCTTTGACTAACAAAATATAAGTAAACGGTATTACTGTTACTTTCAATATTCTGTAAAAATTAATAAATTACTAAAAAAGTAATAGCCTGAGAAGAACAGCCGACGTTTCGCGAGGTCGCCACTTGAGCTCTCGCAAAACGACGTCAGAGTAACGAGAGAAGAAATTCCATACTGATTACGTGTCACTAACCAGATCTTGGTAGTGCTTCTGATTGGTTGAAAGAAAATTCCCTCACACCACAACCAATCAGAAGCACTACTAAGATCTGGGTAGTGCACGTCATCAGTATGGAATTTCTGCGCTCGTTACTCAGACGTCTCTTTGCGAGGGCTCCTGAAGTAGCGACCTCGCGAAACGTCGGCTGTTTTCTCTGGCTAAATAAGTAATAAATAAATGAATTTTGTACCTACTTCAATTCTGTTTAAATATTCTTTATTCTCAATTTCTGACAGATGGAGTTACGGCGTTGTCCTATATGAAATCTTCACTATAGGTAAGATTAATCTAAACACTAGGTCAACATTCATGTGTTCACAGATATGGGAGAAATGCAAAATACCTGAAGGATCGCTTAATGGAAGCAGGGGAAGAAACCATGTCATTGTGTGATGTATATCTCGTAAACGTGAAAAGGAACCGAAACAGACCGAAAACAAACCAAGGTGGCTTTTTTATGAATAGACATTCACTATGTTCTATTGCAAATGCGCAAATGATTAGCTTAATCGTCATTGTCTATTCCCTGATTACCAACGATTGCACGCTGAGGCTTGGAACAACTTATTGTTACTTTTTTGTAAATACCACCAGCTGAGTCTCGCTCTTTTCACTTAAAAGTATTCGCAGTCTGCTTAAACAATCAGACTATTCCTAGTTTTCTATAAGCAAAAAGCAAGTCGACAGAGCCTTTTTGACTAATATTCACTCAGGGAAAAAAATCGGTCTCGTAATCTAATTATTGATTAATATATTCAGAGTGATAGGGTATTCTTGCGACCAAACAGGTTCAGGGTATCTCTGCGGCCTTGTAAGCTACATCAGTTTAGTTCCAAAGCTTTTGTCTTTTTCAGGTGGCTCACCATATCCAAGGGTAGAGGGCAGGAAAATTGCAAACTTGCTTCAGGAAGGATACAGGATGCCTAAGCCACAACACGTGGATGACAAATTGTAAGTTATCCAACGGAAACCTGTCTATTTTAATCAAGTTAGAAAATATCATCTGTCTTGGGGAATTTGGGTTAGACTAAGGTGATTACCGTTGGTTACATGGCCTGAGCATTGTCAGCATTTTGTTCCTGTTGATATTTTATAAAACACAAACGTCTTTAATTCGCGTGGTGGGCTCCCTTGCTCTTCCGCAGAGAATGGATACTGGGACAAGGATACTTCGGAGATTTCAGTTTACTCTTTCTAGTGACTTGGTGACTCCTCCTTGTGGGTCAGAAGGTAGAGTAATTCTTTATCTCATGATTCACCGTGCAAATTCAGCCTGACTTACAAACGTTGGGAGGATTACATGAGCCGTGGCGGACCCAGTTAACCAGGCTGGCTAGGTTTTACGAAAGCTTCAAACTTTAGCTCATCTCGGCAAGCCCGTCTACCTCACGACTTAGCTTAGAGAAAATCAGGTATAAGTGTAATTTGACATCCACTTCACAGGAAAAATGCAGGGATGTAGAATTAAAATACGTAAAACAAAAAATGTCGGTACGACTGTCGTGATCTGTTAACTAAATTCTCCGTAGGTATCAAATCATGATGAACTGTTGGCAAAATCAAGCAGAAGCAAGACCTTCATTTGCCGCCTTAACGAAACAGCTAAGAGATATGGAAAACCAACACCCGGTAAGATCAACAAAACAAGAGCAACAAACATTTATTTATTTATTGAAAAAAAAAATCTTTTGAACTTTGAAACGATGCCGGCCCCCGAATCGAGGTGAAGATTATTACAACAAACATAACATTTGAATCACTTTGTCAACACTTTGTAAGTTAAATTAACAGCTGGACTTTTCGAGCGTTGGCTAGCGACTCGTCTGCTTGTAGCTGGTTATTTTTTGAATAGTGGAGGATATTTATGGAGATGCGAAGTGAAGAGGTTCAAATCCACCGCTGTTCACCAACCCTGGAGTAAGAAATTGTTGTACTATAGTCCACACTAGTGAAGAGCCGGTCCCCTAAGTTTTTTTTTCTTTGGTGAATGGGAAAAAACTCAGTTGCGCGAGGTCACAACTGCTTCGTCCGCAGTTGAGTAGCAATGGTATCCCGGCGAATGTGAGCAGCCGATTAAAAAGAAAATGGGAATCAATCAAAGTGCACCAGAGGCTGCGCATAATTGAGTTTATTATTCAACAAATTGTCACTATGCCCATATATGGTAAGGAAGCCCTCAATATCTGTCATCCTACATGACAGATATCCTGCGATATACGTAAATGACCATATTTGGAAGTGCACTGCAGATTTTCTTTCATTGCTTGTTTGGCGGCCATTTTGAAAAGCGAGGCAGTTTTAGCAGTGTTCTCCGTTAATTTTAACTCTCTGGAAGAAACTTTCCACGATTAAATGCTCTCAAAATGTCAACAAGTGTTTGCTTCAGCTCACAAAGATATCCAGAGGTTGACTTGGAATTTTCATAGTGAGATTACTCAACCAAGAAAATGCTATTGCGAACGAAGCAGAACACTTGCTCACGGAAAGTTGTAAAGACTAAGTTGAAAAGATTTTAATTCACAGGAAGAGGACTTATTCTCGGTAAGGTAGCAATATTTTTTTCCCTTTGTCTTGTCATTTCCAAACATGAGTTTGTAAATAAGTCTTTTTAAGTGAACGGCAGTAAACTTCGATTTCTTGAAGTTCGATCTGTTTTGATTTTTATTAAGCTTTATGTGTTGCTAGCTTTTAGCGTTTTTATCATAGAGCCGTAGTTTTTCTCGTTGTGAAAATGGTAGTCGATGGGAATTTGTTGAATAATAAAACAATTATCCTGCTCAATCTTGCGGAATATCCCCTGATTTAGCCGACTCGGCCTACGGCCTCGTCGGCTAAGTATCAGGTGATATTCCGCGCGATTTCGCAGGATAATTGTTAAATAATAACTCCTTATATCTCCAGCCTAAACCACGTCAAACACACGCACCACAAACACATACAAGAACGAATACACACAAACCTAACAATCGTAGGGGGTAATAAAAACATTGTCATTGGCGGCAAATCAAGTCGTCAATTTATTGCTTGTCAAAACATAAGAATCTTGCATTTAATTTTGTTTTCCGTTGTTTTCTTTTTTTAGAGTCTGATCAACATGCACATTTATGACAACCAGTTGTACGCAAAAGTTGAGGATCTGAATGTCTAAGCTGTCTTTCGAATGAAAGTAGACTTTATTAATTCTGGTGTAGACAGAAACTCATAAGGACTTGAAACGTGTAACTCGCATATATAGGTTTTGAACGATGCTCGTAATTATTAATTTTCGCAAGTACCATATTTGGAACATGAAGAGAGAGAGAACTGACCAATCAATCTTCGTGAACGACGTGACGTAATTTTACACCAAGTTCGCGCACTTGTTCATAGATTAATGGCCGACAAACTGGGGAAAATGAAGCCGAAAAACTTTCAAACGTAGGAACGACAAAGCGAAAAGAAATACCGGTTTCGAAGACCGAGCAGGAAATTTTTGAGGCAAAAAAAATTAGTAATTGAAACAACATGGAGCAAAGCGCTGGGGTAAGAACTAAATCAGACTGTGAAACCAAACCAAAAAAGTCTAGCGTTGTTTTTATGATTTCAGTCCGGCTTCTTTCACCGTCGCACTATCAACAAATGTTCACAAAAGGTAGATTTTATACGGAAAACTTTTGACACCGAAATATCAAGACATGATACAAAAATAAAACACAGTAAAATTGAAGAGAACCGTTTAATAATATTGAAGTGTCATACGTTTTCAGTGATTCGCTACCAAAATCAAGCTAAATAAGCTGAATAAGAAAGGACGACTTTTTCTTCGGCTATATACTACAAAAATAACATCGTTTTACCTGCAGTCGATGTAGCTCTGAGTTCAAACAGCTCCAAATGTTTAAATAAAGAGAACGTAATGCAAAATAAGTTGAATGATCGCTTTCCCAGTTGTTTGATTCATTGTTAACATGTTTTTTTGCCACATCCCGTCCGCGGCCTCTGAACCTGGAACCACTACGTTTTGTGAATTCGTTTCAACTCTCCATCTACAATGTTAAAATCATACAGCTCCAATCTGCTTTGGGCGATGAATACAACAATTTTTTCAGGAATCGTCAAACCCAGTGTACCACATTTTAGAGCCAATAATTGTACGACTTTTGCGAAAAAACTTATTCCCGGACGTTCACTTCGGAGCAGTTTCATTGATCCATTCAGGTTTGCAAAGAAACGCTGCAACACTTCGCAAGGTTTTGGCGCCTTAAACTCGTGCGTGGACTGGAGCGAGGGGTTTCCAAATATGGTACTTAGAAAAATGAATATTTACGAGCATCGAACGCGAGTTACACGTTTCAACTCCTTATGAGTTCCTGGTGTAGATTTATTGGTTTTCTGTAGCATATAGCCTATTGGTGTTATTGATGGTAGTTTCAAAGGACATGTATACTTTCACTATTTTTCTTAAGTCACGGAGCATTGTAAATAAGCGTTAATTAAACTTTCTCAAATTGACGAAATCAAATTGGCAAATAGTAGTTCATGAGGGCAATCTTGAAATTCCCAACATAACGTCATGAGCGAGCTTTTATAAAATGTTAGTTTTTGACATACCAAAGAATACTAAAGTATTGCAGAGTTCTGCCAATGTTTGCTCTTCGTTCTTGTGAAATTTTGCCGAATATATTTATTTCACAGCATTTAGCGGAATGTGTCGCGGACATTCCACAATTTCTAGCACGTGAATTGTTTACGCTTTTGTCTTACATAGCTTTTCAAGGAATATAGCTAAGCTTCTATAAAAAAAGGAGTTTTAAAAATTTTTGTATACATACCAAGTTAACTTCCTTTAGCAGGTCCTTGCAATGTGGACCTTAAATTGTAGCAGGAATAATAAACATAGTAGGTACAATTTCTAAGAGAAGCAGTATTTTCATACTTTACTGCAGACGACTCTTTTAGCAGTTGGTTCTTACCAAAATGGTTCACCATTAAGATAGAAAGACATAAAATACAATAGTTTGTTTCTTTACTCCGGTTGTTTCTGCTTTAAGTTCTAAACTTCAGTGATTAAAGTAGCTCTTTTCACTTTATACCAAGACAATGTTGTATTCAAAAATTACTCGTTATTTCTCGCACCCCTACCCCACTCGACTTGGTGCGAAATGTGACGTCACCGACACATTTGGTGACGCCATGAAATTTCGCGCCGAGTCGAATGAGCGGGAAGTGAACGCCTGGGCAAAGATCGATGAACGTTTGATGCAAACAAAACTCAAACAGTTCTTCCCTGCTTAAACTGCGATCAGGTGTTTTTATTGTGCCATACACAGTTGCGTTCGTCACCGATACCCTACAATTCCTCAGACACCTTCTAAGCAATCCGTCAAAATAAAAGCTATAGTCTCTCTGATTTAGTACCATCCTTTTTCATTCCATTTGGGGCATGCCGTCCATTGACACTCGCCTCTAAAAATGCGTTATTTCAGAGTAATCAGTCTTGAGGTATGGTGTTGGTTTTTTCATTGGCGGCAGTGGATGTGGAGAGGTGGTCATTGCAGACATCTCTGGTCTGCTGAAATTATCCAGGTCAGCATAAAGCACCTCACCTGGTTTGCGTTTCTTTGAGAAAAAGACGTAAAGAAGAGATTATTTTCATCTCTTCAGTTACTAAATTTGCAGTTTTGTTGTTGTTGGAAAAATACTAAAATTGCAGCTAAAAAATGGTTTTGTTATTGTTGTCGTTGTTGTACCAATAATGACCACGACTTTCTCATCTCAAGAGGTTAGGGATTGAATGTTACATTCTCGTGGTAGACGGTGGTTGGAAATTTGGAACTTGCATGTGTGGATGAAATTCCAGCTTGTTACTTTTCAGTTGTCTGTGAGATTGCTGTAGCAACAAAAAGCATAAACAGTTTCAGTCTGTGGCTGAGGTAACGAAATTCACATGAAATCTAGTTTACATTATCAGTGTTGCACTGCTTTTATAAGCGCATACAAGGGTGTTCCACTTGTACCTTTTTGCTGTCCTGATAACCCTTCAACGACCGTATAATGAGGAGTGTTTTGGCATCCAACTTCTTCGTGATCTTGGACATCTTCTCTGGAAGTAAAGTATTTGTGCGTTAAGGGTGCGTTTTATTGCTACGATGCAGTAACGGTGATCCGGCCGTGGAGCAATGCTGATCTCCAGTATTGTACTACTCCCATTGCATGTAAAACTAATATATAGATTTAGCCAAGCCTAAAAGCAGAGGCCCCCCCTCCCCTCCTTTTTTTTTTGCTGGCAGTTATTAATTTGTGAAAATACTCTCATTCGAGTCGTTAAATTAAAAAAAAAAAAAAAAGGAGAGAGAAAAAAAATTTCATACTCCGCTAAGAACCGAACCCGGCTCCTCGGCGTCAGAAGCCGGAGATTAGTTCACTGGGCCATGAGCGTTTATTGTCATCTCTCGAAGTTAATTTTAATACTAATTTCTTTCTTCGCAACAAGCTGCCTAATCAGCATGAAAATGCTGGTGTTTTTCCTGGCAAAATGTGTTTGGAACACCGTAAAAACCATGGTCGTGGACAGAAAAAACCAAAAAGCACTAGCTGTGCTATATTTGACGTCGAAATCGCTGCGAAAAACTGCGAACTCAAGTGGTGTGCCGACCGAGTTCGAACAGAACCGACGAGGCAAATTTGAACTTTTCGCTTGAACTTTATCGCCTAATTTTTTTCGCCTAAATTGAACTTTTCCTCTTCCACCAAAAAGACAACTGAGTATTCTTTTGAACTTTTTTCCATTAACAGATTTGTTTTAGACTTTTGTTGCTGCAACGCGGGTCAACATACGATTTGGCGCAAAAAACATACGGGATTTATTTTTTTTTAGGACAAGGTTATATCCAGTGTATGAAGTGCATTGGTAACCCTGTGGTGCGGACGGACGGACGTACGGTCACGTGACTATTACGTCACTACCAAAATTTCTTGGCTTGATAGGTTACCAATTTACCTTAGCAATGGTGCTCCGCTGACGTGCTACCGCGCTGGCTCCGCTATTATTCGTAAGGCTACTCCCAGAATTCAGTTAGGTTGCCCCAACAGTTGGCTGGTAATGTGAAATAAAGTCTGTTCCCTAAACAAAAAAACCGAAGCGATTGACGACTGGTGTGACGTATTAGTTATTGAACAAGTGTCTCCATAATGGAAACAGTTAATAAAATCAAATTTAAAAAATATTTTCCAGTTTATACACTTTAGGTTCCATTTCTGGAAGTGAAGTGGCTTAAATTGGGTGAGATCGTGAAAAAAAAAGAAAAGGGTCAGATACTTTTAAAGTAACATAAGGTTAAGTTACACATAGAAAAACGAGAATTATAAATTAAATAAATGTTTGCTAAGCAAGTGCAACGTCTTGAGAAACAAGAAACACATTTTAATGGCACTATTTTTCTGTCCACTCTACTGGGTATAAGTGCTCGAGAGCGCGTTCACTTTCATACTGAAAAAAAGGATTGATTTCCAAAACAGTTTTTTGAGTTCTCTAGTTTTTCTTCTTAAGAGTATTGATGGTACTACATACTAAAGAGATACATTTTTTTCTCTGTACGGTGTATAAGTTAAAGGAAGAAGGGCTTACTTAGAAGGGCAATAGTGACATCACTTATGGCAGGACTTCCAAATCCATTATCAGCGGTACATCTGTAGACTCCTTTATCCTGTTTTCCAATAAAGGTCAAAGGGAAGGTGACAACATTGTTATCAGAGAGTCTTGTCCAGGTGATGTTTGGAGCTGGATAACCACCAGCTGTACATCGGAGTAGCAACAGATCATCCTGTCCTGTCCTCAGATATGTAAGTAATCCTTGGCGTAATTACAAAGTCAAAGTAACAAAAACAATAAATAATTAAATATAAATACGTAACGTAGCCACAGTGGTAGGGTTCGTTCCTTGATGTTTTGGATAACGATTTCTGGTCAGCCCAACAGAAACTGGTCAGAAACAGAAACTGGTCAGCCCAACAGGTGTTCCATGCAACTGTTTGTACTATTCTTGCCGTTGTACTAAAAGTAAGTAGAAGTACGACAGAGGTTCAGTCAGTCCATTAAGTCGTCCGCAGGGAGCGCTTTGTAGTCTGATAGTTGAGTTGTTGATGGCGGTCTCAGTGCAGTCTGGAGCCAGTTGATGTGAAATACTGGTGAACGGTGGACACTAGTTTGTAGTCGTCAGGTACTTGTACTGTCTTGATTACGTCAATAAGGTTCACAGTCGACTGTAGATTATGTCGAGATTCGTCGGTCAAAGGTTCCAGTACGGTAATCGAGAATTTGGACATTTGGTAATTCGGGAATCCACTAAACGAGACAATGGGTCTGCCACACCTTACAGTTTCCCAAGATATTGTTTAATACAAGACGGAAGAAGAAGCAATGGACAGAAGAAGCAAAATGTGAATTAAATGTTCCAACACAAAATTTCACTATCCGTCACATCAGCAAAATCAAACATTGCATCGTACGAGAGTATTATGTAATAAAAACCGGAAATCGACTGTTCTCGTCGACTGTGTATGCTTAACAACCACTCAACTATAGGTGAAATGTAAGAAGCCACTGTCAAGAGAGGATATACCCTTTATCTTCCTTAACCAGCGTTAACAGGATGTCAGCAAGAAAGTGCTTCAACACAATGTATTGTATACTGTGCACTATGGGAATACTCATCCGGGTACTCATTTTTAGTTGGTCAAAAATGTACATTTGGCAGTCATCAATCAATACTCTTATTCAGAGTGATTTCATGAAAAAGTTGTCCTTCTTCAGTATGAAATTAGGGATTCGGAAGATAGTTGAAGATCTAAAGAGATGTAAGCCATCTCACAACGGAAAGAAACTCACAAAATTAGAGTATTGCATTGCACCTAAATGAAATAATGAAAAGATTATGAATTTACTGCTTACCGAAAACCTTCACTTGAACTTTGCTAGTCCACGTTTTGCTGGCAAAATTTGCATTGTCAAATGCAGTCACTACGCAGGAAAATGTGCCATTTTCGACAGTAGTTACATTGAAGATATTCAAAGTGGCTCTTTCGGAGGGAATCCAGATGAATTTGAATCTTTCAGTGAAAGGGCTTGCTAACCCAGGTTGCCCTTGTGGCGACACTCCACCAATGACACCATCGTTAAAATTAAATTCAATGAAGTAAAGCTTAAATCTGGCGTCAGACTGAAGTTCCAGCTGAGTGATGCATTGATGGATGGATCGATCGAGATAATGTTGATGACGTAATTCCATCACCTACCGATTTACTTTAGCTAAACTAAAGCTGAACAATAAAACCTACCGATAAGTGGAGGTTTGTTCAATGAAACGAACAAAACAACAAACCACCAGATAGCCAATCTTCGCAAAGGCACCATCATTTAAGCTGCTAACAAAAGGCCTACTTGAGAAAGCTACCGTCCTGCAGTCGTTTTCCAACTATCTACCGCACTCCGAAGCTTCTAGCCGCACACTACAAAACGCCTTTAATTTTCACATTTCTTTAAGCTCAAATGCGTTTTAGATCGACGATTCATTAAAATTAATGACAGGATAGAAAGCCATACAAGCGACATACCTTAGCGACACTTCCTGATTGTCCAGAACAATCCTCTGCAATCACTATTTTTCAACCATGCAAAAACACAGCAGTCGCAAACAATCCAACGATCCCCAAAGACATGCCAATGAAACTCATCCTGTTAGATACTGAATGACCTTTAGAGTGTAGAAAACCGTTTCGCAATACCAGAGCGATTTCATAAACCCTGATTCTTATATGCTTATAAGAATCGTTAAATGCTAATGCGAAGAAGAATAAAGAACGCAAGCACCAAAGTTAAACTATTCTTTCAATTTTTAAATTGGGTACATGTTGCTTGATATAAGAATGGTTTGCAAGGACAACAGACAATGGTAACAAAGGAATGTGATTAACTCTTTTTTCAAGAAAATGATCGTTCTTAACAGTTCCGATGTCGTGTAAAACATTGCACAATGCTCACGAGATCTAAACTTAGAGCCGGCTTCCTTTCAAAACAAATCACGTTCTCTGTTGCTTCATTTGCTGTTGTCCATTAGTTGAGCAAGCCACTCAAATTCTATACACCAACATGTGTGCAGATACGATTAACAATTTGAAAGAACTGTTTCAACTTTGGTACGTTCTTTATTCTTCTTCGCTTTAGCATTTAACGATTCTTATTAGCATATAAGAATCGAGGTTTGTGAAAACACTTTACCGCAACGAAGAAATCTAATAAAGATTCTGTGCTGTAATATACCCTGTCGCTTTCACCTTTTTCTCAACTTCGCACTTTTGCGCCTTCCACATTCGTTATAGTGCGTAGTCTTCCCGCGGTTCAATTGTTGTACAGGATACCCAGGCTCACGAGGAGACCACTGAACTTTAGTGTCAAAATATAAGGATTTGTATGGAACTTGATCTCTAGTTTAGTCAGGAAACTAAAACTGACAATAAATATCCAATTAAGTGTACATACCAGATCATATAATTATTGTCATTGTGTTTCTTGACCATCTCAAAGCCGTTCAACGACAGATTCAGCCAGTCTTTAGGTTTCCGACTGCCGTGAAGCTCCCATTAGCACATTCCGGCAAGCGTCTCCGTATCACATCGAAATAGAATAACAAATTTTCCCTTTTCATCTATTCTTAAAAGAACAAATTATTCTATTCGTGTTTCCTGTTTGGTGTTGTTAAAACTATCCTTTCTATGATAAATTAAAAAAAAAAACACGAGGCAACCTTTGAAAGACATGTTTCGGCATAACTTATGCCATCTTCAGTTTAATGAGAATAACCAAAATAGCGCTACATTTATAGGTAACATTGATAACGTGCTGAGCTTATGACAACAATAGATTATACGAAAACCGTTACAACGTATCTGGTACAGAATGATTCCAATACCGTTACAAAACAAGGTGCCTGGTCTGCCTGGTACTGTCTGCTACAAATACCGTTACTAAGTGTCTGGCACTGTATGACACCGCAAAGAACAAAGACTAAAACAAAAAGGTGTTAAAATGTTGAATTTGCGTGTTTTAATCGGGTTGCAGAAAAATGCTTCCTTTAGTTTTAAACTATAAACGGTCTTAGCAGAATCTAAAATTTTGAAACAATCAGATGTGTACAGGTTTTTACAATTGGCCCGATTTATACTAGAGACGGATCATCCGTCTGGGACGAACTTGGGCAAAGAACGGTAGTTCGTCTTATAATTCGTCTGTGTATAAATACGGGCTTTCAGACGGATCATCCTTCCAGACGAACTATCACGGTAGTTCGTCTTGACAGACGAACTACCGTGGATAATTCGTCTGGACGGATGATCCGTCTGTCTGTATAAATACGGGCAAAAGACGAACTACTCAAAAATCAGGATCTCGTTACCTAAAGCCAGCGGTCGTCTTGCAGTGAAATACAATGATTTGACTTGTACCCATGCCTTTTCGTCACGCTTAGACGAATTATCCGCCTAGTGTAAATACGGGACGAACTACGAAACGCAACGATAGTTCGTATCATAGTTCGTCCCGTGTTTATACTAAATAGATGATTCGTCTTGACGGATGATCCGTCTGGGCGGATGATCCGTCTCTAGTATAAATCGGGCCATTAGGAGAACTGATTAGGTGTTTAAAAATATGAGAATTTTTATCAATTCAAGTGTGCTCTTTAATCCTTGTTGAGAAATGGCGAGAGGTCTCACCAATATAACGGGAGTTACATCCCGCGCAAGAAAATTGATTAAAAACGAAGGACTTAAGAGCGGTAGGAACAGGATCCTTAAAACTGAAAAAATTCTTAATTTTATACGAGGAGAAAACGAACTTTTAAAATGCTTATTGTTTATTCTCCCCTACCGCGAGACATTCAATGTGAAATAGGTATCTCATTTGTTTGGGACGGGTCAGGGTGTCATTTGGATGGCAGTGAGTCCTGATAAAACGTTATATTCAGAGGGGCTACGTCACGGGCATTTCCATGTTTTTGTTTGTGTGAAAATGTGCTTAAATTCAAATTAAATACATTTTTCGTACACAAAATGCTCCTAAAACATTAAGGGAAAGAAATCGAACAATTTTTCCCACTTTCTGGCGATTTTCCTATAAGAAATAAGGGAGAAACGTGAAAACATTAGTCTATTTTTTAAAGTTGCAATTCATTTCCATCTGCAGCCAGGCACTCTTGATTATAAAAGTGATGGTGAATTTTAACCCTCGGACGTACAAGCAAAGTCACACCCCCCACCGTGGTACCAGGGGGGGGGGGTTGGTGGAACCCCCCCTTGGGTTTTCGTTATATTAAATATTTGAAAAGATTTCACCTTTAGTAGAAAGCCTATGATGTGCTCTACAAGATGAGGTAGAAATCGTTAAAAAACGTTAAAAATTGGAAATTTTTGATGCTAGTCATTGAGAATATCAGATAATTAAATATTTTGCTGCTTTTTGTTGACATTTTTTGCATTTTTCACCTAAAAACAGTAAAAAACAACTTTTTAAAGTTGCAATCCATTTCCATCCGCAGCCAAACCGAATCTTGATTATAAAAGAGAAGGTGAATTTTAAGCCAGCTGGTGAATATATGAGAAAGATGTTTTTGTTCTGTTAGTGACACAGGCTTTGTTTACACCAGGCTTAAAATTCACCATCACATTTGTATCATTGCGAACATGCAACCTATCGACATTTCAGTCCTAGCAGTAAGCAGGACGTTTGCCACATGTACCTAGTTTAGTGGCCTTAGCTCCCACAAGTCTCCTGTAGCTCAGTGGTAGAGTATCTGGACTAGTAACCAGAAGGTCATAGATTCGACTCCTGTTGGGAGAACTCGGATTTTTTCTGAGACGCCTGTGTCACTAACAGAATAAAAATCTTTCTCATTCTTGATTATAGTTTCAAAAAAAAGGAATAGTAATTTTATACAAAACTGAACAATTATTTTTGGCGTTCCTTTGATTGCAATATCTTTTAGCCTTTCAAAGTAATTCCAAAATAGGTAACAGAACCCACTGAACTAGATACTGTACAAGGAAATTACGCGCAGGATGCGAACAAAATAACCATGAAAATCTGCAGTGTTGTACTGACCACACCAGATACAAAAACTCACCAAAAATACACTCTTGAGGTGTGCTCCCCCCCCCCCCTCCAAAAAAAAAATCATTGTGGAAGCGTACTCCCCATCCGATGCAGTCGCACAGGTTCTTGGAAAAGAGTCTCATTGGTAACCATGACCAATCGTTCCACGCTAACAAACTAAAGCGTGAAAGGAAGTGAACAGAAAGAGTGACCGACGTAGAATGACAAATATTTCCCGCTCAAATCTTAAATAATGACGAAATGTCCAATGACAATACCCAAGCCGCTCTATAGTGCAGTCAGGATACTAATTTCTCCTTTCAGTTTGTTCCTTCGTCACTCAGCTGTCAGAAATACATTTTCTGGTATTTTTTTAAATGAAAAATTATTACTATGCGAATCAAAATACCGTGAACCAGACAGAGGCGTACATCGGCCCGAAAAGTTTCGGGACTTTCGAAAACGTACGCCAGCTAAGCAAACATCGCCCATAAAATTGCTTTATACAACAAAGAAAAACTTCTAGCAGCAAATGTGCTGTATCAACATGTATATATATTTTTATTTTTGTTTGTTTGTTTTGTTCAACATTGTTCTTTCCAAATACAAAATATACCACTGCAAATTTTATAATTGAGGTCACTTTCGTTTCATTGCGACAATAATTTAAATTATGACTATTGTTCTGGTTACTGTTCACGTTATCTACAAAATATTGTCTAATTTAATGAGCGTCCTTAATATGGCGAAGCTTAGGACAAGTCTTGCGTCCCTTACAATAGGCAACTATAATTATTACTCTCCACCCCACCCCCCCCCCCCCCAAAAAAAGAAATTAACAGGTTTTTCCGCTATTTTCGTAGGTTTGCCTGTTTCCTTTTATACACCTTACTGGACTGAAGAAAAAACGTAGAGTTATGTGTCTTGCCCCAACGTAGAGCTGTGTCAGAGACTTGGAACATTAAATACCTTCAAAGCGTTTTTGAGGAGGGACCACCCTGATAGTTAAATTAGATTACATCGTTTTTCTTAATAATTAATATAAAAAAGTTTTCAAGCATTGGTATCTAAGTAAGAATAGTTAAAGTCGTTATAATATAGTTATTATTTATGAGCACTTTAGTTTCTTTTTGATATTAGGTCAATTAGGAACACGGATAACTTGAAAACCAATTTATTGAAATTACCACCGGGTATAAATAAAGTTATTTTATTTTATTTATTTAAAACACAAAACGCGGGAGGATGGGGGGGGGGGGGTGGCTTTACCCTTAACCAAAGCAACAACAACAACAACAACAACAACATGCTTTGCCCTTGTCTACACCGAGGTGGGTAAAGGTAAGCGTGGCAGAAAAAAACTTCAGAGCAATTTTTAACTTCAAGAAGTCGACTTTTCAATTTTTGGTAAGAAAGATACTACCCTCCCTTCTTGTCTGACAAATTGTACCCATATATTATTTTTATACTTAGTGACAATTGACCAGCTCCCAGTTGGCTTGAAAGCTCAGTTGGTTAGAGCGCTGCACCGGGTTCGATTCCCGTTCAAGCCTGAATTTTTTCAGGTTTCTTCTTTTCAACTGCTTAAGTTGAAACACGTTCACTGCGATGATCTTCATATAATTCTATCTTTATCCGCAGTTCAAATATATGATTATTTCATATATTCATATCCATTTCTCCATCTACGGGATAAATACGAACTCACAACTAACCAGCTCCCAGTTGGCTTGATAGCTCAGTTGGTTAGAACGCTGCACCGGTATCGCAGAGGTCATGGGTTCGATTCCCGTTCAAGCCTGAATTTTTGCAGGTTTCTTCTTTTCAACTGCTTAAGTTGAAACACGTTCACTGCGATGATCTTCATATAATTCTATCTTTATCCGCAGTTCAAATATATGATTATTTCATATATTCATATCCAAAAAATATTTCATTGATATTTACAAATTGGCTCATTTTTCAATTCCCGAAATTCAGAAACTGTTCGTCAACAATATAGATTTTAGTCCTTCGAAATACAAGAGCGGCAAACAAAAATTTGAAATTTTGCTATCAACAAATTTCGACGCCACTTTTACAAAATAAAGATATGGAAATATTTACAAGAAATGAAAATTCAACTAGATTCCCTCAAGATTACAAGGTCACATAAGGCACTCTTAGATATACATTTCTTGAAAATTAACGTCGCTAATGCAACAATTTTTACAATAGTTGAAAAATATTTTAAATACGTTGTTATTGATCTATTCTAAATAACCAGGTACTCTATAAGCATATTTTACACATATACAAAAATAAAGAAGCCACAGAGACGGGCAATCTGACAAAACAACCACCTACATAAAGTTATTCGATTTAAGTTGTCGAATTATAGTATCTACGCGAAGAGACCCACGGTGTCAAAATTAAGAATCCCCCAGCTTGAAAATAACATAAAACACGAAGGGAAGCATTTATGGTATTTTCTTAATGGAGCCTATCGTTCTGACAACTGCGCCTTCAGTACAACGTAGAGTGGATTTCCAATTAGGCATGGAGTTTACGTGTATACGGGCATAAAGGTAACTGGCTTTACTTGCGTAAAAAAGAAATTAGACACGATGTTTGAACGCCTTAAGTAAACATAAAAGTTTAGCTCTTTTTAACGGTTTACGTTTACGTGAGCTGCTTGCACATCGTCTCCAATTTTGTTTTTGCAGGTAAGATAAGTTAAATTTATGCCAGTACGCACGTAATAATTACGGGACGTTGGAAATCCACCTTTACATGGATTACAACCACTCACTGAGTCACCTTTCTTTCATAAAACCAAGAGAGGACGATAAATAAAACTGACTGAGGCGTTTCACCCAACAACGTTAATTCAATTTGTTTTGTGGACCTTACTAAAAAATGACCGCCATAATTTTCACTGCCTGGCTCTCCTTGCCAAGAAATTATTCATAACATGTGAAAAGGCATCAAAAATTGTGCTGCCGCTAAAAGTCGTCAAAAACGAATCAAAAGCTTTGCGGAAGGGGCAACGGGAGGCGTACAGCAGATAGTAAATATTAAAGACATTTCTATGGAAACGCGACTCTGTAAACCATAACCCTTATTTGACGAAAGTTAAACTTGTATTACCAAGAAGTCAATCATTGGAAAAGTATCACAAAATATAGTACCCTGGAAAGGTTCGGGTGTTTTAGTTTTCAAGGTGCAAAAGCCAAATAATTTAGTCATGGATCGTACAGGTTTGTATGGGCAAAATGACTCTCACCCTTTCTACCGTTTTTGACGAAAACAGGTTACTGTATCTTTTCACCTTAACCACCATTGGCCCCTAAAACTCAACATGATCCCTTTCTGTGGCTTCACCTTTTCTTCGAGTTAACTACTTCCCGTTAACAAATTATTCTTTTCGACAAGGAACATCAATGGTGGCCAGTTTTGAGGAAGGCCTATAGCTAGCAATAGTTAAGCACACACTTAGCCACAACGTAAAATGCAGTTTCGTTGTTGCTTTCTCCAATCCCGTATTTGTTTGCACCTTGGGCCTGAATCTCAGGATCTGCGCTATCAGTCTTAGGCGAGGCATCCCCCTTACGAAACTCCGTGATATCAGCATACTCCGTGCCTTCATAAGGTGATAGCCTCTTGAGAGGAGGCAGAGGTTGAGGAGGCGTGGATACTTGTGGCATCCGTGGCGTACTTGTACTCTCGAAGTCCGCATAAATCACACCTTCAGGATTGGGTTTCTGTGGCAGGTAGACATTAGAAGATTATAGTACTACGCTAAATTTTGGCGTGCTCTCATTAGTCGAATCGATCACGTGACACAATAGTGTCTCTCCTCAGCGGGCGCCTATCAGCGCATTGTGCCAGTTTTTGGCAATTTCCCTCATAAATTTAACGTTGCGCAATTAAAACAATAGAGTCCTTCTATCTCAGGCCCTAAGTGTGATAGGTTCCCTCGGAAATTTGATATTCAAACTTCATATACGCTCTTGACAAGTATTGTTGTGAACATCAATTTCCTCGGACAATCTCTCACACGATAATGCCTTCGACACAAGAACTCCATTGTTTAGTTAGTTATCGTCTCCTATTAATGTGAATGTGATAACCACAGATCTACCAGACGTTGAATTAAAGAGTTCTTTTGTCTTAAGGCCCGGCTAAACGGAATGAACTTCATTAACTGCTTAAGACAAGTTTGTGTTCAGCAACTCGATATAACATTGTTCAAGATTGTTAAATCAGGCGTGTTGATTGCGTTTGCCACCCTTTTGAGTGATTTTGAACGTTGAACGAGCATTTGTTCAACACTGTTCCACACCCCGGCCAAACGAACAAACACTGTTTTTTAAACCTTGTTTTCCACACCTGAGAACAAAAGAAAAGTTGAATAGTCTTCAATCGAAAGATGGCAACATCATTTAACAGGGTGACTGAACGCGTTCAACATTTAAACAAGTGCAGTATTCTCCTTAGTGATGTTTCGTTTATCCCCGCACATGCTGGTTCTTCCAGTTCAAAAGTTGCAGAGTCTAAAGTTATTCCGAAAAACATGGTTCTTTATTTTTGTACAGCTTAAGCAACCGTACAAATGCTGGAGAAGTGAGTACCGTTAATTATGCCGTACTATAGTGCTCATTCAGACAAAAAAATAAATCAACTTTGTTTAACGAGGGTGACACCTAACAGTCTGGGACTGACAAACCTACCCTCGGGTTCCGGGTCGAATTGGAATTTGGATATGTTGGTTTTTGAGGAGGGGAAAACCGGAGTACCCGGAGAAAAACCTCTCGGAGCAAGGACGAGAACCAACAACAAACTCAACCCACATATGACACCGGGACCGAGAGTCGAACCTGGGCCAACTGGTGAGAGGCAAGCGCTCTGATCACTGCGCCATCCCTGCTCCCCTAAATAACAAGATTCTCGTGACACTCGTGTTCTACTTTGCTCTTGAACCCTGAACATTTACTATTGAAATGGACCCTGAATGTAGAACGTTCCTGTGATACTGTTTGTTACTCAAGAGAAATAGGAATGACATTTATAAACCGTCTATTTTCTCCAGTTAACCTCAGGAGCTAATGCCTGGGTGTGAAAGAGAAAACAATAAATATTTCATTCTGGAGGATTACGATTAGACTCTATGGATAGATGCTTCGCTCAGGGATAGTTTGACAAGAACACACGAGTGCAACCCACACGATTGAGTGATCATACCCAGCTGATACCCCTCTCGTGCTTCCGCATTTTAGGTGACGTTCACTCCTTCTTGCAGACTCGCTTCTTGCTTAATTTCACCTGAGCGAAAAGACGCATTTAAGTCTAGAAAGACGTGAACCAATCCACGACCATACCTTCTTAACAGATTTCTTCGACTTGTCGACTTGTGCGTAAGTATCGTCTGACTGCTTCCTCGTCCGAGATTTGTCCACGACAGAACTCCCAGGAGACTTCTCCTCTTCTTTCTTCCTCTTGCTCTTCTTCTTAGACTTGTCTACAGCAGCATAAGTCGGAGGGGCTGCCGCTGTCTGCTGATTTGCTGCTGCTTCATGTCTGTTTGCGTCTGGCCTCTGCTGTCGACCAGCATGCATCATCTGTTACGTTTGCAGGTGCCGGTCCTGATTCTGGGCATCAGTGTTATCCTCAATGTCAAACCGGACATCTTGTCTGGAACTGAAATATTCAATCAATAAGCGCCTGTTACACTCGGCAGTTGGAATTGTACGCTACTGATATGAAGAAGAAACAAGTTGGATGAAATTTTCGATGGAGTTTTTAAAAACAAAAAGTCAGCCAGAAAAAAGATTCTATTGAGTTTTAAAAACAAAACGTCAGCCAAAAAAATAAAAATAAAAAGATAGGGCTTCCTTCCTTTCACATTTGCATATCGATATGCAAATGTGAGATTTTATGGCAAGTCGTTGACTCAGGCGTCCTGTGAAATAAACAAGCTTCACTATATCATAAAGAAGAGAAAAGATAAATACTGCCATAGCAAAATAAAATGCAAGTTTCCAATTCTTTAACAGGTTTCCAGGCCGAGAACGATCAAACACCCTCAGGAATGGTCGAAGAACAGGCACATGTTGTTTGTAAGTTGTTTACGCATTGGACCTCGCCCACATTAATGCGCTTTCAGGGAACTCTGTTTTCAGAGTTTTACTCATACAAACGTTGGCTTTTTTTGGCTGTCCAAACCATCTTGTTTTTAAAATGCGTTTGCGCTTGTTAAAACAACCAAAAACGCTGCTAGCGTTTTCGAAAGTTCCCTTTTTCACCATTCCACACACTACAGCGTTTTCAAAACAATGCAGTTTTGCCCATTCACATTGAAAACGATAAATTGACTAGCGAAACATAGCATGAGCATAGTCATGGTCGTGAACATAGGCATAAGCATGAGCATGAACACAGGCATGAGCACATGCATAGTCATGAGCTTAAGCGTAGGTATGACCACGTGCCTAGGTGTTTCACAGCGGTTAATGCACGACACATGTGCAGTTCCCGCCATAATTTTACAAACGAAAATACAGACAAATGTCGAAAGGTTCACTTTAACTGCAAAACTTGACGCCATTTCTGAAAACTTACGCTCTTTACTTTCAGCATGTGTTCAGAATGAAGTAGCTGGCATCCACAAGTTTTATCGGCGCGAAAATTAGTTTATCGGGACATTTTATGCGTCGTTTTCATACGAACTTCGAACGCTCGTAAAAGCCTGAGCTGCTTCAAACTTTAAGGCTCTGCAAAACCGGAAGTGAAGTTGTTTTTTGCGTGTGACGGCCGTGAGCCTAGACGTAGGCATGAGCATAGACATAAGCACGGGCCTAGGCATAGGCGTGAAAATGAGCATAGGCGGTATAAGCATGAGCATGAGTATAAGTAAAATCACAAGGAGAACGCACAGACTGCTTCTTATTATTAATAAGAGAAGAAAAACAAAAACTTTGTTTGCTTATGTTTATGCCGCGTTGATTCCTAGCGAAGAACACCTAGAAACAGTTTGAACGCTTTCAATATGCTTCTGCTCAGATCACCAGTAAAGACCTGTCAGCCAAACTAAAAATTGATCAAGATTCATGCTGGAATAATGACGGCACAGTTACAGTGCAGCATTGTCTCTGGGCGTAAGGCATAGAGCATGCACGAACGCTGACCCACACCTCTTCGTTTGCGACAGAACGGTGTTACAGTAACCATATCACCTATGCTTCAGTATATGCTTCAACACGGTTTGCTAAACGACGCTGCTAAACATCACAGATTTAGTTATTTTACAGAGGTCAAGTGTAAAGATCATTCAACGTTTGAATACGACTTTGGTGTATGACGGTGAACTATGTGGCCAACGAATTCAACACTGTTGTTCATAGCTGGGAAGAAATTGAATCAACATCATTCATCAGGGAAGACAAACGTGTTTAACATATAGACTATAATATATAGATTTAGCCAAGCCTAAAAGCGGAGCCGCGAAGGAATAAACTGGTGTTCGTTTCTCAAAAATAGTCCTGAAACTTTTCGGTCTGAAATACATTTCGGGGCTTTTTTTGGCTCGTTCGCTCCCCCTCCCACAGAGTGTGCGGGCGGACGGACGGACGTACGGATGTACGGATGTACGGACGGACGGTCACGTGACTATTACGTCACAACCAAAATTTCTCGGATTGATAGGTTACCATATTTCCTTAGCAATGGAGCTCCGCTGGCGGGCTTTGCCCGCAGGCTCCGCTATTACAAGGCAGAGCGAAGATGTGAATTTTATTTTCGAATGGTTAAAACAATATTAAGAACGAGTGCAGCGAGTGAGTAAAATATTGTTTTACCACGAGAAAATAAAATTCATATCTTCAAGTTGCCTTGTAATTTTCTTTTTATTATATAGACAAGAGTGTTTTTGCACAAACAACAGTGTAAAAGAAGGAAATGACATCATCGATATCCTCACTAGAAAGGATATGGAAAATACATCACTCGAGTTCCGGATGTAGTTTTATCTGACCTTTTCGCATGCTCTATTTTACACCATAACACTCTTGTCTATATAATAAAATGAATTTAACAATGCTGAACGGTGTTCATAATATTGGGCCCGGTTGTCCGTGCAAATGTCAGCTTCCACGGCATGTACTTCACTTTCGATGCGATTGTGATGACAAAACAGCAACATCCTCGTCCCCAGTTTCATGTCCGCGCGGTACCGCCATTTTGGTAGCGAAGATGGAGGGTTCCTCTCAAACTTAATACTGTTCTCCTATCATCTTTTCAAACCGCCCTTCAATACTTTAATTCTTTCTTTTTTTTTGGCCAAAAATTCCAAAATGGAAATGAAAAGACTATAAATTTGGATTACCCGAACAGAAAATTTCCAACAACTTCTTTGACAGATATTCCAAACTTCCTACATGGAAATATGCGAACCATTTTCATTTTCTACCATTCCTTGTTCTTTTGCCAATTTTTGACCGTTTGGATGGGTCCCAGTTAAGTTCTTGGCTTCTCGAGTAAACAGAATAAGAAATCTCTCTCCAATGCGAATGTCAGTTGGGAGATTTTGCATTTCATAAACACAAACTATGAACCTACCGCTTTCTTTGAGTAAATGGTAAACCACCCAAACTTTTTTAACTGTAATAAGTTTCTTTCCCTTATATGCGCACTGCGTTAATACGTGCGTATGGTATCAATATAAATAACGGAACACGTACGCATTGAATGTGACACAAGGAAGTGGAGTTAATCAGCACTGATTTATTAGACATTAATTAATGTCGGTTAAATGATTAGACTACGAAAAAGCATTAAACAATAAGAAAAAAGTGTGGCAGAAGACCTTCACATCGCGAGAGAAACTACAGAACAACAAGCTGTTGGCACATTAAACTGGATCGTGTTCTCTAATGGCGACGTTAAGGGTGTTTAAAACTAAGTGATATGAAATAAAACACTTAAAAATATTGACAAAATGTCGTCCTCCCTTGCCGTTTTTGTTCGGGGTATTTGAGGGTTACGATAGCGGTTTCTCTAGCTAACATCGAGGAAACAACATTTCTCTTTAAAAAACCGCGCTCGCAACCCTCAAAACAACCCAACACAGAACAACAAAGGACGACCACGTGTTCCTATTTTTTAGTGTTGTTATGTCACTTTGCACACCCCTACTTCGTCTTCAAAAAGGTTAATTTGATAACCGAAGCACAGGACACGAGTCAATCAAGACGGTGGGCCTGTGGTTTCATCTCAGCAACTTTCCAGGTTAGACACATCTTTGCTTCCAAAGGCGACTGGCACACATTTTACCCTGTTGTATGTTGATCTTCAATCTCAGAAATCAAGCAGTGTTACATGGTTAACTGATTAACACGATGGGTTACAATATTAAAATAGAAGATTAAATGACTGACGTAACATTGTTAAATTGTTAATATTAGTTACGACTGAAGTAACTGTTAGTTTCACAGGGCAGGAATAAAAGCAATGACTACTGTTTTCTTTACAACGATATTGTATTGGAATCCGATACTCTGTGATTTGCGTTCGACACGATTTTTTTCCCTTTATCCTTAGCATTTCATATCGTTACGTAACAAACAGTCGTTAGCTCAAAAATGAAATTTACTTCGTTGATAAATTCCCCTCAGGTTGTCTCGCCAAGTTCATTTAAAGCTTGACTAGCTTTTTGGACCCCAATGTACGATTCAAGATAGCGCAATCTTGACAAGGCGATTGACTCCAAATTGATTTAAAAAAGAATCAAACTCACGGAATGAAATTGAGTCCGCAGAAGGACTCAGGTA